>OZ026529.1:15117958-15717958 GCA_964019695.1 Loripinus fragilis | reverse complement strand
CTAGACACTGAGCGAGGATAGGGAGCGCAGTGGCTCAGTGGTAGAGTGTTTGACTCGAGACCGAGGGGTCGCGGGTTCGAGCCTCACCGGCGTCACTGCGTTGTGGTCCTTGAACAAGACACATTTGAGCCGCAACATGAGATTTCCAACAATGTGGTATGTGCGACTAGCAAAGACTCGAACCAGCTTGCGCAGTCAGATCAGAGCCCTTGCTTGTCGCTTGAATATTCCATGACTGTTAAGCTACTGACGGAACATGATTTGGAGTTTCTAAGCTTTGAAGGAGGCTGCACAGGCTCGTCTGAGTCAACACTTGTCAAAATGCACATTGTTGGAAATCACATGTCACGGCTCATTTATCCTTGCTTAAAACTGGTTCAACCCAGGAAGACCCGTCCCTGTTTAACTGAAAGATTTTTGATGGGACGTACAGAATCAAATCAAACAAACAAAAGATTGAGCGAGGCTACACGGAGCATTTGTCAGTTAGAGAAAATTCTCCTAATAGACTTCGAGCTAAAAAAGGTCCTGCTCCCCCCCCCCCTAGGGAATTTTGCAGACATATCCTATCTTGAAGAAAATTTCAAGCCGCATCTTTTAAGAGAAGTTTGCACTCTGTGCTCCGGGGCGTTAGTCTCTGACAGCCTGTTACATATGTTACTGTAACAAACTAAGGAAAAAATCAAAATGAAAGTTTGAGCTACAGAAAGAAGACATTAAACCATCTAATTATTCAAATTTCTTATGTAGTTTGCAAGCTGGATGCCTAAGCTACATAAACGCAGCATTTTAAACAAAATTACAGCCTTCAATGGTGTTATATGCGTTACATAGATTAAATTTCCCTTTGAAAGTTAGAATCGTGACTAACATCATTCATTTTACAGACGATTTGTGCATTTTTACAAGTGTTTTTAATCTTAGTTTACTATAGTACTCATTTGACTAAAAGAAAAAACAAGGTTTGCTTTTCTATCTCAAATACATTGTTTTATATGAGCTATTAAACAACCCTACCCCCAATTTTAAGTATCCAATTTTGGTATCTATTATTGAAGAAAAATATATGAAAATATTTGACGCTCGTGGATATCTTACATTTTCGGCACTGTCTTGCTAATGCAATAAAGAATCATACATTTGCAAATTTGACATCAGGATCAGAGCACTTATTAAAGTATGTAACGTATGTTACATGGCATAATGAATGAGCTAGGAAATTTTCTTGGAAGTAAGAGATGATATTTCAGAAAAATACGGTTTTTCACATGTTTTCCTATTAATCTCTAGCCTCTGGTGCCTTAGTCTTAGTAATTACAGTCATTGCTGATAACAAGCTCTTGGAATTGTGTTACCTATGTTATATATAACCTTTGTAATCACATATTTCCTAATGCCTATAATATTAAAATATATAGACATATAGATAGAAATAATAGTTCTCATTTAAATGACACAATTTAATAAATATTCCTATTAAATAAAATTATCCAAAAGCAATCTTTATTCAAGTCACCCTCACAATATCTATCATTGTGTCTGCTTCTATTGCAAAATAATCACCCATTTCATCACAACCAGTAAAATCATGGCATTGTATTAGGACTGCAAACTGAGTACAACCCTGTTCCTCTCCACCCCTTTGGGAATTGTGCAGACATATCCTACCTTAAAGAACAATTCAAGCTGCATCAAATAAGAGATGTTTGCACTTTATTAACTAAGCGGTTAGCCTGTAATGGTATGATATGTATGTTACCATATCAATTTAAGAATAAATGAATTGAAAGTCTGAGAAACAGAAAGAAGACATAAAACTATCTATTTATTTGAATTATTCATGTAGTTTGCATGCTGAATACCTTTGATACATAAGAAAAGATTTTTTTAACAAATATACAGCTTCCTATGGTGTTATATGTGTTACATTAATTAAGATTACTTTTTAAAATTGGTAATTGTGACAAACATCACTTATAAGCATTTTGTGTGATCCTCCTCTTTAGCCATCAAAAGACTTAATTTTCTTTGTATGTGTGGCCAGTGCCAGCGTCAAACAACTTGACTCAGCCAAACTTGAATCCTTAGCATTCTTCAAAAGCAGAAACAGCATGTCAGTGTCATGGGATCAAACACCTGATTAAATATGGGTTTAATGCCATTTCACATATATGCATACAATGGAGTATGACTCTGGTATATATCTCTTCCTGTGAAGTGGCAAGAGCAATCTAACTGCAGCTGCCTCTGCATCCGTGCTAGTCAAATGATAACTTTGCTCTGATTTTGCAAAATCTATGTCTGTACCGTGTACCTCTAAGAATACTTAAAGATTTCTGACATTGGTCAAACAGAAATTTGATAGGCTGCTTTTTTGCATCATTTGCCATGGAACCTATCCAGTCTTTTGGTGCTTAAGTCCTCAGGTCTTAGATCAATAGTATTTTGCTGCGCCCAAAGAACTTTATAAGTTTTCTTTAGTTACAATGTTGGCTCTTGATGGTTTTGGCAGACCGTCTGAAACAATTTCTGTTACACCTTGAAAGTTATCTGATATAAGAGAAAGAATATGAAGCTGGACATTGCCATCAATTATGTTTGCAGTTGGTTGTTTTTTGATGTCAGTACATTGAAGCATGTCTTAAAATAATGTTAAACGTATGGTTTCTCAGTTTTTGCAGCCATATCATTAGCTGTTGCATTCAAAAGAAGGAAAGTGGACTATAGGTAGAATGGGATAACCAGTAGTTCTATATTATGCTCTATGGAAGATTTATACAGAGTAAACAAGTTGATAAGGTGCCTCATTTCATGATCCATTGAAAACACTTGCCTCTGACTGTGTAATCAAAAAGGATGTCACGACAATGCCCTTGCTCATTTATTATGAGGAGTTATATATGTTACATCCTTTAATAAGCGCTCTTATCTTAAAAACTTAGTGAATCATTGAATTGAAAGGGTCTAATTTGCGCTCTTTTCATCCTGCATTTCATTGCTTTACCTGCTGTGATACATCTAGTTCGTTTATCTGAAGGGAAAGAGTTACCTCGGTTTCAGCACTTCAGAAGTACTAAGACTTCAAATAAGTTTTTGAATGCTTGGGGAAAGATAATAAGTACAGAGACATTATTAGATGAGAATATGTGGGTTGCATGTATGGAAAGGCTACATTTATAAAAGTTAACCAGCTAAGATATGATTCTTTATCACAGAAATATCAAGGTACATCAGTCCAGGTTCTCATTGCTCTTTATGGCATAGTTTTCCTCCTTGTAAAGCTTTAGTCTTTCTCCTACTTGCAGAGTATCACTTGAAACACATACTCAAAGAGCCAACTATTAGGAATTCATATCAGTTTCCGAATGTTCCAAGCCATAAATGGCAAAATTGGAAAGTTGATAATGGCTCATCAATTTTGAGTGGACTGGTGGTTACATTTTATATTAGTAAATGATTGAAATATTGTGTGATGATTCTACTAGTTGCAAGGAGGCGTGTGATACCCGGTAATAATGATTACCACAGAAGCAGACAACGACAAACGCTTAACATGAGTGTTAAATCGATGAGAAATAGTTTGGACCATTTTATTTATTGTATTTTCTTGTAAAAATGTAAAACTATCTTTTCTATTTGTGGGTCTATATTTAGCATTATATGCACAGTATTAGGAAATGTGTCCAAAAGGTCATTGATAACATCTGTAACACCAGTCCATGGGCTTGATAATCAGAAATGAATATAATTCCTAGTGTTTGGGCACCAAAGACTTATAAGTAAACATTAAGTGTCCTGATCTTTAACTTAATGACTTCTTGTAGATATATGAGCGAGACAGACTAAGAAAATCAAAAATATCCACACGCTGTAATCACTTTTATGTGTTTTACTTAAACGGTAATAACAAAATTCGCTTCTCTGTAAAACTGGGAGTAGGGCTATGTATTAGCTCCTAAAAGACAATATATTTAAGATAGAAAAGCAAACTTGGTTTTTCCTATTCATCAATTGAGTATATGTTTGTAAAATCTAAAAAACAGTTTGAAACAAAGTCATAGTAGTTGTTTAACTACATGACGATAGCCACAATTATAGCTTTTAAATTATAATTAGGTTCATGTTACGCACATAACACCACAGTTAGCCGTATTAATGTTAAACAGCTTCCATATGTAGTAAAGACATCCAGTATAAAGACTATAAGAATGTCAATTTATTAGATAATTTTAATGTCTTCTTTTGGTAGCTCAAACATTCAAATTTCTTATTCTCAAATTGATATAGTAACATATGTAACAAGCTGTTACAGGCTAACGCCCCGACTTACAAAGTGCAAACATTTCTTATTAAATGCACCTTGAATGGTTACATAAGATGTAATTTGTCTGTAGAATTCCAAAGGGGATTAGGATGGAGCAGGCCCTTACTCAGCTTGATGTCAAAATACTGTTTGATGATTTTACTTATCAGGCTAACATATGTAACGCTCTCTGATCTTTAAAACTTGATGACAACTAGCAGATCTATAAGTCTTTATCATAGGAGCCAGTTTAAAATCCCTAAACAATGTAAGATATCCAACAGCTGCGAGTGTTTTCACAATTTTAGCTCAAACTTTCAAACTACATTTTCTTTATTTGATATAGTAACGCATGTAACAAGCTGTTTCAGACTAACGCCCCAACATAGAGAGTGCAAACATCCCTTATTCGATGCAGCTTGAGTTGTACTATAAGAAGGAATATGTCTGCAAAATTCCCTCGAGGAGATTAAAACATTTTTAGGCATATCTTACGTAAAGACAATGAGCTTGCCCATTTATTACAACAGGTAACATATGTTACAGCCTCTGATATTAAAAATTTTGCAACAAACTTGCAGATTTATGAGTCTTTTCATATAAGCAAAAAAATCCCAAACAATGAAACACATTCATCAACTGCAAATATTTTTTAACTATTTTTACTTTAGTTTTAATACCAAACATTTCACCTAAAAACTGGGTAGGGGTAGGGTTGTTTAATTGCTTATTTCAGAAAAAATATTTAAGCTAGGGAAGCAAACTTTAATTTTTCTGTTAGCCAATGGCATAAGCTAGTCAGACATGGTTAAAAACATTTTGCAAAACACACAGAGAGATTGTGAATGTAAATGATGTTAGCCACACTTGCAAATTTTAATGGGTTATCTGATTTATGTAACGCATATGACACCTTAGGAAGCCACAATTTTGTTCAAATGGCTGTCATACGTAGTTAAGATATCCAGTATGCAGACTATATGAATGATTTTTAAAAATAAATATTTTAATGTCTATAATTTTTAGCCCAAACTTTAAATTTACTTTTTCTTAGTTTGATTAAGTAACGTATGTTACAGGCTCTTACAGACTAACGCCCCGGAGCACAGAGTGCAAACATCTCTTAAAAGACTCGGCTTTCAATTCTCTACAAGATAGGATATGTCTGCAAAATTCCCTAGGGGGGGGGGGGGGAGCAAACCCATTCTCAGCCATCCGTCTATAACTCTTGAACCACACAGTACATTTTGATCATATTTTGTTTACTTAATTGAGCCAGTGCATAAGATTTCCAACAATGTGGCATTTTGACATGTGTAGACTCGAACGAGCCTCTGCAGCCTCCTTTTAAGCTTAAATACTCCAAATGGTGTTCAGTCAGTAGCTTAACAATCATAGAATACCCAAGCAACTAGCATAGGCTCTGATCAGACTGCGCATACGCGCAGGCTGATCTGAGGCTCTGCTGGTCGCACATACCACATTGTCGGAAATCTCATGCACTGGCTCTTATACATTATAACAGTGTCTTGCCACTGGTATGCAAAACGGGGACGAAGCTTTGCCGAAAAATTCTACCGCCCCGCCCCCCCCCCCCTTCCCCCCCACAATTGCCCCTGTCCCGCCTCCCCTATCTACGTTCACCATGGGTCGTGCACATTAAGGTCAGTTGATGGAAGTGCTTGAAAGTGCAAATTACGCATGGAGAGTCTACATTTGCAACAGCTCTAGTGGAGTGCAGTGGCTCAGTTGGTAAAGCGTTAAACTAAGGCACGCATGGTTGCCAGGTCGAGGCTCTCTGCTGGCGGAGTCACTGTGCTGTGTCTTTTGAGCAAGATACTTTATCCGCTCATCGCATCGTCTTGACATGAGTGAAAACAGATTGAGTGGGACGTAAAGCACCAAAACAAAGAAAGCAAAACAGTTTTGATCTATATACAATTTCTTTTGTTGGATGTTTCACTGATGAAGTGAAAAGCAAACTGGCAGCATTTTCACTGTCCTGACTAGGGCCAGTTAAGCAAAAAAAAAAAAAAAAAAAAAATCGGCTTAAAATTGATATTAATTGCTTATCACTCAGTTTATACATGTGTTTTGGCTGCTCAAAATAACCGTCTCGTTATTTTGAGCACCGACAACATATGTTTGGTTGAGGCATTTAAAAAATAATTTTCAGTTACGCACTCTCATCTGGGGGCCTGCATCATACGGCGCATGGCTACAAAAGAGAGAAGAGCCGCTGGTCTGCATATATGAAAACCAAAGTAGAAACTGAAAATTCATATATCTTTTACATGTGAACAACCTCGAACACAATGAAAAGTGATCCTTCCGAGGATAAAGCTAAATTTATTTGCTTCCAATATTGATCTTTTTTTTTCTATATATTTGTTGTTGTTGTAATAGTAATATATGAGCCCCTATGCTGGTTAAATGTTGTAATTCGGAGTAATTAAAATAAATTAGCCGTGGCATGAGATCCAACAATGTGGTATATGCGACCAGCAAAGACTCAGACCAGCCTGCGCATACGCACAGTCTGATCATAGCCTTTGCTAGTTGCTTGAATATTCTTTGAGTGTTCAGCTACTGAAAAAACATCATTTTGAGTTTCTATTCTTAAAAGGAGGCTGCACAGATTAGTCTGAATCTAGACTTGTCAAAATGACACATTGTTGTAAACCACATGTCACGGTTCAAATTTATTATTTCAATTGAACAGAACAGAAAAGAATTTGAATTGATATAGTAAAACGCTATCTCGAGATAAAAGAGACTAAGTCTGCAACTATGAACATTTTTCGAAAATTGTTATTTTCTTTTTTTCAATTATTTGTAAAAGTACAATTAAGTTATGTTTTCACAATAAAAACTGCACGGAAAAGTGAATTATCTTATAAAAACAGGTGTGTTGGTTATTATTTGCGTCCCTCCAATAATTATAGACAGTTAATTTTAACATAAATGCTGTTGTTTTGATACTGCTAATTTGTTAAGATTAACGAATTTGGTAAAATGTATAACTGAATTTTTTTTTTACTGTGTTCTTGAAAAATAAAAACATTAGTTCTAAGATTAAAATATCAAAAGTTACAGACTATGCCGCTGAAATAAATACAATGTAACAAAAAACTTACGAAGATAGATCCGAACCTATGATGAATAATTGTACTGATGGCATCGCACAAATAGCAATATTGCCTCAATGTGGTAATGCTCGGTGGAGCCATCTCACGGGAATGTGGTGCTTAACCATATGCAATCAGCAAGGGCTTCGTGAGCTTGCGCATATGCGTGGACTTACCAGAGCTCTCGCAGATCGCAAATACTGGGTTTGGATGTAGATTCGGACAAATTGAACAAAAATACAGCTGACCTTACTGGCTATTAAACTACGGCTAGCATCTGCATATCATTATGCGGTAAGAAACATTATGTCGTTGACAGGCTCACCATCATAACGCAAGATGAGCATAATGTTTTTAGTCTAAAATTGTGAATATTTTCTTACCCATCAATTCAAATATATGTTTTGGGTGCTCAGAAGAACCGTCTCAGCGAAACGGTTCTTTTGAGTACCCACAACATATGTTTAGGTTGAGAAATAAAAAAGTATCTACGCACACTTATCTATTGGGCCTGGGCTCACCATTAGTATTGACATTACATTCTATTTCAAGGTATAGAAATTGACCGATATATACTGGTCACATTGACTGTACAGAATGACCGTTCATTGACATCTAAGCCGAGATCATGGTGACCATTGCGGTTAGTGTGGTCAGGTACATGCGTACTGCTCTGTAACACCCGTTAGTGCAAACGCTCCCGTTAGTGTAAACGTTGACAATAACGGGAGATATCGCTCCCGTAACTGTAAACAAGATCATGTTTACACTAAGCGGCGATAATGCAGACCGTTATAATGCCTTCAATGTTTACCGTCGTGAGTTGGCTCCCGGTACCGTTAGTTTAACAGGTGACAGGGCCCAGGGCGACGACAGTAAACATTGGGCTTACAGTAGTGTCAAGATTATGAGAAGAAAAAAAATACAAGAGATGACCATATGGGCGACCGTGACAAAACCAACTTTGTGACATTGACAACTGGATTAAGACCAGTTTAACCTACTTGTTTTAGTCCCACTGATTTTGCCTAATGTCTTGATAACTATTTGAACAATTAATAGTAAGAAAGTTAGAAAGTGTTTTATTATCTTGACCTATGCGTACCTAATATTGTAAAACAACATATGATAACAGAGTTGCATCCGACAAGGCACCACATACAAATATGTAATCGAATATCAGGAAAGTGAATCGGAGGATTTATATTTTCAGTAATACATAGTAAACCTACAAATCCGTATTTGTTTCACGCCAATTCCAAGCAGTGCTCATAGGGGAATCAGGCTGTTGTACAACAAATGCGAAATTAGCGTACAGTGAAGACCCATGTAAGAGTTGATTTAAGGTGGCGTCTCATTGGAGTCCGCCGTGTGATGTAATTACATTTATACCGGCTTTACCATCTTTAGCATGAAATATTTCGTGATGTGCAAGGTCTACACTGATGTTGGTGGTTTCAAATAGTATTACCATGTTTGTCCACCTGTACGTAAGATGATCCACTCGCTAAAGCTCGTGGATTATCTCCACGTACAGCCGGACAACCCATGGTATAACTATTACTAAAGCTCCTTATCATGTACTGGATTAAATAATAGTCCAGGCGAGAGTTGCTTAACGCGAGCGTTTTGTAGTGCTTTGTAGTTACAATATAGCGCTTCGTAGCGCTTCAAAACTATTCTTGAGCAGTCTCGCGGAAAGTGATATGTGAAACGAACCGTTTCATAAGCAGGGCGCACTGTAAAGCCACACAATGCTCCATACACAATATGCTCTCTCGAGGAGCATATATATTGTGTACCCTGCATACACAATATGCTCACCCTAAATCCGGAGCATATTGTGTAGGACATGTATCATACCTACACAATATGCTCCCTAGCTGAGGAGCGCAGTCGTGCAGTGGTAGAATGCTTGACCAAAGATCGAGGGATTGCGGGTTCGAGCCTTACCTGAACAACTGTGTTGTGTTCTTGAGCATGACACTTTGTTCTCTGCTTGGTACTGCCCCCCCCCCCCCCCCCCCCCCCCCCCCGATGAAGTCAGAGGGATATTGTTTTGGCGTTGTGTGTCCGTCCATCCTTCTGTCCACTCATCCTTCCAGAGTCATACCTAAGTACCTATTGATCAGAATTGATGCATTCTTGGTATAAATGGATAGTTCCATGGACAATCCTATATCCTATAAATTTTCTCAAGACCAACGCATTAACACTTGAGTTATTGCCCTTGACTTAGTATAGGCAACTATAATGCAAAAGTTGTAATGGCTTTCTTAGAGTATTGAACTACACATTTCCAAAGCTATTTATTTATCTGACAATTTTTAAATTGTCCAGTGCCTGTAGATAAGTATGACGGTGTAAAATGTAACAAGAAAAATTATAACATGTGTTGCATGTTATAAACGGCGTTGTTGAAAGGTTCTTATGAGTAATAATAGATGAAGGATAATAATGAAGTTTTTTTCGCAATGAGATATGCATTAAAGTGGCTTTGAAATTAGTCATTAAATGCTTGACGTTTCGCTAATAAACTATTCAATCAGGAGTCATGGGGAAGCAAGCTTTTGTGAATACTTGTTATCTTCTGTCTTTTATGAAAACCAATACTTGTCCGCGGGGAAAGAAAAAGTTAGACTGCATTACGTCCCTTAATATACAGTATTTAAAAAAGAAAAAGTCTAAGAAAAAGTCAACTTTTATGAGTTCCAAAATGATATCCCATGCATTTTCCTCCTTCATATAGAAATAAATCCAAACCCAGTTAATAATATGAATTTGCGCGTGATAGGAAAAAACTAACATGATCCGCGTTTCGAACCTCAGGTCAAACCAATCGAATGACCTATTTTCCGCGTTTTGCCTTTAATCTTTCTAAGGTTATTTTCTTTGCTTATTCATATTTTCTGCTTGTATGCCCATTGTCCGTTCTGTTAGTTTGTTTAACATTTTCTTGCTCCTATTTTCTAATAAAATGAAAAGTTCGTTTCTGTTTTATCGTGGCACGAAATAATTTAACCACGCATACGGCTAATTATAGAATGAATGACGTCACAATTATTTACAGAATACTTATTTAATATACTTATTTAAGAATTTCGTATCTACAGTAATGAATTTATCAATAAGTTCGCCCAGAAAACCGCTGATAACACATAATTGGAAATATTTTCTTGGTAGAAATATTAATTACAATTCTAAGTTATTCTAAGTTAGACCATTTCACCAGCTGGCGAGAGTGAAAAATAGGTACAGCCCGTGGGGAGAACAGATGTTGAACATCCGACATTTACACTGAAAAGACACCCGATTTTAGACGTTTTAAATACTCTTTTAATAAGAGAAGTCTACATTTATTTTTACTTTACCCTTGGAAAAACGAAACATTTAATCAAAACGTTATTCATTGAACAATAACTTTGATCACACCCCTCTTCGGAATAGTCCATTTCAAAACCTATTACAATTATAGGCTAAGTAACCAATGTTTCATAAATGAACTAATATTAGTTACTTATGCATTAATAAGTAACGCCGTAGAAAAAAATACCCGCCCCCTTGACTCTATAGGCAGGGTCAAAGGTGAAATATATAAATTTGTCTATTTTTCTCTGCAGAATTTTGATATTTTTCTCAATCTGCAGCAGCGACACTTGTCTTTTTCGACCACAGTGGAGACATAATCCATATAAATATTTCGACTTCTGTGGGGTTGAACCAAAGAATGCGCCGTGCGCTGTTGCAACACGTTTTGTATTAATGTAATAATTATTTCTTTTGATTTTTTTTATTTCATTTTGCGTTGTCAATGTCGACGCAAAATGAAATAATCTAGATTTTTTTGTTTCATTTTGCGTCAATTATGTGCAGTTGGTTCAAAATGAAATAATTATTTCATTATGTGCTGATAGTAGGCATACTTTTTTTTTATTTCATTTTGCGTAAATGGCAGCTGATCGGTATTTTGTTATATGTTATGATAGATGGCATACTTATTCAATTATTTTGATTTTTGATGAACTTTTCTTTTAAAATCAACATTGCTGTTGGATCTCACCTGTTTATTAAAGTCAGAGGGATATAATTTTGGCGTGGTCCCTGCATCCGTCTGTCCATTCCATCTGTCCACACTTTTTGTCCGTCCGGAATCATATCGCAGTACCTTTTGGTCAGATTTGAATCATTCTTTTGTATAAATGATTGATACAATGTATTTCCAATATCGTATAAGTTTCGTCAAAATTGACTCTTAAGCACTTGAGTTATGACCCTTGTTTTAGTAAAGGCAATTATAATGCAAAACCTAAATCAGCTTTTTTGGATGATGATCTTCACATTTAATCAAAGCTATTATATCTAGCGACTTCTCACTATAGACCATGATTGCTTAGTGCATGTGGCTAAGCATGGTAGTGTCCTTTTACCCCACCCCTTTGTCCCCACTTTAGGGGCAAAGGTCAGATATTTAGGTTTTGTTATAACTAAGGCAGTTGTCAATATTTTTGCTGAAATTTCGCATGCAGGCAGAGCAGCAATAGATATGAAATGTATCAAAGGGAATTTTGTTTGAATGCCTGGGTCCGATCCCATAGGGTGGACTTAGGGGGTGGGACCGAGGCCAAAATTAATCTTTTTCGGAATATGGTCATGTTGCATATCAAATTAATGCTGACGGCGCAACAACATGGTAGCATATAATTTGCTTACAGACACATCATTGACCACAGGATGGGATAAAAATGTCAAACCATATCTTTTTCTGAAAGTAGTCATGTGGCTTATCAATTTAAAGGGAATTGAGTACAGAGCACCATGAAAGCAAACATGCTGTCATAATACACACCCTCAACCCCTGGTGTGGGGTCAAAAGGTCTTGTTTTTTTGCTTTCCTGAAAGTGGTCATGTTGCATATCAAACTGAGGTGGAAGAAGTGAAGACCTACATGCAAGGTAACACTTTGAATTTACAATCACCATTGACCTCTGTGGTTTAGTTTGAAGGTCAGTTATTGAAATTGTGTAGATGTAAGTATACACATTTCATTAAACAAAGCACAAAAAGATACTTGACAGGCGGTTGTTGTGATCTGTATGATACCGAAGGTGAACTTCAGGCTTAGATAATTGGGATTTATGTTTAGTGATTTACATGCTTTTTTAAAATAACCCTTCGTCGGTGAATACAAATTCGCCGAATTTGTTTTGTTAATTCTGTTGGCTAGAACTTTGAATAAATGTTCCTTTTTAAAAGGAGGGCTTGCCTAGTGGACAAAAGTGCAAAACTCCTTATTCTTATCTATCTAGCATATCTTCTTATATTATCTTAGAGTGTATATATTCAGAAATAGTGACTATGATCAGGAAATTCCACAATCACAAACTGCAGACAAACCCATGACACCGCAAGGAAAAGCAACACAACAATCACAAGACACCAGGGTCCGGAATTACAATGCCTCCTTAAAGTTAAGCAAGACTTAAGTTAAGTATTGATATTTCAACATGCTATATTTAATGCTAAATAAATTCCCTGGATCGATATGGTATTTGTGGTCAAAGATATCATTGTGATCTTCAGAAAAATTAAAACTATTTGATTTTAATCAGTTTTAAACGTTATTTTTCGCATCCTGAAAAATCAATACTTAACTTAAGTCTTCCTTAACTCTAAGGAGGCATTGTAATTCCGGGCCCTGGAAGACAAACTAAACAATGCAATCAGCTCTCTCTTCCCCATCAAGATGATTGCAAAACTATAATGGACATGGGGCGCCCGGATAGCTCATTCAGTAGCATGTATAGCTCTGACTAGCTGGATTGCCCTTTCCCAGCAGGTGGCCACAAAGCAGCAATGAACAGACAAGACAACATGACAAACACGAAACATAAATAGCAAAAATGATCCACAAAAGAAACACCGCCTTGGAATGGTCAGTAAAAATATTTTTACGAGAGGTCTTAAACCAGTTTCACGGCGCCAACCTCACCCTTAGTACAGATGTTGATTAAGACACAAAGATGTTTGGCTTGCATGAAAGACCTCTAACTTATTATTATCCATGCATCATCTCCTGGAACATATAAATCAAGATATATAAAGGTAAGGACTCAACAGTACATAAAACTGAATACTGGAGCAAAATAAATCCTTTCTGGTCTTAAATTAGAAAAAAACAGGCCTATATTTTCTTTTATTTGCCTTTTTTACAGAAGGCGTCTCCTGAATGAACACAGAATATATAATGTTTATGGTTTATACCATTTAAGTTGTGGCGGCCATTCAGTTGGTGTAACTTTGACAATTTATGTAAAACCGTTGTGTCCTCACGTTTAGGAAAATGAGCTTAACTGGCTTTTGAGATTTTTTTTATGTACAGTTCTTATGTCGTAATTTCTGTTTTAAATGCATTCCCAGTTGCAATAGTCCTAAAAGTATATAGTATCGTTGACATTTAGTGTATGCATTTGGACAGTGATGATGAAAAGTGTGAGAAAAAGTCCAGCTTGGGCCTCTATCAAGTACCCTACTCTTTTTTGTTGCTGGATCCTTAACCTCAGGCTAATGCGTGACCATTTATAGAAGGGAGTTGTCAAATAACTTTTCCACAAATGTCTTGCATTGGTTACGTAACTTTGAAATATCCCACTGGAAACGTTTAGGACACGTTTTGTTTACATTAGGGTAACGTTTGATTTTAACGTTTAGAAACCCTATTTTTGCAATCAAATTTTGGGTTCCTAAACGTTTTTGACAAGCGTTACAAAATAACGTTGTCCAAACGTTGAGGAAACGTTTTGTTAACAGTAGGGGAACGTTTGATTTTAACGTTAAGGAACCCTATTTTTGCAATAAAATTTTGGGTTCCTAAAAGATTTCGACAAACGTTTGCAAAAAAACAAAACTTCTGATACCTTCAACCTTCATGTACTTTTACATTTTCCAAAAATTGTGATTTGGATGTTTGTTGTCTCTTAAACTGTAATTTATAACTACGGTTCCTGATCTGCTAGTAACTGAAAGTATTTATCATTCAAACTTATTGTATGACTCTCGTATTCCAAGTGTTTACTAAAATATTTAAAATTGTAATTTTGAAATAAAATTTTTAGATTTTTATTCTGTAATGTTCACTTTCTTTAATGTTCATTATATCAAAAATGTACAATTCAAAATATATATATAACAAATTACAAACAACATATATTTTTCTATTATACTTTTATATTATATTCGCCAAAGCACTATTGAATCTTTCCCTATTATTCTTTGGTGTTTCCCGTATTTTTGCGGTCTTTCTGATAGTTTGACCCTTTCCAGTAACTCTAGGAACCGCACTGTTTATGTAATGCCACAAAAACATGTGATAATCGCAAATTCCAAAAACTAAAGTTTTGGGTTATACAGTACATTTTTTTGAAGCAAGCAGTTAAAAGGCATGTCAAACATTCTTTTAACTATTGATATTATGCATTTCGAAGCAAACCCTATCGAAAATACGAAATATAACCTGATGAAGTGCTTATGTAAGTTTCTTTGTTTGGAATCAGGATGTTTAAGCACTAAATAAACTAACTGCAGTTTCGTATTAAATATGTTTGGTTCAAGGACCTCTGACACTTTGATAGGGTATCTGCCTATTTTTCAGATGTTTCCCAAAACTTCCCTATGCATATGATATCACTTATATCCTTTTGAATAGGACGCTTGGTGAATTAGGCACAAATTAAGGTTATACTTTGATAGGCAGATCCCTACGACATAACAGGAGACGCTACCAAAGGGGTAGGGGTTGCAAAATTTGACTTCGCCAAATGTTTAGAAATCAATTATTTTCACGTGTAAGGGTATCATATCATCAATACTCGATTCCAAATGTCAGTGAAAGTATTTTAAAGTCCAAATTCATGAGCATTTTAATGATTATTTTGTTGTTGTTTTTTTCTATCTGATTTGTTATGAAATATTTTGAAGTGCAACTGTAGTCCATATTCAATCTTGATGACAATGTATTTACCTGGTGCAATATTATGCAGCAATGTACTATAATGTATCATTCCCCCCTGAGTCCCAACTAGCTTTTCACATATATTATGTAACATATGAGAACACAATTACGTGCAAAAGGATTAGTTTGGACTCGGGGGGGGGGGGGGGGGATGATGTTTTTTTTAAAAAAAAATCTATTTCCTATATGTATAATACAAAAAGTGACCATTTTAGCCCCCAAATAAAGCTGTACATTTGGCGAAGTAGGAAATCAAATGCAAAATCATAAAATAGAGACCAACAGCGAGCTTATACATGAAGATGGAAGCATTTGATCGGCTTTATTTTTTATCAAAATTATAGGCAGCAATACACTGTAATTCCCATTACCACCGTCAGAGGTCCTTAGAAGAGCATTTATTGTAAAATTAATTTTAAATGAAACAGTTATTCAGCTAAAGCAGAAATTTAAAAGCGAGGCCTTTGTTTACAATCACTACTTGGTTGTGATAATCCTTTATAAAACGTTTACGGAGTTGCATCAAGCGGTTGTTTCTAAATTGAGCTTTACTTTGAAAATGGTTAATGTATTTACTGATAACTTTCTACATATATATTAAAACTTGAATATTTTTCAATAAAACTTTTTGTGGCTGTTCTTTGGCAGAAACTAGTACCTATGTGAAAAGTTTATATGACGTTTCTTAAAGGTAACATTTAAACAAACCTTCATACAACCAAAGACAAACGTTTCAGAAATGTTTCTTGGTACCTGGATTTCCTCGATTTTCATAAAGAAGGCCAAAGGCTAGTGTCAGTGAGACCTCGAAGCAGTATGCAACGCTCTGCAACCCCAAAATGTATCCACACACCAAATTTGGATTCCTACCTCACATAATCTACAGATATTGTCCGGGCTCTACCTATCCAGAACTGTAGCTACAGTTCTAAGTCACAGAGACCTGAAAACAGTGGGTGGCAAACTGTGGCCAATAGATGTATTCATATACCAAATTTGAGATTCTATGTCCTATTATATAGAAGATATGCTAGGTACACGATTTTTTATACAACTGAGGCCAGATGTCAGCGTCACAGTTGCGCAAAGTAGTACGCTACAATCTCCAACATTCTGATGCATCCACACAAAAATTGAGATTGTTGCCTCAAAAAAATGTTGGATATATATTTGGAATATGATGTTTTCAAGTTTTGATGCCAGCGGTCAAGGTCAAGTGACCTAAAACAGTATACAACATTCCACTACACCAACCTGTATCCCCAATATGGGATTTCCATGCCATGTAGTATAGGAAATATGCTCCGCACACGATTTTAAAAGACCAAAGTCAGAGGTCAAGGTCACAGTGACCCTAAAATAGTATGCTTCAACCAACAACACCATAATGCATCCAAACACGATATTTGCTGAGATATGCGAAGAACACGACTATTCTAGGACGACTGAGGCATGAGGTTAAGGTCAAAGTGACCCCAAAAATGGTACACAACACTTTGTACCCTAAGATGCATCCACACATCGATTTTGGAATTCCTACCTTTAACAGTAAAGGAGGTATGCTCCAGACACGATGTGAAGACTCAGACACTTTGAATGGACAGTGTGATTACCCTTTTGGCGCATAAAAACTGTCTGTCATGTCCATCATAAGGCAGTGCCTTAATTCATGTTAATTATTTCACGATGTAGATAATAATCCATTTGTGTGAGACTCGTTTAGATGGCTTTGTTTTCAATTGAAGGTGTGTTTACTTGGGTACTTTTTTTACCTATAAAAAGTCTACGCCCAACGTTATGCTAACAGTGCTTCCGTTTTCGATAGTTATCTTTACTTGCGGTTTTAACATTGGTTCTTTAAACGTCTTCATCCCACAAGTCCGTTGAAATTAGTTTATACAAGTATTAGCTTTTCCAAAAAGCTGGCGGTCGATTAGCTTAAATACTGATAGATATTTACATACTGCATGTTTTGTACTTTGAATAATCAGATTGTTGATAAAATTTCAGATCAGACTGCTAGCACTGGGGTTCGAACCCAGACATACCTCCAGGTGCTTACATATCATAACCTGAGGCTGTTCTGCCAATTGAACTATACTAACTTGTCAAAATCTGAGCTTTTTAAGAAAAGTTTGCAAGATTTGAAATGAGACACTGTCACAGCTTGTATCTTTCTCCCTTCTCAATCGGTTTGCCTTAAAGAAAGGTCCTCCCTTGTATGTTAAATTTGTGATCTTGCCAATTTCTTAACAATTTAAATCCCATAGTCAATTCCTGAAATAATAATATGTCTGCATCTAGGTAGTGCCTAAGTTCATATTAAGTTAAAATATATGTTTTGGGTGCTCGAAAAAAAAATCTCATCAAGACGGTTCTTTTGAGTATCAAAATTCAGTATTTTTAGGTTGAATTTTTATGGAAAGTCAGACTCAAAATCTCATAATCAGGGCTAACATTGATCCCTTCTAGATCAAGCACTAGCCAGATATCACATCTGGGCGAATTTCTCATCCTAATCCTCTCCTTTTCTCTTCCTTCATTATCATACATTCAGATTAAGGAACTTTTTATGCGTAAAATTGTAACTATTTTCTTATTTGTGTTAAAACGTTTTACTTCCACCAAGATTTGAATCTTGAACACTCACTCCAAGGGTGAGTATGTTTTCTATTACACAACGGAAGCTAATTTTGATGAACTGGCTAGATTTCTATCAAATTTTGTTAATATAATTGAAGCATCCAAATCAGTTTCCAGCTGCAAACTTTTTTACTTCCACCAGGATTTGAACCTGGAACCCTCACTCCAAGAGTGAGTATGTTTTCTATTACACCATGGAAGCTAGTTTTGTTGAACTGGCTAGATTTCTATTAAATTTTGTTAATATAATTGAAGCATCCAAATCAGTTTCCAGCTGCCAACTTTTTTTACTTCCACCAGGATTTGAACCTGGAACCCTCACTCCAAGAGTGAGTATGTTTTCTATTACACCATGGAAGCTTATTTTGTTGTACTGGCTAGATTTCTATTAAATTTCGTTAATATAATTGAAGCATCCAAATCAGTTTCCAGCTGCCAACTTTTTTTTACTTCCACGAGGATTTGAACCTGGAACCCTTACTCCAAGAGTGAGTATGTTTCTATTACACCACCCGTGGAAGCTAATTTTGTTGTACTGGCTAGATTTCTATTTTTGTCACTATAATTGATTCATCCAAATCAGTTTCCAGCTGCCCAACTTTGTACTTCTACCAGGATTTGAACATGGAGCCCTCACTCCAAGAGTGAGTATGTTTCCTATTACACCATGGAAGCTAATTGTGTTGAAATGGCTAGATTTCACGAAAGCAAGGCTTTTATTCCATTACAGTGCTCTTAATTAAAAGATAATTTGTTACAATGAGTTCAACTTCTAATTCTAAAATTCAACATAGGTTTTATTAATAAAAATGTGAAAGTTTTACAATTTCGATCATGAAAAATGGCTTTTATTTGTTTTCAACATTTAATATGCATTGAATTTCATTAATTACAGAAAAAAATGCCATTTTAAATTTCCATTTATTCTCTCTTGCTGGAGAAAATTTGAATGAATTAAGTGTCAAAATTATTTTCTATAATATAAAATAAAATGTGAAAATTTTCAAATCCTTGCCAAATGATTTAAAGCACATTGTGTAAATAGTGTATCTAAAGCATAAAGAAAACTAGAAATGTGTCAATGGGACACGGATGCCCCCGCAATTGCCAAATTTGTATAAATAGGAAATTGTCATTCACAAAGGGCAATAACTCCTGAAGGCATGATGCGATTGGGCCTTTCTAAAACTTTAACACACTATGGCACTTAATAATGTGACCAAGAATCAAAACTATTCATGTTAGAGAGTAGAAGTCGTTTCAACCGATGATTTTTCATAAACTAAGGGCAATAACTCCTTAAAGCATGGTGCCATATAGACCATTATCATACTTGAAAAAGACATCATGGTACTAAACAATGAGACAAAGTTTCATAAAATTCTGATAAAAAAGTTTTGACTTAGAGAGCGGACATCGTTTAAAACGGTGAATTTTCATAAACAAAGGGCCATAACTACTGAGAGCCTGGTGCGATATGGACCTTTATCCAACTTGAAGAAGACATTATGGTACTAAACAATGTGACCTAGTTTCATAAAATTCGGATCAAAAGTATTCCATTTAGAGAGCGGACGTCGTCGGGACAGACGCATGTACTTACGTGAGTACGCACAGGGATAACACTTAATGCCCCGCCCATTATCATGGCGGGGACATAATAATCATAAATGTTCTTAAAAAGTGGAAGAAGAAAAAACCAGATTTGTCAATAATTTAAAACTTCATTCAATGTAGAGAAAAAAGGTTCAAATGGCGAAATACTATTTCTCAAGAAAATTTGAATGAAATGACTCAGGGGTGTGGAAATAATAAAATTTTCTTCTTGTCCAGGGACAAGTAAAAACTACTGAAAGCCAAAATGTACTTGTCCATAGAATATTTTACTTGTCCAAAAGAAAAAATCTGTGCTTAGAGAACTATTTATTCTTTCAAAAACAGTATGAAACCAGATCAACACTTGTAAACAGGATGGATCCTGATCAGCTGGCTTCTCTTGTATGAATCAGGATCCACACTGTTTTCAATGCAAGATGTGAGCTCGTAATATAAACTAATCAAAATATGAAATACTGAATTTTATTAATTAAATACATTTGTACTTGTCCAAGGACAAGTAAATAGAAATTTTCAACTTGTCCTGACTGAAATGGGACCAGGTCCGACAAGTCGGGCATGGCATTTCCAAAGCCATGGGAATGTCATATTTTCAGAAAAATAAAAGTAAAATTTTCCAAATTGTGACACCTATAAACATGTAGGCCTCCAGATAAGAGTCTCAGTAATTAAAAATTTTAAAAATATTTCCAAAGGAACTGTCTCAAAGAGATGGTTCTTTAAATGTTAGAATTAATGAATTTATAAGGAATTTTATGCTCAAAATATTTGCTTAACTGGGCCTATGGCACTTATTCTTTTATTTCCATCATCAGAAGGGGTCTAGCAAGTGCGGATCCAGAGGGGGGAACAGGGGGTCCAGACCCCCCCTGGAAAATCACAAGTTATATAGGTTTCTATAGGGAATCAGCAATTGGACCCCCCCCCCCCCCTGGAAAAAGTTGGACCCCCTCTGGAACCTTGAAAAATGATACGATTTCTTTTAAATTGACCATTTGACTTCTGTAAAATAAGCTGAGGACTAAAAAAAAAACAATGTTGTCAGAGCTTTTTTTGTCAGACTGAACTGGACCCCCGACGTAAATTCCTGGATCCACACATGTCTAGGAATAGGAACAAAATTTATTTTTCTCAAAATTTGACTTTATGCTATGGAATCAGCTAAACATTCTTGAGGCCCATCCAGGGGTTTGGGAAATGGAGGAACAAGGTAAATTTTATGTTTGGGGTACAGGAGTGGGGATAAGTAATTTCATTCAGGGGAATAAGAAAACAGCCCCCCTAACCAACCCCTGGGAGGGTCTGTGAGGAGATTAATGGGAACAAACCCTGTCAGACAGATAAAATTAGGAGCTCAGTAGTAGACACAAGGCAGTTGGACAGTGCCCCTGGTGAGGCCAAAACCCACAACCCCTCCATCTTGAGTCTAGCCCCGTCTGGCGACTGAAAAATTGTTCAATGTGTCGTAAAGAATCAAAACAAAACATGTAATGTAACTGTAACACTGGTGACTTATCCAGGGGTCCTTGAGTTTGATCCACGGATGAGACTGAGCTGTGACGGTGTCTCCATGACCTTAAAGCTCTGCTGCTTGCTGGTGAGATGTTAAACACTCACTTTTTTAAAACTGAAACTGCTTGGGAGTGGGGATAGGTATGTTGCGTTGTTTTGTTCGTTTGATTCTTTACGTCCCATCAACAATCTTTCTGTTATAAAGGGAAGGGCCTTCCTGGGTTGAACCAGTATTAAGCTAGGATAAATGTGTCTTGCTCAAGGACACAACGCAGTGACGCCGGTGAGGCTCAAACCCATGGCCCTTCGGCCTTGAGTCAAACACTCTACCACTGCGCTCCCGTATGTTGCGTTGTCATCCTTGAGCAAGACACATTTATCCTAGCTTAATACTGGTTCAACCCAGGAAGACCCGTCCCTGTTCAACTTAAAGATTGTTAATGGGACGTAAAGAATCAAATCAAACAGTAAACAAACAAAATAGTATGTGCGGGCTGTCTTCTTGTGACACTCCTTATCTGCAAGGGAAAACGTGAAATCTATTTCATTCGATATTTGGCAGCACAAATATTTGGTGGCGTCCAAACCTTGTGAAACTGTTACTCACTACATTACAATATGGCAAACACCAACAGTATAGTAGTTGCAGCTATTGATAGCGAGTATTTTGCCATTATTTTTGCGAAGCGAGACCGTTGTTGTCGTGGCCGCCATCTTTAAAAGCGAAAGTCCGATACGAGGTTTGCCGAATGATTGTCATGTCATTCGTCAAAACTCGGATGTTTCCGTCACGTCCGTAACTCTAACATTACGGAGGCTCTCGTAGTCATACGAGGTTTGCCGAATGATTGTCATCATTCGGCAAACCTCGTATGACTACGAGAGCCTTCGTCATTGACTCGGCTGTATATCGGACGTCGCCATATTGGAACTACTTTCGCTTTTAAAAATGGCGGCCACAACAACAACGGTCTCGCTTCGCAAAAATAATGGCAAAATACTTTCTATCAATAGCTGCAACTACTTTACTGTTGGTGTTTGCCATATTGTCATGTAGTGAGTAACAGTTTTTACAAGGTTTGAACGCCAACAAATATTTATGCTGCCAAATATCGAGTGAAATAGATTTCACGTTTTCCCTTGCATTGACAGATAAGGAGATTCACAAGAAGACAGCCCGCACATACTTTTGTTTGTTTACTGTTTGATTTGATTCTTTACGTCCAATCAACAATCTTTCAGTTAAACAGGGACGGGTCTTCCTGAGTTGAACCAGTACTAAGCTAGGATAAATGTGTCTTGCTCAAGGACGACAACGCAACATACCTCTCCCCCCCCCCCCCCCCCCCCCCCCCGAGCAGTTTCAGTTTGAAAAAGTGAGTGTTTAACATCCCACCAGCAGGCAGCAGAGCTCTAAGGTCATGGAGACACAGTCACAGCTCAGTCTCATCGGGGGATCAAACTCTAGGACCCCTAGATAAGTCACCAGTGTTACATAGCACTGAATTCAGGGCGATATGATGGATTTTTATTTTATTTTATCATATAGCCCTGATTTTTTAAGCCTCTATCTTTTCCCTTACGGTTAGCGTGGACGTAAACCAAGTTGAAAACACATTTCCAAACAGTGTCTTCCTCTAACACTACTCCATTGTGTATGTTTATAGGTTTATCTATATGTTGCTAGTTTGGTTTGCCGCTGATGCATACCTGATTAGTTCTAAAAAGATAAAATACTCCTGTCCACACAGAATGTTTACACTATTTGTTTTCAAAACATGGCGTCTTTTTTGTCTTCTGAGCTGAAGAGCATGCTTTTTCTGTGGGAAACTAAAGTCACGCACGAATTTGTTTTGGTATTTTATGTACCGCTATGAAGTGTTCATCTGAGCTATCATGGTTTAACAAGATTAAGGAACTTTTGAAAAAATACAATTTACCTGCACCGTCTCAACTCCTAGAAAATGTCCCAACAAAAAACAGATGGAAAAAAATGGTTAACAGTGCTATCAACAGTGCGGTCGAATCTCAGTGGCGGGAGGACATTAAGACGAAGTCTTCTTTGAGGTATATAAACCCAGACAGTGTAAGTGTTGGAGCTGCGCACCATGTATGGACATCTGTGCATGACAATATCCACGATAGCCGGCGAGCACAACTTAAATGCCGTCTCCTTACTGGTACATACACCCTCCAGAGCAACAGAGCAGTGTTCAACCAGTTTGCTGTGAACCCTACCTGCAGTGTGTGTGGAACGAGCCCGGAGACAAGACAGCATTTCTTGACTGAGTGCCAGCCTCTACACAAGCCACGTGACCGGTTCCTTAAGAAGATCCAAAGTATTACAGAGGTTGATATTGGTAACATGGTGCCCATGTATGATGTGACCCAACTTATACTTGATCCAAGTTTGCTTTTCACTTCTGAGACTATCATTGACAAAATTGAACTGCATAGCAGAGAACTTATTTCAACCCTACATAAATTAAGAACTAAAATCCTACTTGAAAAAGACAGACAACAGGGCCTTGCGAGCTCAGTATTTAATCATTTTCGAGGCAGTTCCAGCAAGCAGCAGAGGTTACGCATTCAGAATAGTAAGAAAAATCAACAAAAACATTCTACGTCTAATCGACGGTTCGCCGATAAGTAACCGGCGGGACACTACAACCAACCAACCAACCAACCAATGACCCGTTCACTTTCCGTTTTCTGAATACACAGATGTTTTAACAACATTAAATACCAAAATCAGACTTATATAATGTTTTCTTTTACCTTCCTTATTATCATAATTGGCCAAAAATTGATCATACCTGGTCTGTTGAGATTAAAATAATCCAATACCATCTCACCATACATTTTTTACATGTAGATATTTGCAAAAAAGATGACCAATTACCGATCTAACTGGGACCACCTTTTACCAATTTGTTGCCATCGAGAACTACCCAGTTGGACATGTGCAAACTGTGTCCGAGGAGTTCTTAACGGCAATGGATGGGATCCTTTTTTGTGCATACAGGTTGATTTTTATGGTGACCTCTCTCACCATTTGTAATAGGTTTTCTTTTAATATCTTGATGAATGTCAACGAATAAAGGTCAATCTTCCACCTAGTATGCAAATTTTTCACCCTGGTTCTGTATTCCGACGGATGTCACTGGATCGAAAATTGACTTTTTTCAGATAAGGAACTCCCCCACTTCCGCTAACAGGAAATACATAGAAAAAAATCCAAATGGTTTTGCATATTCAAACAATGACATCTTTATACAATTCTAATCATAAACCATTGCGCACATGTTCAAAAAGAAGGTAAAAACACCCAATGTCTCTATATAAGATTCACGTGGCGCCTTAAAACGATGGGTACTAACTGTGTGTATTGACTGATAGCCTATTTGAACATAGGCGTGTTATAGTAAAGCTATTCAGCGTGCAGCAAGGTTAGCCATGAAATAAAAAATATTTTCTTTCACTAATATCTTACTGATCACTGTGCAAAAGTAATTTGATTCTGATCTTTCCAATCCATCGCTTCTTGTCGTAAACAAGCTGACCCTCTCTCGGTTCAGAGGTCAATGTTCTCTTGCGTTAGCTTGCTACTTTTGGCGGGAAACTTGTCACGTGAGCACATGATCAGAATAACAATTGTCCGCCTTGTTGGAAAAGTCCATTTTCGGTCTGATTATGACATTTTGGGACATGACAAAGCTTCCTTTCAGAAAATTAGATTTATACGGGTGGGGTATGTGATTGTTAAGGATTTCTGTCAAGTAAGTATCTCTTTTTCTTTGGCATGCTATATTAAATTGAAATCAAACCATTCTTGGAAATCGACTTTCATTTTTTGAAATAGGTCATTACTCGTTATAATTTAATAGAAAATAGGGGGCGCTACAATGCACAATAATACAGAAACGTGACTGCTGCGAGCGTACCAACATTGAGTAAGTTAACAGAATCAATAGCTTTAACAATTTTGCCCTGATTTTCAATATTAAAACACCTACTTGTTTCTTATAATGTCCACAATCCACTGTTAATCTTATTATAATAATGTACTGAGTTTTTGAAAAAGCGCTGACATACCTTACCTAGTCATGGGGAGTATAACCAGTACCGGGTTTTATTATATTTCTCAACGTTTTATTAAGTTCGTCTCATCAATTCAACATCCGAATTTTATCGCAAAAACGTCATCACCCCTAGTTCGTGAAAAGCATGCAAAATGGCTGCGATGAGCCGAAAAACAACAACAAGAACATGATATTACAGATTGCATTGATCGTGTCATAATAACGAAGTCAATGGTAACATTTTTATAACTTTGGTTGTGTATGTAAAACACATGAAGAAGTCTAAATGGTTGGATTGTCAAGGAAACGAGTTTTTCCCAAAACTAAAGGGGACTCCATCACTGGTCAAGATAGAGCACAAAAACACTGCGACTTTAGATTCAGCCAGATCGAAAAAAAAATATAAAGTCGCAGTTCTGCAACTACAGTGTTACATTACATGTTTTGTTTTGATTCTTTACGACACATTCAACAATTTTTTCAGTTGCCAGATTGGGCTAGACTCGAGATCGAGGGGTTGCGGGTATGGGCCTCATCAGGGGCACTGGCTTGTGTCTACCACTGAGCTCCTAATTTTATCTGTCTGCCAGGGTTTGTTCCCATTCATCTCCCCACAAACCCTCCCAGGGGTTGGTTGGCTGTTTCCTTATTCCCCTGAATGAAATTACTTATCCCCACTCCTGTACCCCAAACATAAAATTCACCTTGTTCCACCATTTCCCAAACCCCTGGATGGGCCTCAAGAATGTTTAGCTGATTCCATTGCATAAAGTCAAATTTTGAGGAAATTAAATTTTGTTCCTCGACCCCTTCTGATGATGGAAATAAAAGAATAAGCGCCATAGGCCCAGGAAAGCAAATATTTTTTTAGCATAAAATTCTTTATAAATCCATCAATTCTAACATTTAAAGAACCATCTCATTGAGACAGTTCCTTTGGAAATAATTTTTAATTACTGAGACTCTTATCTGGAGGCCTACATGTTCATGGGTGTCACAATCTGGAGATTTTTACTCTTAATTTTCTGAAAATATGACATTTCCATGGCTGTGGAAATACCATGCTTGACTTGTCGGACCTGGTCCCATTTCATTCAGGACAAGTTGAAAATTTCTAGTTACTTGTCCTTGGACAAGTACAAATGTATTAAGTTTATACAATTCTATATTTCATATTTTGATCAATTATTATGAGCTCACATCTTGCATTGAAAACAGTGTGGATCCTGATCAGCTGGCTTTTTCAGAAGCCAGCTGATCTGGATCTACACTGTTTTCAAGTGAAGCCATCTGATCAGGATCCATACTGTTTACAAGAGTTGATCTGCTTTCATACTGTTTTTGAAAGAATAAATAGTTTAAGCACAGTAAGGTATAAGCTAATTTGTTCTTTTAGACAAGTAAAATATTCTATGGACAAGTACATACTGGCTTTTTACTTTTCCCTGGACAAGTAGAAAATTTGATTATTTCGTCACCCCTGACATTTCATTCAAATTTTCTCGAGAAAAGGTATTTTGCATATCGCACCATGCTTTCACCAGTTATGGCCCTTTGTTTATGAAAATTCACCGTTTTAATCTATGTCCGCCCTCTAAGTCGAATAGTTTTGATCAGAATTTTATGAAACTTTGTCACATTGTTTAGTACCATGATGTCTTCTTCAAGTTTGATAATGGTCTATATGGCAGGCACCTTGCTTTAAGGAGTTATTGCCCTTAGTTTATGAAAAATCATCGGTTGAAACGACATCTACTCTCTAACATGAATAGTTTTGATTCGTGGTCACATTATTAAGTGCCATAGTGTGTTCAAGTTACAGAATGGCCCATATCGCATCATGCCTTCAGGAGTTATTGCCCTTTGTTAATGACAATTCCCTATTTATACAAATTTGGCAATAGCGGGGGCATCCATGTCCAATTGACACATTTCTAGTTTTCTTTATGCTTTAGATACACTATTTACACAATGTGCTTTAAATCATTTGGCAAGGATTTGAAAATATTCACATTTAATTTTATATTATAGAAAATAATTTTGACACTTAATTCATTCAAATTTTCTCCAGCAAGAGAGTATGAATGGAAATTTAAAATGGCACTTTCTCTGTATTTAATGAAATTCAATGCATATTAAATGTTGAAAAAAAAAGAAGCCATTTTTCATTATCAAAATCAGAAAACTTTCACATTTTTATTAATAAAACCTATGTTGAATTTTAAATTAAGAGTTGAACTCATTGTAACAAATTATCTTTTAATTTAGAGCACTGTAATGTAATAAAAGCCTTGATGCTGACACTACTTTAGTGAAATCTAGCCATTTCAACACAATAAACTTCCATGGTGTAATAGGAAACATACTCACTCTTGGAGTGAGGGCTCCAGGTTCAAATCCTGGTGGAAGTACAAAGTTGGGCAGCTGGAAACTGATTTTGATGAATCAATTATAGTAACAAAAATAGAAATCTAGCCAGTACAACAAAATTAGCTTCTGTGGTGTAATAGATACATACTCTCTCTTGGAGTGAGGGTTCCAGGTTCAAATCCTGGTGGAAGTAAAAAAGTTGGCAGCTGGAAACTGATTTGGATGCTTCAATTATATTAACAAAAATAGAAATCTAGCCAGTACAACAAAATTAGCTTCCATGGTGTAATAGAAAACATACCCACTTTTGGAGTGAGGGTTCCTGGTTCAAATTCTGATGGAAGTAAAATGTTTTAACACAACTTATATATAAATAGTTACAATTTTACGCATAAAAAGTTCCTTAATCTGGACCTATGTTAATGAAGGAAGAGAAAAGGAGAGGATAGGATGAGAAATTGGCCCAGATGTGATATCTGGCTAGTGCTTGATCTGGAAGGGATCAGTGTTAGCCCTGTTTACGAGATTTTGAGTCTGACTTTCCATAGAAATTTAACCTAAAAATACTGAATTTTGATACTTAAAAGAACCGTCTTGATGAGATTTTTTTTTGAACACCCAAAACATATATTTTAACTTAATATGAACTTAGGCACTACCTAGATGCAGGCATATCATTATTTCAGAAATTCACTATGGGATTTAAATTGTTAAGAAATTGGCAAGATCACAAATTTAACGTACAAGGGAGGACCTTTCTTTAAGGCTAACCCATTGAGAAGGGAGAAAGATACAAGCTGTGTCTCATTTCAAATCTTGGTAACTTTTCTTAAAAAGCTCAGATTTTGACAAGTTAGTATAGTTCAGTTGGCAGAACAGCCTCAGGTTATGATATGTAAGCACCTGGAGGTATGTCTGGGTTCGAACCCCAGTGCTAGCAGTCTGATCTGATGCATTGTTTTAATTCAAAAATATGAAAAACATAAAAATGCTAAAAAAAATTCTGTCAAAATATAACATTTTTGAAAAGCATTTAGGAAATATAAAAAGCTGTCTCCCTTGTAAATTAAGGTTAAGAATTAAAAGTCAATATCTGAGGAACAAAACTCAGAGTTAAAATAATTGATAACCTTTGATTTGACCAAAATGCAAGAGGTTTTATACATGTACCCCTATGAAAACAGTAAGATTCTGTGTATAAAGTGGCTTTAAAAGTCTTTTTCTCAGAAAAAAGTCTGATCTGTTGTTTCTATATCAAAATATGATAATCTTTCTTCAAAATAATTTCAAACAGAATGATTTTATCTCAAAAAGCCACTAAACTAGAGCCCTAAAACTCATGATAGATGTGATAACTGTCTAGTGCTAGATCTGAAAATGAAAAAGGGATCAGTGCTGGCCATGCTAATGTGCAAAGCCATACATCAGCAGATGTTTAAATACATCATTGAGTTTTCAGGATTATTCCTGAATTTAAGATTTTGAGGCTGGCTTTCCATAGGCAGATTAAAGAGACTAAGTCTGCAACTATGAACATTTTTCGAAAAAAATTATTATCTTATTAAATCATTTGTAAAAGCAGAAATAAGTTAAATTTTCACAATAAATCTGTTCACTATAGCTGAAAACTGCATGGAAAAGTGAATTATCTTATAAAAACAGGTGTTTTTTTTTCTTGTTGGTAACTATTTGTGTCCCTCGAATAATTATAGACAGTCAAGTTTTAACATAAATGCTGTTGTTTTGATACTGATAATTTGTAAAGATTTACGACATTGGTAAAATGAATACCTGAATTTTAGTTTTTTACTGTGATCTTGAAAAATAGAAATATTATTTCAAAAATTAAAAGATCAAAAGTTACAGACTATGCAGCTTTAAAGTAGCTTATCCGATTTCAGTTCAGTTTAAAAAGACAATTCATTACTGACCATTTAATATTTTGTAGGTAGATTGCAAGTTTTGAGATTCTAATTTCCTAAGTTCAGGATTTTGAAAGTTTGTAACTTTCACACATGTATGTAAATAAAATCTGCCTGGTAGTCCTGGACCAGTAGAAACTAGATACATGTACCCTAATAAATTTAGTCATTTTGTTGAATGGAAAACTTCTATGGCAATATCAGTCTGACTTTATGCCGATGGCAAAACTATTTCACTCAGTCAAATGTTGTTTACAACATCTTGCGGAAAAGCATGCTATATGGACCAAATAATGGTAAAGTATTGGCCTGCTGACTAAATTGATATCGGTCCAATAGTTGACCAATGTGTGTTCAACATGATATTGCTCCAATAACTAACTGGTATACAAACAATATACATCTAATGATTTACTAACTAGGGGTTGAGACTGTGGCATGCTTGAGGGGTCATCTCTTGTCAGGCCATTAGGGATCATCATCTTGGCTTCTCTTCAAAAAGACTCTGACTCTCTATTGACAAGTAATTGAACTCTGCTTACAGCTGAAAAGTTAGCAGGTCATCACATAGTGCCCTATTTTGTAGATGTCTCGACCCAGGGGTTGGGAGGGGGGCATTCCGTTGAAAATCCCATAATGACATTGTGAGCTTTTGATGCTACAGAAGTGACATAAGGACCAAACTTATAGCTTCTGTGTGCAGTCACTGCCCAAACTACAGATTTGATGGTTGTCATTTAGGCCTAAAATAAATAAAAAATCGTTCAGGGTACCAGACTGCCTAATTTTTAGTGTTCATTCTTGGCAGGGGGATTTCCCCTAGTTTTTGAAAGGTCCCCCCCCTCCCCTAAATTTAAGGAGGATGGATGTGATATTTTTTATATAAACCAAGAAAAAAGTATTCTAAAATTTAAGTTAATTACTTTTCTTTTTTTTTCAAATGGTAGCATAAACACTGATTTTTTTTGTCCCTAGATCTTTTTTATGAAATTTCTCAGTTCAATCAGTCTCAGGGCTCCAGACAAGAGGGGGTAAAGGGTATTTCAGCATTGATTTTTTGGAATTCAGCATTGAAAATTAAACTAAAAGGTAAAAATACCCTTTGCAGTTTGAGGTTTCAGTGCTGATATTCAATTTATGTGCTGAAATCTTTCATTCTTAGTAAGAAAAAACTATTTAATATACACCTATTGTATACATGTAAATCTTGGCAGTTTTCCTAAAACGCAACATGTATTTGATACAAGCAACTTTTCTTTAAAATATGTTAAGCAAACATTGGGTCTTTTTACAAGGCTTTGCATTTTCTGCAATTTGATATTTTAAATATGGAGTAAAATACTCATTAAATTAAAAAAGTAGGGTGTGGAAAACCCATTGGTCCAAATCCTTATCTAGACCACTGCAGTCCCACCACCTAAACACTTTTTTAACAAAATAAAAATATTTTTGTAGATCTACCTTAGATGTCCCTATTTTAAAAATTCATGTAACCTGAAACACACATATTCTTTTCTATGGCCTAAGTAAAACAGACTGTTAAACATTTTCTTTTCAATTACAACTGGCATGATAATGTTCAAAATTGAGCTAGAGAGATAGATACATATACATGCATTGCTAGACCGTTAAGGAGGGTGAGAAACTTCAAAAGTGCACATGTCAGCATCTATGTAGTGCCTAAGTTCATATTAGTTTCCCCTGCCTGAGTTTTCCCCGATGCAGGCTATTGAATTCAGACTCCCAAAACTTTAACTGGGACCTGCTCTGAATTGGGACACAGATGCTCCCCCTGGGTCATTGTATGAGAGAGAAAGTCTCCCTGAAATGACCTAGATCTTGTTATATCAATACATTATGCAAATTTTGGTCTAATTCTATCATGATATTCCTAAGATTATTGAGCTAAAATTAAATTGCACGACCATCGGGTATGCACTGTAATCACTATGTGAGTCTGTCCATTCTCATTTAATGAGTATATGCTCATAACTCTTGAACCACATGTTATTTTCAAATCAAATTTTCCATACAACATTATCTAACCACTAGTATGTGTAATAGCCTTTTTTTTGATTGACGAGGGTTTGCTTAACAGACTATAATCACTATGTCAGTCAGTATGTCCATCTTCAGTTAGTGAATATATGCTCATAACACTGGAAACACATGATATATTCTGATCAAATGCATGTCAACATTATCTAACCACTGGCATGTGTAACAGCCTTTTTGATGGACAAGGGTTTGCTGAGCATCATTATGTCTCCCCCCTTCAGGGTCGGGAGACATATTGTTTTTCCCCGGGCATCCGTTTGTCTGTCTGTCCGTCTGTCTGTCTGTCACAAATCGTGTCCTCTCTATAACTTGAAAACCGCTTAAGCTATATTCACGAAACTTTATACAAGTATCAACCAACATGAGTTGACGTGCAGAGTGCAAGAATAGTAACTCTGTCATTTAAACTCTTTGAGTTATTTCCCTTGGAACTTTGTCCATCACAAAAACAATTATCTATGACTATTTTATACCAGATTATGATTGTGCAATAGTTAACTATAACATACTATATTGACAGATATCTTTACTAGATACAAGCTGATTGTCTGCATGAAATGACTAGAATTTCCGTTAGAAATTGTATTTAATAGTTTTAGCAGGTTGTAGTCAGTAAGTGAAAATGCTCATAACTCTTGAACCACATGGTATATTTCGATCAAATTTTGCATATTCTTTATTTTACGTCACTGGCAGGCAATTTGGTGATGAGGGTTTGCCAAGCATAATTTTGGCCGGTCATGGTCTTTTAGTGAAAATGCTCATAATTCTTGAACTACACATATATTTTGATCAAATTTTGCATACTGGTACTTATACATTTTAAGATTGTATGCCAAAGGGTGACTAAGGTAACGTCAAATGATGTGACGTCATCTCACGCATAACAACATATATATAGCCAACTTTTCAACATTGCAAAAGTACTTAAGAGCAACTTGCACACGAATAAAAAAAAATGTGAACAACTATACATGAATGTGAATAAATAGATAGATAAATAAATAGATAAATAAGTATAAAAAGTGTCAAGACCATCTCATTGAGACGTTTCTTTTCAGCACCCACAACAAAAGCTTTGAGAAAGTGTGGTTACAATAAATAATAATAGACAACAAAAATTATTTTGCTCCATACAATCTTATTTTTTTTTATAAATTTTATGAAACCATTTACTATGGGTCGGTCTTATAAGCAGGTAAATACATCAAGAGACATAACACATTTTGGTTAGGATTGACATTAGCGCCCCAGTAGCGCGGACGATAACGTCCAGGTCTCCTAAACCAAAGTATTTTTCTCACGCTGGTTCGAATCCCGGCTCTCCCCATTTTTTTTTATTAACATGATAATATGGCCGTTCCCTGTCTCAAGTGGGTGTGTGTGGGTGGGGGGGGGGGGATGTCGCACGAGCCCACTCTGGATACACCACTGAATTGGTCCCCCAGTGTGGGTACTCTCATTTTTTCTTCATACGTAGGCTTGGGCCCAGCATCTACCGTTTACAAAAAAAAAATTGGGAATATTAGGAAAATATTTGAAATTTTTGCAACCCAAAAAATGGCCGGAGCCTACGTATGTATCAAAATACCCCCCCCCCCCCCCAGATTGTCCATAAGGTTATACTATCAAGCAGTGAATTAAGCCAGTTTCCTGGCAATGTCTGCTGGCTAGTCTAAGTCTTGGAGAAAATCCCTGGGCGATTCAGACCAGACTGACTGATGTTTCATTTAGTGGCCAACCAATGTTCTTTCTTGTTCCAAGATTCCAGGGGGTCCAACTGTTTACAGAGGGAGGGGGTCCAATATTGTGATTTTCCAGAGAGATCCGGACCCACTGCCCCACTCCCTTCCCACCACCACCACACACATCTGGATCAGCGAATGCCAATGAGTGACATATTAATCGCACTGCTGTTTGTCGAAGTAAAAGCCCTACAGGGCTTATGTTTGATGTTTACATATTCGACGTTAAATAAATCTTCTATGTCTATGTCTATGAAAGCATCGAAAGAACGTAGATATTGGCATCGTGAGAAAGCTAATTGAAAATACTGTGCTTTATTCAGTTTTATGATCAATCAGGAGCGTGGGGCTGCTGAATTTGTTTGTGACGAAAATGATCAACGTTTATTTCCTCCAAATTATCAAAATAAATCGTGAAGCTATGGTAAAATATGCCTATTTATCATTTCCCGTCTGTTGATTGTCTTTTTTGCGACGGGGGCAGACATTTTGAATACGACGTATCACGTGAACTTGTTGTGACGTACATACACACTCCCATTTTCGTACAAAGTCTAATTTTGCTCTTTGTCCATATTTTATATTTTAAACCTTTTATTAATTTTCTTAAAATGGAAACTTGGTTTTTCTATCATTGAATTACTCATAATTTTGTCTAAATCTAGCGTTCATAAGATTTTGCTTTAGACGCGCGGAAGTGGTAAATCGCCGGACGAGAGCCTCTTTATTTTTGGTAGAGGAGTAGACGCATATCAACCTACTTCATACAGACGAGGTAATGTTAGAGTTACGGACGTGACGGAAACATCCGAGTTTTGACGAATGTGATTGTCATGTGACAGAAAAGGGCGCGAACTTTTTACTAAATACCGAAAAGAGCAGAAATAATCAGGCAAAAGTACCAAATGGAACCCCCTTTTTTACATGTATATTTGAGCCCCCTATCAAAGAATCCTCGCAAAAACTTACCATGAACAAATACTCTTATAAAAAAACAACAATATTTACGTTGGTTTCGTTGAACGCGCACTTGTAAAAGATGGATGTTAATATCACGTGACAGATAATGGCGCGATTTTTTTTCTAAATACCGGCAAGAGAATAGGTGTGTCAAAATCCACGAATTACGTTTCTTACCCTCGAAACTGTCATTAAATGCTGCTCATAATGTGATTCATTACGTTTTCCATGCTATAAAAATAAAGAGAAGGCAAATCATCATCTTTTGTGCACATACAATGATGCAGAATACATCGACAACCTCCTCTTACAATGCTGGCTAATAACGCCTACCTTGGGTAAGTTAAGTTCGCTCCCGCTTGCTTCGCACAATAGGTTAACCTAAAGTTAGAAACATTCGAGAACAAGTCTACACATTTTTGGTTCCCTGCTCATTGTTCGGTTACCATTAAAACATTCCTTAAGCAGAGTATAAGGGTTCAATCAAAACCTGATTTTGATGTATGTTTCGACTGATGTTTATAGAAGCGGCCGGCCACGGCCGACCGCAATAAATAGACAATCAGCTAGAGGGTATCACTATTCCAACACAAATGCTTGCGGCGAGAACGCCGCAAGCAAAAAAGCAGATATGGATCAAAAATCAATGGGAAAGTGTCAACTTCACAATTAGACATCACAAACGAGAGCCAAAAGGCCAGTCCTTTTCCAGCAGGTGACCACAAGGTATCAATAAACAGACGCGCACGAAAGCATAACAAACACAAGACAGACATAACATAAATGATCCACAAAAGAAGCACCGCCTTGGAACGGTCAGTGAAAATATTTTACTGGAGGGCTTAAACCGGTTTCACAAGTATGAAAAAATGATTATTTTTTCTTACAGCAATTCTTACAGTGGTTTATTCACGTCCATAACACCTATTTTTTTTAAAATTATATCCGTAATTTAAATTCGATGAACTGAATTAATATACAAAAGTATTGTTATGTTTTATACAGTATTCAACCATCTATTAAACATACTTTAAAAAGAGTAAGTATGGGTGCAAAGATCAGGAATCGATACAATCAAGTACCACACCTGACCCAGGTTTTTGACCCTGAAGTTCAAAGAGCGTGGCATATGCTTATTTTATCTCCGATCTGTTATCGTAAGCTTTCGCCGAATATACGAACTAATTGCGTATTTGAAATGAAATGTGTGATATAGTAGCAGCTGGATAATATCGTCCGCTGTAGTGTAGTGGTTTAGGCGCAAGACTCGCAGCATATAGCAGATAAGTTCGAATCTCACGAGGCTCGTTTCGTTTTATTTTTTTCCTTTAAGAAAAGTTTCTTTGGGCTAAAAAATAAAAAAGCGTGAAAATGTTGTTTTTTGTATGTTCTTTTTTGCGCGCGTTCAAATTACGTAGAGTAAATGTAAATATGCATGATATCACTGCAGTTGCTACAATGTAGTAAACCAAGAATGTCGGACAACCAATCTTGGCTCTTAGGCGAATCAGTCTCGATTTACTAGCGACTTTACACATGTGATCACGTATACATATGCACAATTGCACAAAAAATAAGCATTTTCACGTTTTAAAGAGTTATCGGTCATGTCAGGACAAAGAAAATATTTAACTGGAAAATAATAAACTTCTATGCGAGATTCGAACTTGCCTTCTCTCGAACAAGGGTCCTGGACATAGACCACTACACCACAGCGGACGATATATTCATATTACTACCGTTATAATATATTGAATTTCAGAAAACCTAGTTTATTCCCGCATATTTGGCGAAAACTATCGATCACAGGTCTGAGATAAAATGAGCATAGGTCACTACCTTTGAACTTCATGGTAAAAAAATACGGCAATACCAATGGGAAATTGAAAAACTCACAGTTAGCCACCTTAAGATTGATTTCATATTATTATATTATTTCATTTTGCATTGCCCTAGCACACCACTTTATGAAATAATGTAATAATTTTGACAAGTATGAAAAACCGATTACTTTTTCTGACATCCTTTCTTAAAGAGGTTTAATCGCATGCAAAATGCCTTTTTAATTTTTTAATATATCTGTAAAATAAATCCCATGAACTGAATTCATACATATTTATACAGTATTTAAATGTCTGATGCTAACATACTTTAACATTACTCATTAATATTTACTTCATATTATTACATTATTTCATTTTGCGTTGTCCTAACACAACGCATAATGAAAAAATGTAATAATTTTGACAAGAATGAACAACTGATTGATTTTTCTTACAGCATTTTTACAGTGGTTTATTCACGTGCAAAACGCCCTAATTACTTTAGATATGCTCTTAAATAATGATAAATAATCCTATGAACAGAATTTATATAGTGTTTTATTCAAATAGGAATTACAGCCCGCTAATGCAAGTATACTTAAAACCCTTAAGCTTTATTTCATATTACTACATTATTTCATTTTGTGGAGTCCTAGCACAACGCATTATGAAATAATGTTATAATTCTGAAAAGTGTGAAAAATGATTGATTTTTTTCTGACAGCCATTCTTTAAGTATTTAATTCACGTTCAAACCGCTTATTTTAATATGTCTGTAAATGATTCACATGAACAGAATTTATATAGTGATATATTTAAATAGTATTCAACCATTTCACGCAAAAAATATTTTAAAAACAGAATATTCATTTCATATTATTTTTACATTATTTTATTTTGCGTTGTCCTAGCACAACGCATTACGAAATAATGTTATAATTCTGAAAAGTATGAAAACTAATTGATTTTCCTGACAGCAATTCATAAAGTAGTTTATTCGCGTATAAAGCGCCTATTTTAATATGTCTGTAAATGAATCCCATGACCAGAATTTATATAGTGTTATATTTAAATATTATACAGCCATCTAGTGCAAATATACTTTCAAAATCCTTAAGCTTTATTTCATATTATTACATTATTTCATTTTGCGTTGTCCTAACACAACGCATAATGAAATAATATAATAATTCTAACAAGCGTGAAGAAATTTTTCTAACAGCAATTTTTACAGTGGTTTATTCTCATGCAAAACGACCTAAACATAGCTATGTTAGTAAATAAATCCCATGACAAGAACAAAAAACGAACCGAATAAATATAGTGTTATATTTATAAGGTATTCATTAATGAACCATCTATTGCCCTATACATTTTCCTAAATGCTTTAATTGGATCATAAAAAATACACCTGACAAAAATGTACTGAATTCAATAGAGTGGACCCAGGGCTGCTCCCATACTTTCGGGGGGGGGGGGGGGGGGGGTTTGATCATAAAATAATGTACACTCAAGCAAACTTATAGACGAACACTTTTCTAACTCACATTTTTTCTGATTTTGGGACCAATAATATTGAATGATTTGTAACCTAATCATGAGCATTTCAATTAACCAAAGTTAACAGGTGTTTCGGGATAGTTTTCATTAATTTTACTTATTTTGGGTTAAAAAATGTAAAAATCAACGTTTTTGGTGATAAAATAATTTTTGGTGCATTTTTATCAAATTGAAGTGCAGGTGTCCTGGCGACTTAAAAATCACCAAACATTGCAATTTTGTATAGGGCAGATTTTTTACGCATCTTTAGAAAAATAAAAAAAAAGTCACATTTTTCAAGATTCAAAACTTATATAAATGCATTTTATTTTAAATGAACATGGTAGACACATCCAACAGAACTCGATCAGTCCATTCTTGGGTGGTAAATCTTCCACGACTATTCCACACTTCCGGTTTCATTGTGAAATTTCACCAATCAATTTGACAGCACCTGTCAAAAATTTTTTATTGGTCAAAAGAAAAACTGTGACTCTTGTAAATATGAAGAATTGCTGAAAATGCCAATACTGTGCAGGAGATAATAAAGCGTACAGAGCAGTACAAAGTTTGTACCTAAATTGCATGCTTAAAGCCCATTTTCTTAGATTAAACTGCTGATAGCGCCTGTCCTCATGTTACTATGGAAAATAAACTACAAGTCTGATTGTGTCAAAACTCTTGATTCTTGTTCATTTTAAATCATGGCAGTCAGTTACATCTTCAAACAATCAATCATGTAAACGGATAATGTTTCTTTGGACTATTAGATATTTTGTGAAAAGTGTTAATTTTTGGAATGAGGGTACCTTTACTCGGATTTCGTCTGTGCAAGAGGAATGTCTCATTTTGAAATAAAATGACTTGTAGAGTGTTTGCAAAGCCTTGTTTTATTTATTAAATTAAAATTTTGTATGACATGATTTTACTTTCTGAACTAGCATAAAATGTATTGTGTTCGTTTATAAGTTTGTTTCAGTGTATATGGTAATTCTCCTCACTTCCGCTAATTCAAGAAGTTACAAGCGAAAGTATGTGCATGAAGTACTGGTTAGTCGCTGCGTCAAGGTTCCCAATGTAAAGGTGTGGTAAGATGAAACATGTGGAAAAGTTCAAAAGGACCTCGGACAGTTTCCTATTCAATCTGCCCAAATTTTGACAGCCTGTGGCTAGCATAATGCATAACTGACAACTATAGTTTTGTGCTTAAACGAAACCCTTACATTTAGTTCATCTAACAAAATAAAATTATTTTGAAAATATTGCATAATTATGCCAGGACTTTAGGGTTTAGGGAGTGGGGGTATTTTTTGTGACCAAATTTTATTTCACAGAAAGTCAAAATTTCGTGGAGAATTCACCTAAATACATGTTTTTTTTTTTTTTTTTCCTTTTTATTACCTAAATACATGTTAATATAATGTTTGCGGCATAAAACTTAAGACGAACGTGATGCGTTTGCATTAAATTCGGGTTGAGAAGATTTCATTGTTTCGTCTAAAGAAGTGTGCTGTCAATTACTTTTGACTATTGCCTGTGATGTTTCGAGTTCAACCAGTTCACTTGTGCACTGAGGTGTATCATATCTGTATACTGTATAAATCATAGTCTAGATAAACACAGTTTTTTAGCGTAAAATCGTAATATTTTCTTACACATCAGATTAAACCTATAATTATGGTGCTTAAAAGAACCGTCTCATTGCAACGGTTCTTTTGAATACCCACAACATAATGTTCTGGTTGAGAATGAGACAATTAATTTCTTTGTAAGCACTCATAACTAAAGCCCTGATATATGCCATTGCAAATTGATATTTACCTGCAGGTATTTGCAAAATAAGTTTCTGATAAATTTTTATAATAAAGTGTTTTTTGAGCATTTTGATAGTGTTCCCCCCCCCCCGTGACCAAACATGCCGTTTTTATATGATGTGTGAAATGTAAAACTACAAGTGTATGCAAAAGGATTAGTTTGGTCACGGGGGGGGGGTGGGGGGGAAGCACCTCAGTAAAACGTTTTCTATTTTCTATATGTTGAATAGCAAAAACGGAGTTTTCAACCCATATTTTTCAATTGGTACTTGTCCAATGAGAAAACGGCTTTTGTGGAAAAGTCGAGGGTTGAACCTACGATCTTTTTTCATAGAAAAAAATATCATTTTCTTTGAAACTTTTCTCTGGTCATTTTTATGGGCAATACTTCATTAAGACTGTCCGAGGTCCTTTCCGAAATCCTGTACTTTATAAAAGATGCAGTATGCCTACATAAACTTAAAAATCAAGCTCAAATGCTCAATTGTCTTTCGATAAACTGATAATAAATTAGAGAAGCTATCATAATCTGCTTAATTTAGCATTTTGGTCTGACTTTCTATGTTAAGCCAACCTAAAAATCCTATATAAATAGTAACAAAATGCTTAGTTAACCTAACTTATGCTGCTCGTGATTTCAAACCCCTAACAACCCACTCACGGGAACCCATATTGGCCCTCGTGGGCCCTCCCACGCATCTATATCGACTGTCGCTTGCACCATCAGCGTCATAAATAACGTCATTCACGTCTCCCCGATGTTTAGGCAGCGTGTAAACATGATTAAGTATGTGGTACTTGGTTGTATCGATTCCTGATCTTTGCTCCTTTCTTACTATGTAATAATTTTTGGACGGCCGCTGCATTAGCAGGCATATCAGTCGGTGTCTCCGTAATTGCCCTTGGGACTATTTAACCTCCGGCCTTAAGACCCTCACGCAAATAAGGAGACACTGGTCTGATAAACGGTATCACTGGTAATGCGGTGGTGACCATTGTGCTAAATTGTGCTCTTCTCACTGTCCCAGTCTAAGGTGCCGTTTCATCCTGGTTTGTGGATCAGGGATAAATTGTTGTGAAGCATGTCACAATAGTGGACAAGCTAGGCGAACCAGGATTAACAGTTTTGAACCGGCTCATTCCCTGGTTTTTCAAAGAAGTTGAAAACAACTGGGAGTCACCAGATAACGGGAGTCACCAGAAATGCTGTCAAATACCGTGGTAAGCCGGGACAACACCCGCAACATTCGGGTCTCCACCGTGACAAACCGAGCGCATTGAAGACACCCCCACCCCCTTGTTTGCCCCGGTGCTAGGCCGGTAGAGCCCCAATGTAGAACAGTAGGGGCACGGTTCGCACCAGTTGTGACAGGTATTGGCATGGTTTGAGCCAGTAAAGCCCCGTTTATACCCGAAAATGTCGGTGCTACTTCAGTTGGGCCTGGTAGAGCCCTGGTCTGTCCCAATTTAACAGATTCTGCATATATATATTATGATGGGAATTTTTGGCACTTTGGATTCTAAATAAATAATAAAATAAATAAACAATTATTTATTTTATCAATTTATTTTTCTAAATCAATGAAAAAATCAGTTTTGACTTTTCAAGTGTAATACAGTCATGTTGGGTATCAAATTAATTGTAGTTTTAAGCAGATGCTGAATTTGGAAATAATAGTTTGACCAGAAAATATTCAATTCAAAATTTGAAGATTTTAAGTTATTTTGCAATTTTAGACCAAAATATGTCTCCTTAATTACTGAGTCGAATCCAAGCTTCTCGCAGGTGTTGACATCAATTAAGGTGATCAGATTTTTGCGTCTTACATTTGACGAACAATAGCGCTGTTCGCACATGATTCAGTTGTGCAAACATGCTCACGGGAGTTGAGATCACAACGTCTGTTAACCACGTCCATTTGGCGGTGGCGCTATTGTCCGCCAAAGACATTTGCTTAATGAGATGTTAATCTATATGTTTAGGACCAGCTTATGGCTCTGCCAAGGCCATTGGCTAATGCTGTATATTTTAGAATATGGGCGTGTCTGTTTTTTAGAATTTTAGTAATTTTGATTTATGAAAAAGCAATTAGGATTTACCAACTGAACGGTTAAGACGTGATAGTTTAAGAAAGTTTGGATCTACCAACTCAGTGGTCAAGATATAATACTGTTTGGATTTACCAACCGAAAATTTTTGACAGTTATTCTATTTTGGCAATTTACCAATTTTGAAGTTAGAAATACAATATTTAGGATTCGGAAGTATCGCTTGGAGTGTTCCAGCATAGTCATATTATTTGAATATACGTTATATTACATGATAAATGAGGAACTTATATGTTTAGTATATTTGGATTTACCAGTTGAACCGTTCAGAGTACATGTGTAATGAACATTAAGTTTTGAGTAACATAAATAGAAGAAGAAAATTGGAACTTGATATCTGTCTCCAGTGTTGTTATTTATTAAGTATATTGAGAACCCGGACATACCGTTCACCACACCTCTCACAGCTCACCATTTGCTAAGTTCCCCAGAACATTCAAAGTGACTGATTTCTCCACCTTTTAAACTGGTGGAGAATCCGGGTAACATTTTTCAGCCTGTTACATCGAGTCCCGATCTACAGAGAAGAACGATGGACGTTTCCTGGAGACACAGCACTGGATATGGCAGCAGATATCATGTCTATCATATTCATTTTAGACAATACTTGCGACCGCTGTTCCAGACAAGACCAGTGTATTTTGCTCGAGAGCCTTTTAAGGCACAACACGATGTTAGGAACTTTACACTGCCTGATCGGACATCATTTAAGAAACCTTAGAGCAAAGCTACCCTAGCAAGAGACAGAATGAGAATGCAGAGGATTTGAGAAAATAAGGATGCGTGTTCTGCGTTGCCGTTCTTAGAGCTAGATAACGCGCAAATGAAGGAGGCTACAACTATACAGTGGGACACTCAGCCTTTCGTCTTGAAGTCTAAATTACAAAGTGCTGCTCAGGAAATTAAGAAACTAAAGACAAGTTTACACTGTTTGCGCACATCAAATAATCTACTCCATGAGGAAAATGAACAAGCTGATGAACTCGTTCGATATCTTATGCAGTCTCAGTTTGAGAATATGTCAAAATTTAAAAATGAAGTGGAAACTGAGAAAAGGACCGTGCACAAGTTCGTTGCTCAGAACGTTGAGCGCCAACGTGAAATTGTAAGACTCAAAACAGAACTCGCGAAATTAATTAATCTCCATACCCAAGAAGTAAATATGAGAAGGACGCTAGAAGACAAAGTTAACGGCGAACATAGAGTGTCATCATCAGAGAAAGAAAACAGAGATCTGCTCATAAACGAAAAAGTACCAATAGGCGTTGGTACATTAATGTCTTTTTGGGGGTTGGTAAGTGAACAATGCTTTTTGAAACTTGTCCTCTTCGCGCGCCTTGCAACGTTAAGGCCCATATGAGCCTGTGATCTTGCACAGACTCATATCAGTCTTAAAGGCGCACCATATTTTTGTGATTTTTTAAGAGATATGCCAAGTGCACATCTATACTTATGCACAGAGGACATTTTTCAAGTGGTTTTGTTCACATTAAGAAACAAAAACAAATCTTGGTAAAAAATTATACTCGTAGGTATCTTTTGCATTGGTAATATTTTATGGTTTTAGAAATGTTTTTTTTTTTCGCTATTTCAATTTTATCTGTATAAGCATGTATTTGCATTTCCGAACTAGGGTTAGATTTTTGAAGAAAAAAATGTGTTCAAAAAGAAACGGGAACACTGATTTATAATGTGCGAGAATATCATATTCTACACAGGTTCACAGCTTAAATGTTGGTCGCAATATAGGTTGAACGGAGGTAATTTGGGTCAAACTGTGTTAATATGCAGTTTGAACACTATTTCCCTGTTTGGTATTATATTCGCGTGGATTCTAAAATAGCGAGTCTTAAATCAAGGCTTCCTATAATTATTAGTGTTGCGCGAGATATGCGCTGTGTGGGCATAATTTTGAAATAAAACTTAGCTCTATGTCAGCTTTATTGGTTTAGAAGATGATGAGTGACATGCTAATCTGAGTCTTCATAGATTATTCTGATAGGTTTGTTTGTTGTGATATGAAGGTTGACAGCTGATACATGTTCGTTTGTCCGAGAATTGAATCAATCATAATTATAGTTGGCTTGGAGGCCAGACTGCGCTCATGCGCATGCTGGATTCAGATTGATTATAATTATTTTTGAGCTACACAAGCCTATCGAAATCATCGCAACTTTATAAATGTTATTGAAAGAATGCTGCAGTAAGGTTTAAGCAATTAAATACCGCCCGATTTTCGTCTTAGAAGGCATATAAATACACTCTAGGTTGTGTTAGTTACGCTTAATCTGCAATATAGACTGTGTACCTACACATGCTAGTCTCAGATTAATCGTATTTGACCCTATAGTACAATTTACATTGACACAGACCGATCAGATTCTTGACAAATTAGGTGTGGCTTCTTGTTAAGCTTAGGCTGACGAAGACGGGTTTAGTATTGTTACAATGAAGATGAAACGCTTGGTTGCTTTGGTGTACACTGTCATGAAAAATGAACGACTCAACTCAGTGCAAACAGGTTCTGATCATTAATAACTGCCGTTTATTCATATTCTGACACCTAAAGTGACTGCTTAGCGAACAACGAATATCCCAGCCAGACGATGCGAAAGCGGAGAATGGTTGGAGTTTTTGCTATTCACCTTTCGTCGTTCGTTTTCATAAACAGTATGCACTGCTCGGCACTGTGTATGACCGGATGTTGATTTTTACTTTCAGGTGTAGATTAATTTATGTGTATTTATTCATTAAATGGGTGCGTTTATCTTCGACCACATGCAAAGTATATTTTTCGTGTAGAATGTGAAGGTGATACACCCAAGCCTGTTTACCTTAAACACAAGAAATGCTTTCCAAGCAAGCACATTATTAGTCGGTTTAATAAGACAACGCTATAACTCTATTCTAAAGTTTTTGTGACTAATTTTCAAGCTTCCCAAACGCCATCGCTCATTTTGCGATACAACAGTGTCAATGTGACGGCTCTGCTTTGCATTTGGAAATACAAAATAATTTTGCACTACATTTGGGATATTTACAAAATTGATGTTTGCTATGGCAACGGGTAGTATGGCCAACTTATTCTCATGCGCATGCGCCCCTTGGTCCAAAGATAAGCCCAGCCCATTCCTTCTTCTTTTGTCTTTCTTCTGTTCCTTCTAGCTACCTGTGCTACCCGATGCCAAGTAAATGCAATACATGCATTGGTAGACGTGAGTCTGTCGTTTCCTTTAGCTAACAGTACACTTGTAAGGTGCAGGTTTAGTAGATACGAATATATGTTTTTGTAATTTGTTTTGTTAAGTTAGTGACAAGCTCAGCTTAAGATAGAGTTTTTTTGTAATCTGTGTTAGCACAATTATATTGTCGAGTTAGCGATGCGCTTAGCTTAGATTATAGTTTTAAATAAATTGTTTAGAGAACTAATATTGTCAAGTTAGCGACAAGCTTAGCTTAGATGTATAATCTTTGTAATTTGTTTTAGTAAAATACTATTGTCAGGTTAGCGACACGCTTAGCTAAGATGTAGCTTTTTGTAATTTGCTTTAGCATAATACTTTTGTTATTTTAGTGACAAACTTAGTTTATGTGTTTTTATTATAGACCTTTTATTTTCTATAGAATCTGAGAATCTTGTTGATTTTTGTGAGTTTTGAGTAGATTCTCGCCTGTATGAATAAGCGAAAACTTTTTGGTGCGAAAAGGACGAGAAAGTCAACATACAACGTATATGTACGCGTTCTATACAGTGGGAAATTACTTTGTTATTTTGTCTAGACATATGCTCACTATCTGTGGTAAGATAGTTGGAGTTCGAATGCGACTGTTGGTCTGTAGAGATAGGCAAAACAACAATAGTGCAAAAAGACTTCGGAAGTCAAAACAGTAAAACTTCAGTTTATGTTAGTCGATGTTTTACTGCACATAATGTTGTAAAAGATTATATCACTAGACAACAGGCATTTGTTTTTTAAAATAGATAGCTTTGATTTTACATACATGGAATGGAAGGTTCTCCATGGTATGGGTTTTACACTTTAATGTGCACTACTAGGGTACCCTTATTTAATTTTGTACAGTCATGCTGATTGATTGCCGATTGCAACGATAGCGTCGTTGTACAGGATTATATGTCTTACTAAAGGACAGTTGTTGCCATGTTACACTGGTAATAAAAGTCCATTAAAAATACTTTGTTGCCACAGAAAATATTTTATATTTTTTGCAACCAAAGTATTACATGTTGTAAATAATTAAATATGCTGGTGAATTACGCCTGGCCAGTGTACATTCATAATGCCTATATTTGTTAAGTTTATATCACAGGATAATCGTTTTGTCGAGAAGCTATTTTAATGCACAGACAATCAAAGTTCAAATCTTAACTAAGGTTATTGTTGTAAAGAAATTTTTAATCAAGAAACAACAAAATCCTAAAGTATTAGATGTTAGATGTATATAAGTTGCATTTTGTGTCAGGTAGCACTGATGATTTGTATTATATTTTCTAGTATGTAATTTACCTTCCATTACTGTAAATCAAATTTAGAAATCAACTTTGGGGACCAAAGTTTTACAAGGTCAGGAGAGTTATTATGTTTGGAATTTTTGGCACTTTGGATTCTAAATAAATAATAAAATAAATAAACATTTATTTATTTTATTTATTATTTTTTCTAAATGAATAAAGAAATCAACTTTGAATTTTCAAGTGTAATACAGTCATGTTGGGTATCAAATTAATTGTAGTTTTAAGCAGATGCTGAATTTGAAAATAATAGTTTGACCAGAAAATATTCAATTCAAAACTTGAAGATTTTAAGTTATTTTGCATTTTTAGACCGAAATATGTCTCCTAATTACTGAGTTGAATCCAAGCTTCTCGCAGGTGTTGACATCAATTTAGGTGATCAGATTTTAGCGTCTTACATTTGACGAACAATAGCGCTGTTCTCACATGATTCAGTTGTGCAAACATGCTCACGGGAGTTGCGATCACAACTTCTATTTACCACGTCCGTTTGGCGGAGGCGCTATTGTCCGTCAAAGAGATTTGCTTAATGAGATGTTAATCTTTATGTTTAGGACCGCCTTATGGCTTTGCCAAGGCCATTGGCTAATGCTGTATATTTTAGAATATGGGCGTGTCTGTTTTTTAGAATTTTAGTAATTTTGATTTATGAAAAGCAGTTAGGATTTACCAACTGAACGGTTAAGACGTGATAATTTATGAAAGTTTGGATCTACCAACTCAGTGGTCAAGATATAATACTGTTTGGATTTACTAACCGAAAATCTTTGACAGTTATTCTATTTTGATAATTTACCAATTTTGAAGTTAGAAATACAATATTTAGGATTCGGAAGTATCGCTTGGAGTGTTCCAGCATAGTCATATTATTTGAACATACGTTATATTACATGATAGTTGAGGAACTTATATGTTTATTATATTTGGATGAACATTAAGTTTTGAGTAACATAAATAGAAGAAGAAAATTGGAACTTGATATCTGTCTCCAGTGTTGTTAAGTATATTGAGAACCCGGACATACCGTTCACCACACCTCTCACAGCTCACCATTCGCTAAGTTCCCCAGAACATTCAAAGTGACTGATTTCTCCACCTTTAAATATATATATGACATCAAATGAGCCGATAGATGCTGTAAATATTATGCCTCTAGCGAGATTCGAACCCACGACCTAGCACTACACCAGAAACCGACACTACCAACTGCGCCACTGAGACATCCCCAAAAAAGGATGTTCAGGAAGCGCTGATATTGTTTCTTTTTCAATGCATCAGCCTTCGTCAATAACAACGCTTCCTGAACATCCTTTTTTGGGAATGTCTCAGTGGCGCAGTTGGTAGCGTCGGTTTCTGGTATCGGGATGTACCGTGGATACACGGGCACAGTGAGAACGATGCTTAAACGTTCATAGGCTTAAATGAGAGTATAAGTGCACAAATGCCAAGGAAAAAAGAAAATAGGTCATTTCAATTTCAAACTTATTAAATGAAATTTCAAGATTCTATCTCTAATTTAACTTAAACGAGTGAAGAAAGCTAGTGTCTTCCAACATTATTTCATTTTGCGTTGGTATGCACCATATCGACGCAAATTGAAACAACTGATTTCTCCACCTTTAAAAATATATATGACATCAAATGAGCCGATAGATGCTGTAAATATTATGCCTCTAGCGAGATTCGAACCCACGACCTAGCACTAAACCAGAATCCGACACTACCAACTGCGCCACTGAGACATCCCCAAAAAAGGATGTTCAGGAAGCGCTTATATTGTTTCTTTTTCAATGCATCAGCCTTCGTCAATAACAACGCTTCCTGAACATCCTTTTTTGGGAATGTCTCAGTGGCGCAGTTGGTAGCGTCGGTTTCTGGTATCGGGATGTACCGTGGATACATGGGCACAGTGAGAACGAGGCTTAAACGTTCATAGGCTTAAATGAGAGTATAAGTGCACAAATGCCAAGGAAAAAGGAAAATAGGTCATTTCAATTTCAAACTTATTAAATGAAATTTCAAGATTCTATCTCTAATTTAACTTAAACGAGTGAAGAAAGCTAGTGTCTTCCAACATTATTTCAATTTGCGTTGGTATGCACCATATCGACACAAATTGAAATAATCGTACGATTGCATCTTTACTTCATTTTGTGTCGATGTTGTCGACACAAAATGAAATAAAAAAAACAAAATGAAATAAATTATTACATTATTTCAAAACGTGTTGCAACAAGGCTGGTATATTCAGCAGTCAGGTGTAAGTTTGGAAAATACTTGATATCAGCTTGTATAGCTAAGTAGGTAGAGTCGCTGGCAGCAGAAAATGCATTTGTATCTTCCATTATGCGCAGGTTCGAATCCCATCAATCCTTTATTTCGTTTTCTTCATTTTTGTTGTAGTATCCTTTAAGCATTATTATAAAAAGTTTTAACATCTATACAAAGTGTCTATCTTTTACTACGATAATGTGGAAGCACAATAATGGTTCTAGCTCAAATGCTTGGCTCGTAAGGTAAAATCAATTGTTTGTGTAGGGATATAAAAGTAAGTAAGGGGCAAAGATCAGAAATTGATGCAAAAAAGTATTACACCAGTTTCTTCCAGCAGATGCCCACTAGGCTCCAAAGAACTAATTTTAGAACAATACATGCATTTTACTGCATCTATAATGCTTTATGCACATACAGCATAATTTTCTATGTATCATCAGAGTAACTTAAAATTGGTCCGTCGTCCGTCACATTTCTTGTAAATGCATCTCCCATATAGTCGTTGTACATAGCAACTTCAATCTTTGCAGGTGCATAGGTCTCATGATGTACAGGGTACTGGGATACGTTTTGTGTGCCCTTTACCCCACGGTCAATGTCAAAGGTCAAATAATGTATTTCCTTGTAAAATATCTCCTCCTAAATCCTCGGACATAGAAACATCAAAATGTGCAGGTAAATAGGTCACATGATGCAGAGGGTACTGGACAACGTTTCGTGTGACCTGGCCCAAAGGTCAAGGTCAAATAATATATTTTCTTGTAAATGCACCATCTCCTAAACCATTAGACGTAGCAACTTAAAGCTTTGCAAGTGTATAGATCACATGATGTAGAGGATACTGGGTAACGGTTCATATGGCCCAAGATCAAGGTCAAAGAATGTATATTCTTGTAAATGTATCTTTTGGCTAGAGAAAAAAGATGGTATTAGCGATGGTGTACCATCGACTGCAGCCTAGTTTCTATTGTTTTACTGTTTAAATAGATGGAATAAGTTTAAAAGCTTTCGTGGGAGCGAAAACAATTTATGTGTTCGAACAACTAAAAATCTAGGACAAAGAGGAGTCGCTAAAATACACTTAAACAAACTTATACACGAACACTTTACAAACTCGTTTTCTCTGACTAAGGCACCAATAATATTGAATGAATTTTTGAACCTATTATGAGCATTTCAATGGACCAAAGCTTAGAAGTGTTTTGGGATAGTTTTAATTCATTTTACATTTTTGGGATTAAAAAATGTAAAAAATCATCGTTTTTTGTGAAAAATATTTTTGGGTGCATTTTTATCAAATCGAAGTGCATATGTTTACGAACTGGTACAGGTGACTTAAAAAAAACATCAAATATTTGAAATTCGATGTACCGCAGATTTTTACGCATTTTTTTAAAAAAAGGAAAAAAAATCACATTTTCCGAAAATTTTCAAAATCCTCAGTAGCACACGTTAAAATCGTCGTATGCTTTTTTTTCGATCTGAACCTGGTAGGCAAAACCCAACATAACTCGATCAGACTACTCTGTGGCGGTAAATCTTTCATGACTATTCCACACTTCCGGTTTCATTGGGAAATTTTAACAATTAATTTGACGGCATTTGTCAAACATTTTTTTACTTTTCTAAAGAAGATCAGTGATTTCTACTAAAAATGAGTAATCGCTGAAAATGTCAATGCCGTACAGCAGATAATAAAGTGAACAGAGCTGTACAAAGTTTGTACCCAAAGTGCATGCTTAAAGGGAAGGGGATAATGACAACGGTCCCGCATGGTGTGTTTCTGCGCATGCGTCATTTGTTTTTAAAATAGACAGCCAAAAAACCCAATATCTATTAATAGCGCTTAACAAGATGCAGATTTTAAAAAAGATAATACTTTATGGAGAGGTCATATTTTAAGATGCCAGAAATGAGGATGGATGCCTCTATGGAGGATTAATGTAAATAATCGCACATCATTTCCCATGCGCGGATCTAGAAAGTTTTTTCAGAGGGGGTCCAACTTTGACTACGTATTTCTTTTGTTGATGATGGGAGAGATGATCCAAATACCAATATAAGCGGGCCATCATGATCATTGGCCCAGCAGCGGAACGCCATTTAAATGGCGTTTCGCTGGCGGGCCGTTGGTTGCCCAACCATGAAAGTTTGCTTGGTAGCTGTGTGATTTTACAGGGGATCCGACCAGTATAGTACAGAAACCCTATATTTTTGTGATTTTGCAGGGGGGGGGGTCCGGACCCCCTGTCCCCCCTCTGGATCCGCACATGTTTCCTACAATGTGCCCCCGACCTCAATCCTCCATTTAGGTTCAGATCAGCCTGTGCGTATGTGCAGTTGTAAACGTATCAGCATATTTGCTATTTCCTTTATGAAGATGACATTCACAAGCGCTAATTTCTTTAACTATGATCAGACGATGGCTATCGCCTGCACATATATCATATAAGGCTAGCATGGAAACATGTCCTAATTCCTGTAATAGAATGAAGGCAAATGGATGGGCATGTTTCTCCTTTAATAAACGTACAACTATGTTCTGAAGTCGTTGTGAGGAGACGGTCAGAACTGGATGAGCGTATTTCTAAATCAGATATTGGTATTACCATATTCTTACTACGATCACAGCTGGCTGATCATGCTCCTCATCAGGTAGATGTATAAACATTATCTTACCGATGTAATGAGACGACCATGTTCCTTATGAAATAGGAGTATAACCATGCTCCGAACATGGTCATGAGATGATCATAATGGACGGAGCATGTTTCTTACCTGAATGAGGTATAACCATGCTCTGACCGTCGTCACGAAAAGATCACAACTGACGGTGCATGTTTCTTACCTGCTCTGTCCATTGTCATGAGACGATGACAACTGTCGGAACAAGTTTCATACATAAATGATATATAACCATGCTCTGACCGTTGTCATGTCACGATGACAACTAACGGAGCATGTTTCATACCTAAGGGATGAATAACCATGCTCTGACCGTTGTCATATGACAATGACAACTGACGGAGCATGTTTCATACCTTAGGGATGAATAACCATGCTCTGACCGTTGTCATGAGGCGATGACAACTGACCGAGCATGTTTCATACCTTAGAGATGAATAAACATGCTCTGACCGTTGTCATGAGACGATGACAACTGACGAGGCATGTTTCATACCTTAGAGATGAATAACCATGCTCTGACCGTTGTCATGTCACGATGACAACTGTCGGAGCATGTTTCATACCTTAGAGATAAATAAACAATGCTCTGACCGTTGTCATGAGACGATGACAACTGTCGGAGCATGTTTCATACCTTAGAGATGAATAACCATGCTCTGACCGTTGTCATGTCACGATGACAACTGTCGGAGCATGTTTCATACCTAAGGGATAAATAACCAAACTCTGACCGTTGTCATGTCACGATGACAACTAACGGAGCATGTTTCATATCTTAGAGATGAATAACTATGCTCTGACCGTTGTCATGTCACGATGACAACTGTCTGAGCATGTTTCATACCTTAGAGATGAATAACCATGCTCTGACCGTTGTCATGAGGCGATGACAACTGACGGAACATGTTTCATACCTTAGAGATGAATAACCATGCTCTGACCGTTATCATGTCAAGATGACAACTGTCGGAGCATGTTTCATACCTTAGAGATGAATAACCATGCTCTGACCGTTGTCATGAGACGATGACAACCGACGGAGCATGTTTAATACCTTAGAGATGAATAACCATGCTCTGTCCGTTGTCATGTCACGATGACAACTGTCGGAGCATGTTTCATACCTTAGAGATGAATAACAATGCTCTGACCGTTGTCATGTCACGATGACAACTGACGGAGCCTGTTTAATACCTTAGAGATGAATAACCATGCTCTGACCGTTGTCATGAGACGATGTCAACTGTCGGAGCATGTTTCATACCTTAGAGATGAATAACCATGCTCTGACCGTTGTCATGTCACGATGACAACTGTCGGAGCATGTTTCATACCTTAGAGATGAATAACCATGCTCTGACCGTTGTCATGAGACGATGTCAACTGTCAGAGCATGTTTCATAACTTCGGGATGAATAACCATGCATTGACCGTTGTCATGAGACGATGACAACTGTTGGAGCATGTTTCATACCTTAGGAATAAAATACCATGCTCTGACCGTTGTCATGAGGCGATAACAACTACCGGAGCATGTTTCATACCTTAGGGATGAAAACCCATGCTCTGACCGTTGTCATGTCAGGATGATATATTACCATGCTCTGACCGTTGTCACTAGACGATAACAAACAACTGACGGAGCATGGTTCATACCTTAGGGATATATTACCATGCTCTGACCGTTGTCATGAGACGATAACAACTGACGGACCATGGTTCATACCTTAGGGATATATAACCGTGCTCTGACCAATGTCACTAGATGATAACAACTGACGGAGCATGGTTCATACCTTAGGGATATATTAACATGCTCTGACCGTTGTCACTAGATGATGACAACTGACGGAGCATGGTTCATACCTTAGGGATATATTATTATGCTCTGACCGTTGTCACTAGACGATAACAACTGATGGAGCATGGTTCATACCTTAGGGATATATTACCATGCACTGACCGTTATCATGAGACGATAACTAGTGACGGGGCATGGTTCATACCTTAGGGATATATAACCATGCTCTGACCGTTGTTATGACACGATAACAACTGACGGAGCATGGTTCATATCTAAGAGATATATTACCATGCTCTGACCGTTGTCACTAGACGATAACAACTGACGGAGCATGGTTCATACCTTAGGGATATATTACCATGCTCTGACCGTTTTCACTAGACGATAACAACTGACGGAGCATGGATAATACCTCAGGTATATATTACCATGCTGTGACCGTTGTCACAAGATGATAACAACTGACGGAGCATGGTTCATACCTTAGGGATATATTACCATGCTCTGACCGTTGTCATGAGCCGATATCAACTGACGGAGCATGGTTCATACCTTAGGGATATATTACCATGCTCTGACCATTGTCACTAAACGATAACATCTAACGGAGCAGGGTTCATACATTAGGGATATATTACCATGCTCTGACTGTTGTCATGAGACGATAACAACTGAAGGAGCATGGTTCATACCATATGATATATAACCATGCTCTGACCGTTGTCATGAGACGATAACAACTGACGGAGTTTTGATCATACCTTAGGTATAGATTACCATGCTCTGACCGTTGTCATGAGACGGATACAACTGACGGAGCATGGTTCATACCTTAGGAATATATTACCATGCTCTGACCGTTGTCACTAGATGATAACAACTGATGGAGCATGGTTCATACCTTAGGGATATATTACCATGCTCCGACCGTTGTCACTAGATGATAACAACTGACCGAGCATGGTTCATACCTTAGGGATATATTACCATGCTCTGACCGTTGTCACTAGACGATAACAAACAACTGACGGAGCATGGTTCATACCTTAGGGATATATTACCATGCTCTGACCGTTGTAATTAAACGATAACAACTGACGGACCATGGTTCATACCTTAGGGATATATAACCGTGCTCTGAACGTTGTCACTAGATGATAACAACTGACGGAGCATGGTTCATACCTTAGGGATATATTATCATGCTCTGACCGTTGTCATTAGATGATGACAACTGACGGAGCATGGTTCATTCCTTAGGGATATATTACCATGCTCTGACCGTTGTCACTAGACGATAACAACTGACGGAGCATGGTTAATATCGTAGGGATATATTACCATGCTCTGACAGTTGTCATGAGAAGATAACAACTGACGGAGCATGGTTCATACCTTAGGGATATATTACCATGCTCTGACCGTTGTCATGAGACGATAACTAGTGACGGAGCATGGTTCATACCTTAGGGATATAAACCATGCTCTGACCGTTGTCACTAGATGATGACAACTGACGGATCATGGTTCATACCTTAGGGATATATTACCATGCTCTGACCGTTGTCATGAGACGATAACAACTGACGGAGCATGGTTCATACCTTTGGGATAAATTACAATGCTCTGACCGTTGTCACTAGATGATAACAACTGACGGAGCATGGTTCATACCTTAGGGATATATTACCATGCTCTGACCGTTGTCATGAGACAATAACAACTGTCGGAGCATGGTTCATACCTAAGAGATATATTACAATGCTCTGACCGTTGTCACTAGATGATAACAACTGATGGAGCATGGTTCATACCTTAGTGATGAATACTCATACTCTGACCGTTGACACTAGATGATAACAACTGACGGAGCATGATTCATACCTTAGGGGTATATTACCATGCTCTGACCATTGTCACTAGATGATGACAACTGACGGAGCAGGTTTAGTACCTTAGGGATATATTACCATGCTCTGACCGTTGTCACTAGACGATAACAACTGACGGAGCATGGTTATTATCTTAGGGATATATTACCATGCTCTGACAGTTGTCATGAGAAAATAACAAATGACGGAGCATGGTTCATACCTTAGGGATATATTACCATGCTCTGACCGTTGTCATGAGACGATGACAACTGACGGAGCATTTTTCATACCTTAGAGATGAATACCCATGCTCTGACCGTTGTCATGTCACGATGACAACTGACGGAGCATGTTCAACACCTTAGAGATGAATAACCATGCTCTGACCGTTGTCATGAGACGATGTCAACTGTCGGAGTATGTTTCGTACCTTAGAGATGAATAACCATGCTCTGACCGTTGTCATGTCACGATGACAACTGTCGGAGCATGTTTCATACCTTAGAGATGAATAACCATTCTCTGACCGTTGTCATGAGACGATGTCAACTGTCGGAGCATGTTTCATACCTTCGGGATGAATAACCATGCTTTGACCGTTGTCATGAGACGATGACAACTGTCGGAGCATGTTTCATACCTTAGAGATGAATAACCATGCTCTGACCGTTGTCATGAGGCAATGACAACTAACGGAGCATGTTTCATATCTTAGAGATGAATAACTATGCTCTGACCAATGTCATGTCACGATGACAACTGTCTGAGCATGTTTCATACCTTAGAGATGAATAACCATGCTCTGACCGTTGTCATGAGGCGATGACAACTGACGGAGCATGTTTCATACCTTAGAGATGAATAACCATGCTCTGTCCGTTGTCATGTCACTATGACAACTGTCGGAGCATGTTTCATACCTAAGAGATGAATAACCATGCTCTGACCGTTGTCATGTCACGATGACAACTGACGGAGCCTGTTTAATACCTTAGAGATGAATAACCATGCTCTGTCCGTTGTCATGTCACTATGTCAACTGTCGGAGCATGTTTCATACCTTAGAGATGAATAACATGCTCTGACCGTTGTCATGTCACGATGACAACTGCCGGAGCATGTTTCATACCTTCAGGATGAATAACCATGCTCTGACCGTTGTCATGAGACGATGACAACTGTCGGAGCATGTTTCATACCTTAGAGATGAATAACTATGCTCTGACCGTTGTCATGAGGCGATGACAACTAACGGAGCATGGTTCATACCTTAGGGATATATCCATGCTCTGGCGTTGTCACTAGATGATAACAACTGACGGAGCATGGTTCATACCTTAGGGATATATTATCATGCTCTGACCGTTGTAACCAGATGATGACAACTGACGGAGCACGGTTCACACCTTAGGGATATATTACCATGCTCTGACCGTTGTCACTAGACGATAACGTCTGACGGAGCATGGTTTATAAAGTAGGATATATTACCATGCTCTGACCGTTGACACTAGATGATAACAACTGACGGAGCATGGTTCATATCGTAGCGATATATTACCATGCTCTGACAGTTGTCATAAGACGATAACAACTGACGAAGCATGGTTTATACCTTAGGGATATCTTACCATGCTCTGACCGTTGTTATGAGACGATAACAATTGACGGAGCTTGGTTCATATCTTAGGGATATATTACCATGCTCTGACCGTTGTCATGAGATGATAACAACTGACGGAGCATGGTTCATACCTTAGGGTTATATTACCATGCTCTGACCGTTGTCACTAGACGATAACAACTGACGGAGCATGGTTCATACCTGAGGGATATATTACCATGCTCTGACCGTTGTCACTAGATGATAACAACTGACGGAGCATGGTTCATACCTTAGGGATATATTACCATGCTCTGACCGTTGTCACTAGACGATAACGTCTGACGGAGCATGGTTTATAAAGTAGGATATATTACCATGCTCTGACCGTTGTCACTAAACGATTACAACTGACGGAGTATGGGTCATACCTTTGGGATATATAACCATGCTCTGACCGTTGTCACTAGACGATAACAACTGACGGAGCAAGGTTCATACCTTAGGGGTATATTACCATGCTCTGACCATTGTCACGAAACGATAACAAGTGACGGAGCATGGTTCATACCTTAGGGATATATTACCATGCTCTGACCGTTGTCACTAGACGATAACAACTGACGGAGCATGGTTCATACCTGAGGGATATATTACCATGCTCTGACCGTTGTTTCTAGATGATAACAACTGACGGAGCATGGTTCATACCTTAGGAATATATTACCATGCTCTGACCGTTGTCACTAGACGATAACAACTGACGGAGCATGGTTCGTACGTTAGGGATATATTACCATGCTCTGACCGTTGTCATGAGACAATGACAACTGATGAAGCATGATTCATATACTGAGGGAAGTATAACCATGCTCTGTCCGTTGTCATAAGACGATGACAACTGACGGAGCATGGTTCATATCTTAGGGATATATTACCATGCTCTGACCGTTGTCATGAGACGATAACAACTGACGGAGCATGGTTCATACCTGAGGGATATATTACCATGCTCTGACCGTTGTCACTAGATGATAACAACTGACGGAGCATGGTTTATACCTCAGGGATATATTACCATGCTCTGACCGTTGTCACTAGACGATAACGTCTGACGGAGCATGGTTTATAAATTAGGATATATTACCATGCTCTGACCGTTGTCACCAAACGATTACAACTAACGGAGTATGGGTCATACCTAAGGGATATATAAACATGCTCTGACCGTTGTCACTAGACGATAACAACTGACGGAGCAAGGTTCATACCTTAGGGGTATATTACCATGCTCTGACCATTGTCACGAGACGATAACAAGTGACGGAGCATGGTTCATACCTTAGGGATATATTACCATGCTCTGACCGTTGTCACTAGACGATAACAACTGACGGAGCATGGTTCATACCTGAGGGATATATTACCATGCTCTGACCGTTGTCACTAGATGATAACAACTGACGGAGCATGGTTCATACCTTAGGGATATATTACCATGCTCTGACCTTTGTACTTAGACGATAACAACTGACGGAGCATGGTTCGTACCTTAGGGATATATTACCATGCTCTGACCGTTGTCATGAGACGATGACAACTGATGATGCATGATTCATACCTGAGGGATATATAAGCAACCTCTGTCCATTGTCATGAGACGATGACAACTGACGGAGCATGGTTCATATCTTAGGGATATATTACCATGCTCTGACCGTTGTCATGAGACGATAACAACTGACGGAGCATGGTTCATACTTAAGGGATATATTACCATGCTCTGACCGTTGTCACTAGACGATAACAACTGACGGAGCATGGTTCATACCTTAGGGATATATAACTATGCTCTGGCCGTTGTCACTAGATGATAACAACTGACGGAGCATGGTACATATCTTAGGATATATTACCATGCTCTGACAGTTGTCATGAGACAATAACAAATGACGGAGCATGGTTCATATCTAAGCAATATATTACCATGCTCTGACCGTTGTCATAAGACGGTGACAACTGACGGAGCATGTTTCATACCTTAGAGATGAATAAACATGCTCTGACCGTTGTCATGTCACGATGACAACTGACGGATCACGTTTAACACCTTAGAGATGAATAACCATGCTCTGACCGTTGTCATGAGACGATATCAACTGTCGGAGCATGTTTCATACCTTAGTGATGAATAACCATGCTCTGACCGTTGTCATGTCACGATGACAACTGTCGGAGCATGTTTCATACCTTAGAGATGAATTATCATTCTCTGACCGTTGTCATGAGACGATGTCAACTGTCGGAGCATGTTTAATACCTTCGGGATGAATAACCATGCTTTGACCGTTGTCATGAGACGATGACAACTGTCAGAGCATGTCTCATACCTTAGAGATGAATAACCATGCTCTGACCGTTGTCATGAGGCGATGACAACTAACGGAGCATGTTTCATACCTTAGGGATGAAAACCCATGCTCTTACCATTGTCATGTCACGATGACAACTGTCGGAGCATGTTTCATAACTTAGAGATGAATAACCATGCTCTGACCGTTGTCATGAGGCGATGACAACTAACGGAGCATGTTTCATACCTAAGGGATGAATAACCATGCTCTGACCGTTGTCATGTCACGATGACAACTGTCGGAGCATGTTTCATACCTTAGGGATATAATACCATGCTCTGACTATTGTCACGAGACGATAACAAGTGACGGAGCATGGTTCATACCTTAGGGATATATTACCATGCTCTGACCGTTGTAACTCAGCGATAACAACTGACGGAGCATGGTTCATACCTTAGGGATATATTACCATGCTCTGACCGTTGTCACTAGACGATAACAACTGACGGAGCATGGTTCATACCTTAGGGATATATTACCATGCTCTGACCGTTGTCATGAGACGATGGCAACTGATGAAGCATGATTCATACCTGAGGGATATATAACCATGCTCTGTCCATTGTCATGAGACGATGACAACTGACAGAGCATGGTTCATATCTTAGGGATATATTACCATGCTCTGACCGTTGTCATGTGACGATAACAACTGACGGAGCATGGTTCATACTTAAGGGATATATTACCATGCCTTGACCGTTGTCACTAGACGATAACAACTGACGGAGCATGGTTCATACCTAAGGGATATATAACCATGCTCTGACCGTTGTCACTAGATGATAACAACTGACGGAGCATGGTTCATACCTTAGGGATGAATAATCATACTCTGACCGTTGACACTAGATGATAACAACTGACGGAGCATGGTTCATACCTTAGGGATATATTACCATGCTCTGACCGTTGTCACTAGATGATGACAACTGACGGAGCATGGTTCATACCTTAAATATATATTACCATGCTCTGACTGTTTTCACTAGACGATAACAACTGCTGGAGCATGGTACATACCTTAGGGATATATAACCATGCTCTGACCGTTGTCACTAGATGATAACAACTGACGGAGCATGGTTCATACCTGAGGGATATATTACCATGCTCTGACCGTTGTCACTAGATGATAACAACTGACGGAGCATGTTTCATACCTAAGGGATATATTACCATGCTCTGACCGTTGTCACTAGACGATAACAACTGACGGTGCATGGTTCATACCTTAGGGATATATTACCATGCTCTGACCGTTGTCATGAGACGATGATAACTGATGAAGCATGATTTATACCTGAGGGATATATGATATATTTCATGCACCATGCTCTGACTGTTGTCATGAGACGATGACAACAGACGGAGCATGATTCAAACGTTAGGGATTAATAACCATGCTCTGCACGTTGTGATGAGACATAGACAACTGACAGAGCAGGTTTCATACCTTTGGGATGTATAGCCATGCTCTGTCCGTTGTCATGAGACGATGACAACTGACGGAGCATGATTGATACCTTAGGGTTCTATTACCATGCTCTGACCGTTATCATAAGACGATGGCAACTGACGGAGCATGTTTCATACATGAGTGGTATATTTCCATGCTCTGACCGTTGTCATAAGATGATGAAACCTTACAGAGCATGTTACATACCTTAGAGAAAAATAACCATGCTCTGACCGTTGTCGTGAGATGATGGCAACTGACAGAGCATGACTCATACTTGAGGGGGTGTAATCATACTCTTACCGTTTTCATGAGACGAAGACAACTTGTGGGGCATGATTAATATCTTTGGGATGTATAACCATGCTTTGTCGGTTGTCATGAGGCGAAGACAACTTGCGGGACATGTTTTTAAAAATATATGATATATTAACATGCTCTCACCGTTGTCATGAGACGATGACAACTGACGGAGCATGTTTCATACCTTAGAGATGAATAACCGTGCTCTGGCCATTGTCATGAGATGATGGCATCTGACAGAGCATGACTCATTCTTGAGAGGGTATAATCATACTCTGACCGTTGTCATGTGATGATGACAACTGACGGAGCATGTTTCATATATGAATGATATATTACCCTGCTCTGACTATTGTCATGAGATGAAGACAACTGACTAAGAATTTTTCATACCATATGGATATAGATTACATCAACCGAAAAAAGGAGGTGCCACAGGTGTATTCGCGAGAACATGTCCACTTTCACATGGAGGCACTATTGTGGCACTTGAGTGTATAAACCATCACTAGGTGGTACTACAGCGACAGTTGAATGCGTTTATAAAACTATGAGGCAAAACAGTGGCATTGGAATATATTAAAAAGCAAAAGGAGGCACTATAATAGGACTTGAGTACATGTACCTATACTACGAGCACATACAATTGCACTTTAGTACACGTACCATCACAAGGATACACTACTTTGTGGCACCTGAGTGTTTATATCATCACAAGGTGACACTACAGTGACACTTCAATACATGCACCTTCACTAAGAGGCACTAAAGATACAATTGGACACATGTACCTTCACTAGGAGCACCACAGTGCCACCTCAGATCACGTAGGAGGCACTACAGTGACACTCGAGTATATATATCATCACTAGGTGGCAGTACAGTGACACTAGAGTATGTGCATCTTCTCAAGGAGGCACTACATTAACACTTAGGCATATGTTCTTCACTAGGAGGTGCTACATTGACACCTGAGAACATGTACCTTCACTTGGAGACATTTCAGTTACTCTTGAGTTTGTTTATCATCACTATGTGGCACGCCAGTGACACTTGAGTATATGCAAGTTGCCAAGGAGGCACTACAGTGACACTTGGGCACATCTACATTTGCTAGAAGGTATTTCAGTGACACTTGAGTGTGTATAACATCACCAGATGGCACTTTTGTGATATGCACCATCATTATGAGGCACTACAGTAATCTTTGAGTAGATTTATCATTGCTAGGAGGCACTTCAGTGACACTTGAGTACATGTATCTTCGCTACCTTCACTGTTATGCAGCACATAAACACTTGGGTGAACGTACTTTAACCACGAGCCACCACAATGACGTTTGGGTGCTTGTATCGTCACTTGTAGGTACTACAGATACGCTTGAGTATATAACCTTCACTAGGAGGCACTATAGTGACACTTGATTACAATAACCACCGATATGAGGCATTACAGTGACACTTGAGAGCATGCACCTTCACTAGGATTTGCTACAGTAGCACTTGAGGGCACATATCTTCACTAGGATGTGCTACAGTAACACTTGAGTGCACATATCTTCACTAGGATGCACTACAGTGGCACGTGAGCGTATGTACCAGCACTAGGAGGCACTAATATTAAAGTGTCACTGTAGTGCTAAGTTATGACTGTAAATGTACTAAGTTGTCTTTGTAGTGCCTCCTTGTGATGATTAAAATTGTCATGTGTCAATGTAGTGCCTCCTAGTGATAGTATATGTACATGAATATCACCGTAGAGCCCATAGTGAGATACATGTGCTCAAGTGTCACTGCAGTGGTTTTTAGTGATGATGTATCTTCTCCAATGTCAATGTAGTGCATCCTACGGTTGATGCATGTTCTGAAACGTATATGTAGTGCCCTTAGTGAAGAAAGTTGCAATCAAGTGTTACTGTAGCACCTCCTGGTGAGGTGACAATGCATATACTCAAGTGTCATTTTAGTGCCCACTATTGATTGCAAATATATCCAATTCTAACTGTAGTGCATCAAAAGGAAGGTTCATGCACTCAAGTGTCACTCTAGTGTATACTTGTGATTGTAAATGTACTCAAGTGTCATTGTAATGCCTCCTAGTGATGGTGAATATACTCAGGGGGTCAATGTAGTCCCTCTTAGAGATGGTAATTGTACTCAAGTGTCCCTGTAGTGCATCCTAGTGACAATATATGTACTCAAGTGTCACTGTAGTGTGTCCTAGTGATAAATACTATACTCAAATATCACTCCTAGTGAAGTTACATGCACTCAAGTGTATGTGTAATGCTTACTAGTGTTTATAAATGTACCCATGGGTCACTGAAGTGCCTCCTATGTGAGGTATATGTTCTCAAGTGTCACTCTAGTGCCTCCTAGTAATGATGCAAATTCTCAATCGTCACTGTTGTGTACCCTTGTAAGGGTATGTGCACTCAAGGGATACCGTAGTGCCGCCTAAAGAAGGTACATGCACTCAAGTGCCACTGTAGTGCTGTCTAGTGATGGTAAATACACGTATGTGTGACTGTAGTGCCTCTTAATGATGATATATGTACCTAAGTGTCCTTGTAGTGCATCCTGGTGATCGTGCATATACTTAAGTGTAACTGTAGTACATCCTAACGAAGTCAAATGAACTAAGGTGTCACTGTAGTGTCTCATAGTGTAAGAGGCACAACGATGACACTTGAGTACATTCATCATCACTAAGAGGCAAAGCAGTGACTCTCGAGTATATGTCTTATAATTAGCAGGCACCACTACTGTGACACTTGAGTACATGAACCTTCTTTAGGAGGCACTACAGTGACACATGGGGAGTATATAGTCCATCACTAGGATGCGCTAGAGTACCATACTCAAATGTCACTGCGGCACCTCCTAGTGAATATACAAGGTTTTAAGTGTGACTCTAATTGCGATTGTAAATGTACTGAAGTGTCAGTGTAGTACCTCTAATGATAGTACATGTAGTCATGTGCCACTATAATGCCTCCTAGTGAGGATACATGTGTATAAGTGTCGATGTGGTGTGCCTCTTAGTAATGGTGCACGTACTCAGGTGTCACCGTAGTGCCTCTTATTGATGATGCATGTACTAAAATATCACTGTAGTGCGTCTGAGCGGAGATAAGAGAACTCAAGTGTTGCTGTAGCACCTCCTGGTGAAAGTACATACACTTTTGCCTGATTTTAGTGCTTACTAGCGGAAGCGCAGTGGCTCAGTGGTAGAGTGCTTGACTCGAGACCGAGGGGCCACGGGTTCGAGCGTCACTGGCGTCACTGCATTGTGGTCCTTGAGCAAGACATACTTATCCTAGCTTAGTACTGGTTCATCCCTGGAAGACCCGTTCCTGTTAAACTGAAAGATTGTTGATGGGACGTAAATAATCAAATCAAACAAACAAAGTGTTTACTAGTGGTTGTAAATGTACCCAATCGTAACTCGAGTGTTACTGTAGCGTCTACTAGTCATTGTAAATGTACTAAAGTGTCACTATAGTGCCGCCTAGCGATGGTACATGTACTCAAGTAGCATAATCGGGCCTCCTCGTGATGGTACATGTACTCAAGGGTCATAATAAAGCCTCATCATGATGGTACAGGTACTCAATGGTCACTATCAAGCCTTCTAGTGATGGTACAATCACTCAAGGATCACTATAAAGTCTCCTAGTGATGGTATATATACTAAATGGTCACTATAAAGGCTTTTAGTGATGGTGCATGTCCTCAAGGGTCACTATACAGCCTCATTGTGCTAGTGCATGTATTCTAGAGCTACTATGAAGCCACCTCGAGATGATACATGTACTCAAGGGTGATAATAAAGCCTCCTGGCGTTGGTACATGTACTCAAGGGTCACTTAAAAGCCACCCAGTGATAGTATGGGTACTCAAGAGTCACTATAAAGCCTCCTAGTCATGGTACATATACTCAAGCGACACTTTTTAATCTACTAGTATGGTGCATGTACTCAAGTTTCATAATAGTGACTCTTTGTGATGTTACATGTACCCAAAATCGTAATAAAGCCTCCTTGTGATGGTACATGCTAGTTATGGTAATATACTTGAGTGACACTATTAAGCCTTCTTGTGATGGTACATGTACTCAAAATACACTATAAAGCCTCCTAGTGATGGCACATATACCCAAGGGTCACTAAAAGACTCCTAGTGATGACATATGCAGTCAAGAATCATTATAAAGCCTTCTTGTGATAGTACATGTACTCAAGAGTTATTATGAAGCATTCTAGTGATGGTACAAGTACTCAAGGGTCAATATAAAGCCTCCTTGTAATAGTACATGTACTCAAGGGTCACTATAAAGCCGCCTAGTGATGTAGCATAGTCACGAGAGTCACTATTAAGCCACCTTGTTAAGGTATATGTCATCTAGGGTCACCATAAAGCGTCCTACGGATGTAACATGTACTCAAGGGTCACTATAAAGCCTCCTAGTGATGGTACATGTACTCAAGAGACACTATAAAGCCTCCTAGTGATGGTACTGATGATCAAAGGTCACTATTAATCATCCTAGTGATGATACATGTACTGAAGAGACACTATAAAGACTCCTAGTGATGATACTTGTGTTTAAGAATCGCTATAGAGTCTCTTAATTATGGTACATGTACTCAAGGGTCATTATAAAGCCTCCTATGGATAGTTCATGTACTGAAGTGTCACTATAAAGCCACCTAGTGATGGTACATGTACTCAAGAGACACTATAATGCCTCCTAGTGATGGTACCGATAATCAAGGGTCACTATAAAGCCTCCTAGTGATGGTACATGTACTCAAGAGCCACTTTAAAGCCTTCTAGTGATAAGACATGTACTCAAGAATCGCTATATAGTCTCTTACTTATGGTACATGTACTCAAGGGTCATTATAAAGCCTCCTATTGATAGTACATGTACTGAAGTGTCACTGTAAAGCCACCTAGTGATGGTACATGTACTCAAGAGACAATATAAAGCCTCCTATTGATGGTACACATACTCAAGGTTCACTATAAAGCCTCCTAGTGATGGTACATGTACTCAAGAGTCACTATAAAGCCTTCTAGTGATGATACATGTACTCAATGGTCACTAGAAAGCCCCTTGTGATGGTACATATACTCATTGGTCCCTATAAAGAATCTTTGTGATGGTACATTTACTCAAGAGTGACTATAAATCATCATAGTGATAGTACATGTGCTCAACGGTCACTATTAAGCATCCTAGTCGTTGTAGATGTACTCAAAGGTCACTACAAAGCCACCTAGTGAAGGCATAGGTACTCAAGGGTCACTATCAAGCATCCTAATGATGATACAAACACTCAAGTGCCACTATAGATCCTCCTTGTGATGGTACATGTACTTAAGAGTCACTATGAAATCTCCAAGTGATAGTCCATGTGCTCAGGGGTATTTTGAAGACTCATTGTGACGGTGCATGTATTCAAGTGTCACTATAAGGCCTCCTATTGATGGTACATGCACTCAAGGTCACTATTAAGTTATCATTCATGACAACGGACAGAGCATGGTAATTTATCTCTAAGGTATGAAACAGGCTCCGTCAGTTGTCATTGTCTCATGACAACGGTCAGAGCATGGCCATATACCATTCATTTGACAAACTTGTTCTGTCAGTTGTCATCGTCTCATGACAACGGTCAGATCACGGCAATATATCATTCATCTATGAAGCAATCTGCGTCAGTTGTAATCGCCTCATGACAACATACAGAGCATTGTTATGCTCTAAATTATGAAACATGCTCCGCCAGTTGTCATTGTCTTATGACAACGGTCAGAGCATGGTAATATATCATTCATCTTTGAAACATGTTCTGTCAGTTGTCATCGTCTCATGACAACGGACATAGCATGGTTATACATACCTAAGGTATGAAACATACTCCGTCAGTTGTCATCATCTCATGACAACAGTCAGAGCATGGTAATATATCTCTAAGGTATCAATCATGCTCCGTCAGTTGTCATCGGCTCATTAAAACGGTCAGAGCATGGTGATATATATCCCTCAAGTAAGAAACATGCTCCGTCAGTTGCCATCGTCTTATGACAACGGTCAGAGCATGGTAATATATCATTCATGTATGAAATAGTTCTGTCAATTGCCATCGTCTCATAACAACGAACAGAGCATAATTATTCATCCCTAAGGTATGAAACATGCTCTGTCAGTTACCATCGTCTCATGATAATGGCCAGAGCATGGTTATATATTCCTAAGGTATGATTCATGCTCCGTCAGTTGTCATCGTCTCATGACAACGGTTAGTTTATTTTAATATATCAATTATGTCAATTATCGTCGTCTCATTACAACAGACAGAGCATGGTTATTAATCACTAAGATATGCAATATGCTCTCTCAGTTGTCATCGTCCCATGACACCGCTCAGAGCATGGTGATACGCCCTCAAGTATGAAAAATGCTTTGCCAGTTGGCATGGTCTGATAACAACGGTCAGGGGATGACAATGTATTTCTCAGTCATGAAACATGCTCCGTCAGTTGTCATCGTTTCATAGCAACGGTCGGAGAATGGTAATGTGTTCCTCAGGTATGAAGCATGCTCCATCAGTTTTCATCGTCTCATGATAAAGGACAGAGCATGGTTATTCATCCAAAATATATGTCATCGTCCTAACGGTCAGAGCATGGTAGTATCTCCCTCGTGTATGAAACATGCTCCGTCAGTTTTCATCGTCTCATGACAACGGACAGAGCATGGTTATTCATCCCTAAGATATGCAACATGCTCTGTCAGTTGTCATCGTCCAATGACAACGGTCAGAGCAGGGTTATACCCCCCTCAAGTATGAAACATGCTCGGTCAGCTGTCATAGTCTCATGACAACGGTCAGAACATGGTAGTGTATTCGTCAGGTATGATACATGCTCTGTCAGTTGTCATTGTCTCATGCCAATGGTCGGAGCAAGGTTATTCATCCCTTAGGTATGAAACATGCTCCGTCAGTTGTCATCGTCTCATATCAACGGTCAGAACATGGTTATATATCCCTGAAGTATGAAACATGGTCTGTCAGTAGTCATCGTCTCATGACAACGGTCAGAGCATGGTGAAATATCATTCATGAATGAAACATGCTCTGTCCGTTGTCTTTGCCTTATAACAACGGACAGAGCATAGTTATACATCCCAAAGGTTTGAAACATGCTCGGCCAGTTGTCATCGTCTCGTGACAACGTTCATAGCATGGTAATATACCCCTATAGTATCAATCATGCTCCGTCAGTTGTCATCATCTCAAGACAACGGTCAGAGCATGGCAATATATCCCTCATGTATAAAACATGCTCCGTCAGTTGTCATCGTCTCATGACAACGGTCAGAGCATGGTTATTCATCCCTTAGGTATGAAACATGAACCTTCAGTTGTCATCGTCTCCTGAAATATATCCCTAAAGTATGAAGCAGACATGGTAATATATCCCTCGTGTATAAAACATTCTCTGTCACTTGTCATCGTCTCACGACAACGGTCAGAGCATGGTGATATATACATAAAGTATGAAACATGCTCCGTATGTTGTCATCGTCAAAAAACAACGGCCAGAGCATGGTTTTAAATCCCTTTGGTATGAACCATGCTCCGTCAGTTGTTATCGTCTCATGACAACGGTCAGAGCATGGTAATATATCCCTAAGGTATGAACCATGCTCCGTCAGTTGTTATCGTCTCATGACAACTGTCAGAGCATGGTAATATATCCCTTAGATATGAACCATGCTCCGTCAGTTGTTATCGTCTAGTGACAACGGTCAGAGCATGGTAATATATCCCTAAGGTATGAACCATGCTCTGTCAGTTGTCATCATCTAGTGACAACGGTCAGAGCATAGTAATATATCCCTAAGGTATGAATCATGCTCCGTCAGTTGTTATCATCTAGTGTTAATGGTCAAAGTATGATTATTCATCCCTAAGGTATGAACCATGCTCCATCAGTTGTTATCATCTAGTGACAACGGTCAGAGCATGGTTATATATCCCTAAGGTATGAACCATCGTCCGTCAGTTGTTATCGTCTCATGACAACGGTCAGAGCATGGTAATATATCCCTAAGGTATGAACCATGCTCCGTCAGTTGTCATCATCTAGTGACAACGGTCAGAGCATGGTAATAGATCCTTAAGATATGAACCATGCTCCGTCAGTTGTTATCATCTAGTGTTAACGGTCAGAGCATGGTAATATATCCCTAAGGTATGAACCTTGCTCTGTAAGCTGTTATCGTCTCATGACAAAGGTCAGAGCATGGTAATATATCTCTAAGGTATGAACCATGATCAGTCAGCTGTTATCGTCTCATGGCAACGGTCAGAGCATGGTAATATATCCCTAAGGTATGAACCATACTCCGTCAGTTGTTATCGTCTAGTGACAGCGGTCAGAGCATGGTAATATATCACTAAGGTATGAACCATGCTCTGTCAGTTGTTATCATCTAGTGACAACGGTCAGAGCATGGTAATATTTCCTTAAGGTATGAACCATGCTACGTCAGTTGTTATCGTCTAGTGACAACGGTCAGAGCATGGTAATATATCCCTAAGGTATGAACCATGCTCCGTCAGTCGTTATCGTCTCATGACAACGGTCAGAGCATGGTAATGTATCCCTAAGGTATGAACCGTGCTCCATCAGATGTTATCGTTTAGTGACAATAGTCAGATCATGGTAATATATCCCTAAGGTATGAACCATGTTCCGTCAGTTGTTATCATCTAGTGTTAATGGTCAGAGTATGATTATTCATCCCTAAGGTATGAACCATGCTCCATCAGTTGTTATCATCTAGTGACAATGGTCAGAGCATGGTTATATATCCCTAAGGTATGAATCATCGTCCGTCAGTTGTTATCGTCTCATGACAACGGTCAGAGCATGGTAATATATCCCTAAGGTATGAACCATGCTCCGTCAGTTGTTATCATCTAGTGACAACGGTCAGAGCATGGTAATATATCTCTAAGGTATGAACCATGCTCCATCAGTTGTTATCATCTAGTGACAATGGTCAGAGCATGGTTATATATCCCTAAGGTATGAACCATCGTCCGTCAGTTGTTATCGTCTCATGACAACGGTCAGAGCATGGTAATATATCCCTAAGGTATGAACCATGCTCCGTCAGTTGTCATCATCTAGTGACAACGGTCAGAGCATTGTAATATATCCCTAAGGTATGAACCATGCTCCGACAGTTGTTATCATCTAGTGACAACGGTCAGAGCATGGATATATATCCCTAAGGTATAAACCATGCTCCGTCAGTTGTTATCGTCTCATGACAACGGTCAGAGCATGGTAATATATTCCTAAGATATAAACCATGCTCCGTCAGTTGTTATCGTCTCATAACAACGGTCAGAGCATGGTAATATATCCCTAAGGTATGAACCATGGTCCGTCAGTTGTCATCATCTAGTGACAACCTTTACAGCATGGTAATATATCCCTAAGGTATGAACCATGCTCCGTCACTAGTTATCGTCTCAAGACGACGGTCAGAACATGGTAATATATCCCAAAGGTATGAACCATGCTCCGTCAGTTGTTATCGTCTCATGACAACTGTCAGAGCATGGTAATATATCCCTACGATATAAACCATGCTCCGTCTGTTGTCATCATCTAGTGACAACGGTCAGAGCATGATTATATATCCCTAAGGTATGAACCATGCTCCGTCAGTTGTTATCATCTAGTGACAACGGTCAGAGCATGGTTATATATCCCTAAGGTATGAACCATGGTCCGTCAGTTGTTTTCGTCTCATGACAACGGTCAGAGCATGGTAATATATCCCTAAGGTATGAACCATGCTCCGTCTGTTGTTTGTTATCGTCTAGTGACATCGGTCAGAGCATGGTAATATATCCATAAGGTATGAACCATGCTCCGTCAGTTGTTATCGTCTAGTAACAACGGTCAGAGTATGGTAATATATCCCTAAGATATGAACCATGCTCCGTCAGTTGTTATCATCTCATGACAGCGGTCAGAGCATGGTAATATATCCCTAAGATATGAACCATGCTCCGTCAGTTGTTATTGTCTAGTGACAACGGTCAGAGCATGGTAATATATCCCTAAGGTATGAACCATGCTCCGTCAGTTGTTATCGTCTAAAGACAACGGACAGAGCATGGTATTATATTCCTAAGGTATGAAACATGCTCCGTTAGTTGTCATCGCCTCATGACAACGGTCAGAGCATGGGTATTCATCTCTAAGATTTGAAACATGCTCCGACAGTTGTCATCGTGACATGACAACGGTCAGAGCATGAGTTTTCATCCCTTAGGTATGAACCATGCTCCGTCAATTGTTATCGTCTCATGACAACGGTCAGAGCATGGTAATATATCCCTAAGGTATGAACCATGCTCCGTCAGTTGTTATCGTCTCATGACAACTGTCAGAGCATGGTAATTTATCCCTACGATATTAACCATGCTCCGTCAGTTGTTATCGTCTAGTGACAACGGTCAGAGCATGGTAATATATCCCTAAGGTATGAACCACGCTCCGTCAGTTGTCATCATCTAGTGACAACGGTCAGAGCATGATAATATATCCCTAAGGTATGAACCATGCTCCGCCAGTCGTTATCATCTAGTGACAACGGTCAGAGCATGGTTATATATCCCTAAGGTATGAACCATGGCCCGTCAGTTGTTATCGTCTCATGACAACGGTCAGAGCATGGTAATATATCCCTAAGGTATGAACCATGCTCCGTCAATTGTCATCATCTAGTGACAACGGTCAGAGCATGGTAATATATCCCTAAGGTATGAACCATGCTCCGTCACTAGTTATCGTCTCATGACAACGGTCAGAGCATGGTAATATTTCCCTAAGGTATGAACCATGCTCCGTCAATTGTTATCGTCTCATGACAACTGTCAGAGCATGGTAATATATCCCTACGATATTAACCATGCTCCGTCAGTTGTTATCGTCTAGTGACAACGGTCAGAGCATGGTAATATATCCCTAAGGCATGAACCATGCTCCGTCAATTGTCATCATCTAGTGACAACGGTCAGAGCATGATAATATATCCCTAAGGTATGAACCATGCTCCGTCAGTTGTTATCGTCTCATGACAACTGTCAGAGCATGGTAATATATCCCTTAGATATGAACCATGCTCCGTCAGTTGTTATCGTCTAGTGACAACGGTCAGAGCATGGTAATATACCCCTAAGGTATGAACCATGCTCCGTCAGTTGTTATCATCTATTGACAACGGTCAGAGCATAGTAATATATATCCCTAAGGTATGAACCATCTCCGTCAGTTGTTATCGTCTAGTGACAACGGTCAGAGCATGGTAATATATCCCTAAGGTATGAACCGTGCTCCGTCAGTTGTTATCATCTTGTGACAACGGTCAGAGCATGGTAATATATCCCTAAGGTTTGAACCATGCTCCGTCAGTTGTTATCATCTAGTGACAACGGTCAGAGCATGGTTATATATCCCTAAGGTATGAACCATCTCCGTCAGTTGTTATCGTCTAGTGACAACGGTCAGAGCATGGTAATATATCCCTAAGGTATGAACCATGCAACGTCACTTGTTATCGTCTAGTGACAACGGTAAGAGCATGGTACTATATCCCTAAGGTATGAGCCATGCTCCGTCAGTTGTAATCGTCTCATGACAACGGTCAGAGCATGGTAATCTATACCTAAGGTATGATCTATACTCCGTCAGTTGTTATCGTCGAGTGGCAACGGTCAGAGCATGGTTATATATCCTAAGGTATGAACCATGCTCCGTCAGTTGTTATCGTCTCATGACAACGGTCAGAGCATGGTAATATATCCCTAAGGTATGAACCATGCTCCGTCAGTTGTTATCATCTTTTGACAACGGTCAGAGCATAGTAATATATCCCTGAGGTATTATCCATGCTCCGTCAGTTGTTATCGTCTAGTGACAACGGTCAGAGCATGGTAATATATCCCTCAGGTATAAAGCATGCTCCGTCAGTTGTTATCGTCTAGTGACAACGGTCAGAGCATGGTAATATATCCCTAAGATATGAACCATAATCCGTCAGTTGTTATCATCTAGTGACAACGATCAGAGCATGGTAATATATCCCTAAGGTATAAACCATGCTCCGTCAGTTGTTATCGTCTAATGACAACGGTCAGAGCATGGTAATATATCCCTAAGATATGAACCATGCTCCGTCAGTTGTTTTCATCTCATGACAGCGGTCAGAGCATGCTAATATATCCCTAAGATATGAACCGTGCTCCGTCAGTAGTTATTGTCTAGTGACAACGGTCAGAGCATGGTAATATATCCCTAAGGTATGAAACATGCTCCGACGGTTGTTATCGTCTCATGACAACGGTCAGAGCATGGTATTATATCCCTAAGGTATGAACCATGCGCCGTTAGTTGTCATCGCCTCATGACAACGGTCAGAGCATGGTTATTCATCTCTAAGATATGAAACATGCTCTGACAGTTGACATCGTCTCATGACAACGGTCAGAGCATGGTTATTCATGTCTAAGGTATGAAACATGCTCCGACAGTTGACATCGTCTTATGACAACGGTCAGAGCATGGTTATTCATCTCTAAGGTATTAAACATGCTCCGTCAGTTGTCATCGTGACATGACAACGGTCAGAGCATGGTTATTCATCTCTAAGGTATGAAACAAATCCGACAGTTGTCATCGTGACATGACAACGGCCAGAGCATGGTTATTCATCTCTAAGGTATGAAACATGCTCCGTCAGTTGTCATCGTCTCATGACAACGGTCAGAGCATGGTTATTCATCTCTAAGGTATGACCCATGCTCCGACAGTTGTCATCGTGACATGACAACAGTCAGAGCATGGTTATTCATCTCTAAAGTATGAAACATGCTCCGTCAGTTGTCATCGCCTCATGAAAACGGTCAGAGCATGGTTATTCATCTCTAAGGTATGAAACATGCTCAGACAGTTGTCAACGTGACATGACAACGGTAAGAGCATGGTTATTCATCTCTAAAGTATGAAACATGCTCCGTCAGTTGTCATCGCCTCATGACAACGGTCAGAGCATGGTTATTCATCTCTAAGGTATGAGACATGCTCAGACAGTTGTCATCGTGACATGACAACGGTCAGAGCATGGTTATTTATCCCTAAGGTATGAAACATGCTCTGACAGTTGTCACATCGTGACATGACAACGGTCAGAGCATAGTTATTCATCTCTTAGATATGAAACATGCTCCGTTAGTTGTCATCGTGACATGACAACGGTCAGAGCATGGTTATTTACCCCTAAGGTATGAAACATGCTCCGACAGTTGTCATCGTGACATGACAACGGTCAGATTATTGTTATTCATCTATGAGGTATGAAATATGCTCCGACAGTTGTCATCGTGACATGACAACGGTCAGAGCATGGTTATTCATCTCTAAATACGAAAGATGCTCCGTCAGTTGTCATCGCCTCATGACGACGGTCAGATTATGGTTATTCATCTCTTAGGTATGAAACATGCTCAGACAGTTGTCATCGTGACATGACAACGGCCAGAGCATTGTTATTTATCCCTAAGATATGAAACATGCTCCGACAGTTGTCATCGTGACATGACAACGGCCAGAGCATAGTTATTCATCTCTAAGATATGAAACATGCTCCGTTAGTTGTCATCGTGACATGACAACAGTCAGAGCATGGTTATTTACCCCTAAGGTATGAAACATGCTCTGACAGTTGTCATCGTGACATGACAACGGTCAGAGCATGGTTATTCATCTCTGATGTATGAAACATGCTCCGTCAGTTGTCATCGCCTCATGACAACGGTCAGAGCATGGTTATTCATCTCTAAGGTATGAAACATGCTCAGACAGTTGTCATTGTGACATGACAACGGTCAGAGCATGGCTATTTATTCCTAAGGTATGAAACATACTCCGACAGTTGTCATCGTGACATGACAACGGTCAGAGCATACATGTAGTTATTCATCTCTAAGATATGAAACATGCTCCGTTAGTTGTCATCGTGACATGACAACGGTCAGAGCATGGTTATTTATCCCTAAGGTATGAAACATGCTCCGACAGTTGTCATCGTGACATGACAACGGTCAGAGCATGGTTATTCATCTCTAAGGTATGAAACATGCTCCGACAGTTGTCATCGTGACATGACAACGGTCAGAGCATTGTTATTCATCTCTACGGTATGAAACATGCCTCGTCAGTTGTCATCGTCTCATGACAACGGTCAGAGCATGGTTATTCATCCCTTAGGTATGAAACATGCTCGGTCAGTTGTCATCGCCTCATGACAACGGTCAGAGCATGGTTATTCATCCCTTATGTATGAAACATCCCTCGTCAGTTGTCATCGTCTCATGACAACGGTCAGAGCATGGTTATTCATCCCTAAGCTATGAAACATGCTTGGTCAGTTGTCATCGCCTCATGACAACGGTCAGAGCTTGGTTTTTCATCCTTTAGGTATGAAACATGCTCCGTCAGTTGTTATCGCCTCATGACAACGGTCAGATCATGGTTATTCATCCCTAAGGTATGAAACATGCTCCGTTAGTTGTCATCGTGACATGACAACGCTCAGAGCATGGTTATATATCATTTATGTATGAAACTTGCTCCGACAGTTGTCATCGTCTCATGACAATGGACAGAGCAGGTAAGAAACATGCACCGTCAGTTGTGATCTTTTCGTGACGACGGTCAGAGCATGGTTATACCTCATTCAGGTAAGAAACATGCTCCGTCCATTATGATCATCTCATGACCATGTTCGGAGCATGGTTATACCCCTATTACATAAGGAACATGGTCGTCTCATTACATCGGTAAGATAATGTTTATACATCTACCTGATGAGGAGCATGATCAGCCAGCTGTGATCGTAGTTAGAATATGGTAATACCCATATCTGATTTAGAAATACGCTCATCCAGTTCTGACCGTCTTCTCACAACGACTTCAGAACATAGTTGTACGTTTATTAAAGGAGAAACATGCCCATCCATTTGCCTTCATTCTATTACAGGAATTAGGACATGTTTCCATGCTAGCCTTATATGATATATGTGCAGGCGATAGCCATCGTCTGATCATAGTTAAAGAAATTAGCGCTTGTGAATGTCATCTTCATAAAGGAAATAGCAAATATGCTGATACGTTTACAACTGCACATACGCACAGGCTGATTTGAGTCTAAATGGAGGATTGAGGTCGGGGCACATTGTAGGAAACATGTGCGGATCCAGAGAGGGGGGGGCAGGGGGTCCGGACCCCCCCCCTGAAAAATCACAAAAATATAGCGTTTCTGTACTATACTGGTCTGGATCCCCTGTAAAATCACACAGCTACCAAGCAAACTTTCAATGTTGGGCCACCAACGGCCCGCCAGCGAAACGCCATTTAAATGGCGTTCCGCTGCTGGGCCAATGATCATGATGGCCCGCTTATATTGGTATTTGGATCATCTCTCCCATCATCAACAAAAGAAATACGTAGTCAAAGTTGGACCCCCTCTGAAAAAACTTTCTAGATCCGCGCATGGGAAATGATGTGCGATTATTTACATTAAGCCTCCATAGAGGCATCCATCCTCATTTCAGGCATCTTAAAATATGACCTCTACTTAAAGTATTATCTTTTTTAAAAGCTGCATCTTGTTAAGCGCTATTAATAGACATTGGGTTTTTTGGCTGTCTATTTTAAAAAACAAATGACGCATGCGCAGAAACGCACCATGCGGGGACCGTTGTCATTATCCCCTTCCCATGCTTAAAGCCGAATTTCTTAGATTAAGCTGCTGACAGCGCCTGTCTTCATGTTATTACGGAAAAGAAATGACGATTTCGATTGTGTCAAAACTTTTGATTTAATTTCATCTTAAATTATTGCAGTCAGTAACATCTTTAAACAAACAAATATGCAAATGGGTAATGTGTCTGTGGAATATTTATTATTTTTATAAAAAGTGTTGTTTTTTAAATGAGGGTACCTTTACTCGGATTTCGTCTGTGCAAGACGAATGAGACATTTTGAAATAAAATGACTTGTAGAGTTTTGGCAAATCCTTGGTTTATTTATAGAATTAAAATGTTGTATGACTGGTATTTACTTTCTGCGCTAGCATAAAAATTGTAACGTGTTCGTTTATAAATTTGCTTCAGTGTATATTTAACCCATTTAAGCCGAATATAATTTCCAACTCTTATCAATTTGAGTAGTCCATTTCTGTTTTAAGGGTGTTTTGTGGTATTTTTCATTTTTGATTCAATTTTAATACATTATTCTGTGAGCAAAAAGTAGAGACACTGATCAGACGCTGCCTTCTGCTGCGTATGGTCTAAGTCTCCTCTATTTGGTTATGTCCCATAAAACCACAAAAAAGGAAATCTATGCTTATATGGGTTAAGCACTCAGTGGGTTCAGCTGGCAGAGATACTGTTGTTAATAGTTTGTTGTTTACTGTTGCTCCCATAGTAAGAGGGGGTGGGGTTTTCATGTTTGTTCCTTGTTTTAGTGTAAAGTTTCTTGTATCGTGTCTAGCTGATAAGGCGATATCTGGACCCGAGGTTATAAAACCTTTTCCATGCTCAACTCAATTGAGCACGAAGTTTCTACTGCTCATAAAAAACTAAAATACCAACATAAATAAGTTTCTTTCTTTTAGTGCCTCAGATGTTGGCCTCAGATGATGTATTTATCCTGCTAATAAATGCCAACAATTGTTGGCATTATAACATTTACGAGCTGTATAAAGTTCGTGCTCAGCTGAGTTGAGCATGACAAAAGTTTTATAATCTTTGCTTGAGTTGTATTGATCCTCTTTTGTGTGTCTTTCTCTTTGTTCTTTGTTTCTACCTCATGGTACCATAGGTTAGTATATGGATTATGATTGTATGTCGAATATTATTGTAACATTGTCTTGATGTCATAACTACTTCTTCGTTTGAGCAGTTTCTGGCAAGATATTGTTTAAAGTGTGCATTGTAGCTTTTATGCATTTTTCTAGTTTAAAAGAGGTCTCAGTCCATTCTTCCGCATAGTCCTCTATCATAGATGGAGCATAACACGATTAGACGATAGCTGCTGCCTGTGAATATTGGGTATATTATGCTAAGGCCAAATAAAAACAAACTTGATAGGGTAATCGACCCTACCTAAATTTACTGGTGCAGCCTAGATTTTTTTTCAGGATTTCAGGATTTCTTCAGGAATTTTTCAGGATTTCTGGAAAAAATATAATTTTTTGCATTTTGAAAGGTACAATTGCCTTTCAAAATGCATAAAATTTTATTTTTTCCAGCAAAAAATGTGTGCCTACCCTACCTAAATTTTCAGACTCGTTAACCCAAACGCCCTTATTTTTACTAAGCCTAATCAGGCTTAGTTTTTTCAGTTATCTGTATTCAATTCTTTATTCGAATAGCTTGCTGTGTTTGTTCTACAGTCAACCCTATTTGTATGTTTGTACTAAGATTGTTAGTTCATGCGATGTGCTTACATGTCACAAATGAAGAATCTAGTTCTAAGATTTGGTACCAGTACAATGCATTTAAGCCCCCCCCCCCCTCCCGCAGTGGCTTAGACTGCCTCCGTTCTAAGGCGGTGGTTTTGTTGTTGTTGATTCGTTGTTGATTGTTTCTCCAATTGTGGTATTCCGTAATTGTTCTATGTTTTGTTATCCATTCTAGTTTTGCAATCATCTTGATGGGGAAGAGAGAGATGTTTGTCTTCCTGGTGTCTGGTGATTGTTGTGTAGCTCTTCCTCGCGGTGCCATGGGTTTGTCTCCTTTTTTGTGTTGTGGCATTTCCTGATAATACTCACTTACTTTTTTTCATTGTTAGCGACGTCTTTGAAGGACATCATGCACAGACCAATGAAAACGAATTTATAGTAGTTACGTGAATTATACTATCCTTACCAACTTTAGCACGAAATATCTCGTGATGTGCAAGGTCTATACTGATGTAGATGGTATAAAATAGTTATACCATTATTGTCTACCTGTACGTAAGATAATCCGCTCGTTTTTTCGCTAAAGCTCGTAGATTATCTCCACGTACAGGCGGACAAACCATGGTATAACTATTACATATCGCATAACAGCGGTGCCCGATGCTTGTCGTTGGCTGGGCCCACCGTAGCCCAACTTTGATGTTTTCTTTAGCTCTGACTGTCTGTGAGTCATGAGCCCTTTTCTTTGTATCATCATAATGTGTTAATTTGAATTGAGTGTTTCTCTGTGATGATACATTGCATTAGTTAGGAAGTAGAGGGATGACAAATACTTTTACAAGATGATCAATAAGTGTATTACTATGTTTCCGATCTCCATCATTCTAGATGTTGAATAAAGATATCAGGAAACAGTAATCGTACTCATTTAGGAAGCCTCCATGCGAGCTAAACAGACAGACAGACAAACAGACATAACTTTATTCTCTTTGTTGAATTAACAACATAAAATGTATTACACATTTAACAACTAATAGTGTTAGCGAAGGTGGCAGCATTTGGGTTAGTAAAGTAGTAGAGACCTTGCTAGTATCATGTTTGTACAATATATGGTAAGTGTCAAAGGGAGAACGTACTTCCGCAGAGTCGCTTTTCTTCAAAATAATGCTCTCTCGACGAATTGGTTGATACACTCATAATACTTGCAAGGTTAAAATGCTCTATCGCAAGTTGAATAACAATCTGGATATTGTTAATTAGGTTTGTAAGATTTGTGTCCCTTGTCACATACACAAATGCACTTAGAATTCTTTAAAGGCGCAAGATGAATAACAATCTCAATATTGTTATTTTGATTTATAAGATTTCTGTCCCTTGTCATGTTTTATAATTCGCGAGCAATGCAGACCAGTCAAGCACCACAACTGACCAAGGTCTGCATCGGTCACATGCATGTATGCCCACGGTAGGAATGCTATAAATTGAGAACTGATACGAAAAATTCGTCCCGTCAGAACAAGAGAACTAGGGGGGGGGGGGGGGGGGAGCTTGAAATCTAGGCCGGTTAGTTAGGTTTTCTGATGTGCTGGTTACACTGTATCAAGTATTACACAAAGATATGTATGTTTATACATATGCAAACCCGACAGGCGGCAATCGAAAACACCACCACCACCGACGAACGCAGACCAAAGACCGCCAGAAACGGATCTCCCGATTGCCATCAGTCACCCGACAGGCGTCAAATGGCAACTGAAAGAAAACAACAAAAAACAAGCGATCCCCGATCCGCACCCTTCGGCTGCCAACAGCGTTCCCGACCGCCACCTATCCGGTGCGATATGTGCCAGGCAAAACTGCATGTTGCTTTCAACTTGATATGAAACTTTTTTTAAATCGTAGTAACCGGTTTTCCAGTTCTGACGCTTCATTCATAATATTGACAAAATCAGTCAAGTAGAGAAAATCTCTAGTAGAGGAGCCAGGGTTCAAAAATGTCAAAAATAAGCATTAAGGTATGTCCCCTTTTTAGCAGAATTTTCACTTGTTTCATCCTTTAGTACATAGTATAGGCAGTATGAAACCAGATATTGCACTCAATTTAAGTCTTGCAAACATACCTGTAAGAGTGTGTTTAATATGTTACCCCTCATTTTCTTAAAAACAAAAATTTGTAATTAAGTTTATTTAGGTAGAAGTTGAAATTTTTAAATGAACAAAACATTTATGCAATCTGTAAGAACATGCTATTCTCTACACATTTTGATGTTTTTGATAGTTGTTTGAGTCCATTATAATGTCATTTACGTTACATTTTCAACTATACCCTCAAAATTATTAATATTTTGTTAAAAAGTTTCATTTGACAAAACTTTCAATATGTGTTTAACTTCAGGATAACATGTATTTAAAACATCGTTAACTGACCAATTCAAAACTGCAAACAGATACGGTCTAACATAAATACTTTGTCAGTTATAAGCTGTTTAATTAGATAACCATAGATAAAACTTAATATAAGTTTAGAACCTGTTAAGTTTGAAAATAAGCATGCATTTTTTTCTGTACGCTTTTAAAGACCTTATGATAATTGTTTTGATATCACCGACTTTAGAGTAATACTTAACAACATTTCTGAGGTGAAATATCATTTTGTGGTGCGATTTTCAATATGTAACGTATAAAACAAAGTTGAAGACAAACAAATATTGCTGAATAGCTTAAATTATACATCACTGGAAAGTTTATTTCATTAAAAAGGGGGGCTGTGTTTGATAGGCATAAAAGAGCATTTGTTCCAAAAGAAGAAGTTACCAGTACTAATTAGGAGACTGTGTATATGGTTGTTTTTTTTTTCTTTTAAGAAATGGTATACTTCTTGACTTAAACACAAAACAAATTGTATGCTAATTTTCTATGTTATGTTATGCAATTTATAAACTTATAGAATGATAAGTCTAATGTAACATCTCAACTAGGATACATTCCCTTAAGCTTGTTCAGTCAAATTTGCAAAAGTAACATAAATAACAATAAATAAATGAAATATACATCATGATTATATATTTGTCTCAACCGTTTTCCATATACAACTGAACCTATAAACCGTAAACAAATTAAGATATTTGTGCATTTTTTCTTTTAATTGAACAAAACAATCTAATAAGCTATTAAGAAGCAGCCAAAACTTTGTGTCGAGCCTGTTTATACTCATCACAATATTTAAAATAGTAAATAACATATCTGTTCTATCCAATCAGCTTCATTTATGATAAAATAACTAAGAACTTCTAAAATGATGTGTGGATGTTTGAAACTTTGTTAGTTGTTGTTCCTATTGGTTGTGGGAGTTTTGTATCAGGCCTTTGTTTTCTAATTTGTTTCTAGTTCAGCAATCATCTTGACAAGGAAGAGAGCTGGTTGCTTCACTTTAATTATATTGTAGATATCTGTGTTCCGTGACCCTTCCTTAAGGTGCAGTGGGTCAGTCAGGAGTCTGTGATTGTGACATTTCCTAGTCATGTTCACTTATAGAAAGAAGATGTTTGCTGGCAATCTAGACAGCATCACTCCTTTATGAATATATGAAATAAAATGTTGTTTACGTTACATTAATTTTAAGGAAACTTTAGTGTTTGTTATCATTTATTCTTTAAGAGAGTGGCTCTGTTATGCAAATTGTTTAAGCCATATCTATTTATGCATATATCAAAACTCAGAAGGTGACTTTTGAATTTATTCTAGCTATGAACTTTAATTTCAGCTCATTTTTATCATGGCTTTCATTGTTTGATTAATGAAACTGATAGTCCTTTTTACTTAACACTACTAATCATTTGTCAAAGCAATGCAAACTTTAAAACTGAATGGGTTATACAAAATGAATTATTGCCGTTGAAATTGGGGAAATCATCCATAAGGATGGGTTTTACATGGTAAGGCAGTGATCATGTCCAAGAAATATAGATATCTTCAGTTGTAATTTACGATACCAAATTTACTTTATAAAATTTCAACAGAGAGAAAATGTTTAAGCTAAATTTAACTAGGACGCATTAAAATTACCATTTAAAAGATTATTTACGTTGATCAGAATGTTGATAGGAATAGCAACATCTTAGAGTAATAATAGCGGTCATAAGATCAAACTTAGTTTTAGCAATTAGTGCTACTATAGCTGATGTTAAGTTCTATTGTAATACCATAGCAGTCATTGGACCCCATTTTAAACAAAGTGTTGCAGGAATCCTGTCAGTTGATTCCTTTTATGTGCGTTAAATAATAGCTGAGTTGTAAACACAACAGGGTATGGAGACGAAACTGCATACATTAAATTATCTACTGTGCTAGTAAAATAACAATTATATGGACACTAGTTATCATTTCTTACATAAATGATAGATTTACATGTTATGCTAAGAAAGTATGCATAAACTTTACAAATAGTATGTATGCGTGTTTAATATGTTTAATATATCTGTCGCTCTTTTTTATCAACCGTTTGCATAAAAAATTGTATTTCTTTCGATTTGTAAAAGTATCATGATACATCTCAGATAGTGATAACATTGTCTCTAATGCAAATTGCACTATATATGTAAGTATGATACAGCATAACATTTGTTGAGTATACTATCTGAAAGTATTCTTCGAAAGTAGCCTAAGTATGGATTTTGTTTCTATTATATGAACTATCAATATACCATAAATACAGCATCGTTTAATAAGTTGGTACATGTTTTATGGATATTAATTAGTTAGTTTTAAGGACCGAATGACGGTTGTTATGATTACTTATTGTGAGTGTAAAAATTAAATAGTGTCCTGCTGAATAAAAAAAAACAGTATAGCAGATTCTATCATGTATGCTGATAAGCTAAATAGCTAAAAAGCAAACGTTTGCAAACATTCTGGAATATATGATCAATCAAGTCCTATTCTAGAAAGTTGTTTGCTCAAGGTCCTGATTATCGAAGTCTAATCATTTAGAAATGTCTACAATACTAACAATGCAGGGGAGCTTTTCCAACTTATTAACAGACATGTGTCTGTTTCTAAAGTATTAAAATGGTAATTAATAGAATAAAATCTGTCCTGTTTCATTGCTTCACAAACGTGTAGAACCAGGCAACACAGTGATTAAAGTAATGATCTTTATATTTTTGCTAAATACGTTACCAACATAAATAATGCTCTTTTTCCAAAACGGACACGCTGTAGAAACTAAAATATTATAACCCCAGGATAGCTAAGGCGGGTGCTAAATCAGAGACAGAAATCATCACGATTTCCACAAACATCAGTTTTGTTTCATATGACAACGACGAAAGTAATATTAATGTTTCACTTCTTGATTTGGACTTCTGCTTGGAATATCTTACATTTTTTTTAGAGTTTTAAGGTGTATTTTGTGCCTTATTGTTTTAAATATAGCTGCTGTAACGAATAAATCTTCATAAATGCATATATTTGATGGCTTTTACATTGTGTGATGGATCTGACTATGTTACTGCGTGCTTTTTATTTATTCATTGAGCTGTTGACGGTGAAAGAAAATGGCTTGTATATGTCATTTAACGTCATTTAATGCATAAAAAGAAGCAAATGCATGGTAGTGGCACAGATTTTAAAGAATCATTTAAGCTTTTTGAAACCATTCAGTTATGAATAATAAATAGGTATCAATTATCCTATTTATATGATTCCTAAAACATACACTTAATGGCATTTATGTGCTTTATTTTCAAGTTTTTCCTTTTAAACCAAATATGATTTTGTTGATGGTGCCTCTCATTCATATTATATTTTTAAAAATATAATATTTCCAATCTAATTTTAGCACTAAGATGGTAGTCAATTTCATTTTCACCTACTAGTTGTTTGAACGCATATACGCATATCATTGCTTAAAAATATTGTTTTAAAAGAAAGTAACGTATATAACAGAGCTTCCAGGTGCCTAAACTAATACTATTATTCTGCTATTAAGCTGCATCTAATTAAAATATCAATCATAACTATATGTAAGACAACGATGCGAATGATAATAACATTTTACTAGGAGTTTCCTTATTATCTAATGGTAATGTATTAGACTTGGCTATTGCATGGTAATTGCACATGTTCATCAAAAGCAAACAGACATTTTATAATATATAGAGTAGCTAAGAAAATCTTAATGTACAAAAATCTAACTCAACAAGTCTTTTGGCAGCCCATGGCCAAGTAAACAATAGTAATATATTTGAATGTAAGTAACGTATATAACAATTACGTAAGCGTAAGCCATTTAAACTTTTTATCAGTTTGGTGCTTTTAATTAAGTTACTTTAAAGCAATATGCAGATAGTAGGAAATGTGACTTATCTGGTGTAAAAATAACTTTTCTTTTCAGTAATGTAGTGAATAGCCTACTACATGAAGCCTGCATTAGGGTAGCTATGGGTACCCAATAAATAAACATCTTTTGCAAGACTTAAAATTTGTGCAATATCCGTCTTCACACTTCTGAAACACCATACCAACTGAGGATATAGTCTAAAATTCTGCTACTCTCCGGCCACTTTTTTCCAATTTTTGAATCTCTGGCTCCCCTACTACTCGTGCACACAAAGAATTTACAAAATGCGGTCAAGCCATACCTTTGTAGTAAATGCTATTGTGTATGTGATCATCAGTTTATTCATTCCACGAATTAAAGCGGATATTTGGTGATATATTGTACGTGCACATTTGAGGGTAAGCATTTGTATGTTACTTTTATGGCAGCGATTTTGAGACGATTTAGTTTTTGTTTGATTTGATTCTTTACGTCCCATCAACAATCTTTCAGTTATATAGGGACGGTTCTTCCTGGGTTGAACCAGTACTAAGCTAGGATTAATGTGTCTTGCTCAAGGACCACAACGCAGTGACGTCGGTGAGGCTCGAACCCGCTGAGACGATTTATGCCTCGTCAAGCGAGAAAAAGCGGCCACCGTTGGCCCGCTCCTCGGATTTTGAATTCTGGACAACGAACACACAAAAGCGCCGATCAGCCCTTGCACATGCGTAGCTGCTCTGCGCCTTGGTGTGTTAATTATTCGTATGGTTAACAGGCAGGTCTTCCCATGACATCTCATTCGGCGGTCTATATAGTATGGGCCAAACCGGGGGGGGGGCATGATATAGAGGAATATAAAGTTAGTACCTTGGCACAAGAGAGCCCGTGTCTTAACAGCGTCTTGAGTGTCTTAACAGCAACAGAATCTAGGGCGAAGATTTAGCGCTAGTAAAACGCACTTAAGCACCGGTTGATAAGGCTGCTGTCCGTTCTAAGGCGGATGTACTTTCCATTATTTATGGGAGTTCTGTGTTTGTATTTGTTCTGTTATGTATTACTTTGTGTCCATTCTAGTTTTGCAATCATCTTGAAGAGGAAGAGAAAGCTGGTTGCTTTGCTCTTATGGCTTACAGATGTATTGTTACTATAAATGTTCTGTGGCTCTTCCTTACGGTGCCGTGGGTTGGTCTGCAGTGTGTGAATGTGGTATTTCCTGATCATACTCTTTTACGGTTTGCATGTATATCTATTGCAGTGCAACTGTCTAATGTTTGCTATGAGCATTCATCTTTTGACGAGAGTGCGGACATGTGCAGGCTCATATAAACACGCTTCTATCACACCAATTTTGTGATAAATACCATAATATCATGTTTTGGCTGCGATGAGGTCTCCGCGTGTACATTGTATAAGATCCCTTACAACTTTCATTCTGATGGATTATCCCAAACATATTGATACAATAACTATGGACTACTCCATTATTTATTTTAAGGGGGTGATCGTCAAAATGTCAAAGAAGGTTGTACTTATATTAGCAAACAGTGCAGACTCTGGTAAAATGCCACCACGAGATATAATATTACATCTGGGTCTTCCATGTTTGCCAATGTATCTATTTACTGGTATCAAGAATGAATACTGTGTAATTGGTGAGTTGGTAAGATCTGAAATTGTTGACAGTAAGACATTACGTCTGTTGATATTCAAGGAAATCCGAAACTGCTTGTTAAAAGAATAATAAAAGAAACTTAAGGCTACTTGAAAAAATACAAGTGGAATTTTAATAAAGCCCCCAAAAACAAATAAAACAATATACTGATAACAAACTTATAAAGTTAAATAATAATTTGGGCCAGCACACGAGATGTCTTCACATATCGAATCAGCGAGCAACAAAGGTCCAGGCGAGTCTGTGCATATGCGCAGACTCGCCTTAACCTTCCCTGCTCGCATACACGAAGTATGAAAGTAGATGAAGACTTTAGACCTCGAGCTTTACTAGATACGTCAGCATGGACGTTTCAGAGGGTTTTGCGCATGTGCGATAAGTACCAGAATTTCGTGGGCTGGCTCATGGATGTACAGCTGCTTTCCAATTTTTTTCTAGATAGCGATTTTTGTCATAATTATTTACATACCCTATGTACTTAAAATTTGATTTTGCAATGTATTAAAAGGTGCAAATCATTATTTGTTCTATGTTTTATTCAAGCAAATATATAGCACTGTAACAACAAAGCATTTTATCTTGAGACTGATTTCATTTCCAGCGAAAATCTGACATGTCATCTTACACTTAGTAACACCACCATTAGTTGTAATGACAGCTTTGATTCTTTTTGGCATAGCCGAATGCATGACTTCTAGGTCATCTGAATTCAAGGTGCACCAAATTTGATAGTAATTTCTAAAAATGTCTGTCTTTTATATTTGACATCCGACTGACGTGACGCTTTACACTGCTACAGTCAGTATCTATAGGGTCAGATCTACACTGCAAGGTGGCAACTCAAAAATATCACCACCCTTGGTGAATGCGTGAATATTTTAAAGAGTTATTGCAAGTGTTTTATCTTGTTGAATGGTTGGGGCATAGTGCATTCTAATTGGAGTTTAATATGGCTTTTGGTATTATCCTGATATGCCTTACTGGTGATTGTTTCATTAACAAGCTTAAGTTGAGAGACTCCTTTAAAAGTTACAAGATAGTCCCCTCAATACGACTCCAGTGGATTTTTACCCATCCATCAATGTAATGTGGATAAATTTGTTCGTGTTTCAAACGCCAGATGGGAATAGGTTTGCAAAAGAAATAGGTTTTGAGTGCGGATTCATCTGAAAAGATGTCATTTTCCCAATTTTAATTCAATTTCGATACCTCATGGCCTATATAACTGTTTGGCAGTACTGTACACCCCTTTTGGACTTTCTCCTAATAAATGGGCTCTTACTATGTAGCATCAAATTTGAACACCCAAAAGTGCACTTAAAATATCTTTTTAAAGCAATTAAGTAATTTTTTTAAAATTTGTGCAACCTGCTAGTGCACATACACCAAAGTCAATCAAGTGATTCATTGTTGATACACTCGATAGCTTCAATTCTTAAAGTAATTTTACAATGCTCCGTATACATGACTTTATAGATTACCACCACTGTTTTCTTTGCTTCTCTCCCATAATTTGAAATAGAGTTTTGATAAGCAACCTTGTTTTGCTAAAAATATGATCAACTTTTTTAGAAATTAAAACTTGATACAAAACATCTGCGAAAACAAGCCATATTTTTACTCACTATAACTAGACATGTCGTGCATACAGGAGCAGAAATATATCATATCTCAAAAAAGCAAAAATTTATTACAAACACTCAAACAAGTATAGGTTATGTAAATTGTTATGACAAAAATCGCTATCTATAAAAAATTTGGAAAGCAGCTGTTTAATATTCAAACATACAAACAAGTCAACAATGAAACATCTCGGTACAAAAGTTACCCGAAGTTTACCCCTAAAATTAAGTAATAATAGTGGAAACCAGACCTCGAGGTTATGAAACTTTTTTCATGCTCAACTCATCTGGGCTTGAAATTTAGCCTGCTGATAACTGTAAAAATGCCAACAACTATTGGCATTTTTACATTTATTAGCAAGATAAATACACCATCTGAAAAGTATATAGCAATAAAAATATGTATTTCTCGGCTTTCTTCATGCTCAACTCAACTGGGCTTGATATTTAGCCTGATGATAACTGTTTAAATGACAACAGCTGTTGGCATTTTAACATGTATTAGCAAGAAAAATACACCATCTAAAAATATATATAGAAAGAAAAATATGTAAATCTCAACATACTTGTATTTCAATTGTTATGAGCATTAATAATTTCATGCTCAGTTGAGTTGAGCATGTTTTTATAGCTTCAAGGCCTGGGTTAGGTACATTATATTGTCAAAATACAAAGACGGTGTGTTTTGTTCAGTATAAGAAAATAATAGGCATATGAAAATCTAAAGTGGGCTATGGGAAGTCTATATAGAAAGCAGAGGGTATTCACTTTCACTAGTGAGAACAGGTTATACACAGGGTTGAAATATCAGATTATTTATATCTCTTCTAACATATCATGTGCAGATCCAGAAAGTTTATTCAATGCTCAAGCTATGACTTTTTCGTCATAAACTTGTTTTAAGGGAGAGTAGGTATACTTTGCTTCTATGGGGCCCCATACTGTTGTTCCTTATAAAACCTAATATGCAACAAAAAGATGGCCACCATAAGTCCGCCAGCGAAACGCCATTTAAATGGCGTTTCACTGGCGGGTCGATGATGGCCCAACATGGAAATCTGTTTGGGTAACTTTGTGATTTTCTAGGGATCCGGACCAGTACTCCTTAGGAAATCCTTAAATTTGAGATTTTCCGGGGGTCGGATCCCAGCCACCCCCTCTGGATCCGCACGTGCATATTTGATGACACTGACAGAATAACTCACGCAATTTGTCTCTTGAATTTAAATCTAATGAAAAGTTTAACTATATAAAAGGGTAGAAGGCTGACATGTAATAAACATATTAAAACATGATCGTCACTCGCGATTTTGTGTTACATCTGATTAGAGCCGCTGTATCTACTATGTCTTAATGAAATATACATACAATACAAATAAACAACTTTAATAACAATGCTGGTTAAACTAATGACGAAGGTATGGAACCTGCGACAGAGTCTTTGAGTATACAGTAAAACCTTTGTAAAACGGCCACTCTCAAAAAGACCGCAAATTGGTTTTCAAGACCAATTATCGCTTAATGCAGGTCAAAGTATTCCAGAATGCATTCTGCAATACTTTCGACATTCATTAAGCTACCATTTGTCATTTGGGCTTTTGTTTTGCCTATTTTTGACTGGCCGTTTTACACAGGTTTTACTGTATCCCCTCAACCTTTTATTTTAGTTTAAACAATATTTTATTGAAATATTCTACATTCATGCAATAAATACATTGTCAATGGATACAGGATTTGACAGTAAGCTAAAAGCTTATATGAAAGTCATTTCCTGTTTCAGGTATAATTTGTACAATATGTGTGAATAGCTTATAAAGCTTCAAAGAAACTCGCGCTAAGAAAGTTATAAAGTAATACATGCATTATTCATTATAATGAAAAAAAAAAACAAAGAGAGAGAGAGAGATAGAGAGAGAGAAAGATATATATGAGCCACGATCTGTGAAAACCTGCCTTAATGACATTTAGGACTTTTTATGTAAAAATCATTTGAAAAACACCAAAAAATAAGAAATTTGACATGTTCAAATATTGTCTTAAAACCTATTCAGATGGATAGTAGAATAAAATTGGCAATTATTAATGATTAAATTTCTTCGTTTTCATGTCATATGTTTCCATGGCAACAACTTTACCTTAGCAACTGTCAGAATTTTTAAAGTATGGTCAGTCGTTTTCAGATCATACAAACTTAAGGCAAAAATGAATCAGTGTCAACTTTTCTGCGAATTCTATTGTACACATGCTAAGGATAATAAAACAGTAGGTTAGCAAGAAATAGCATGTTTTCATGCACCCGACAAACCCGCAAATCAGGAAGATAACTTTGACGTCGTTAGTAACGTCATGACGTTTCTGACGTTGCGTGTTAAAGCTAAGACAGTGTATAGTTTCAAAAGACCATATTTCCATGAAAAATGGAGATAACTTCATAAAATTTGCAGGATAAATTCTTTACACCTCAAAGATTAAGTATGTACAATTATCTTAAATTTGACGACTTCGTCATTAAGGCTGGTTTTCACAGATTGTGGCTCATATATATATGAAAAAAAAACAAAGAGAGAGAGAGAGAGAGAGAGAGAGAGAGAGAGAGAGAGAGAGAGAGATAGAGAGAGAGAAAGATATATATATATATATATATATATATATATATATATATATATATATATATATATATATATATAGAGAGAGAGAGAGAGAGAGAGAGAGAGAGAGCTGTTGACCAAGAACCTATCATGTGTATTTATCTACTTCTAGCAAGATGTATCTTTGGACTGTTTTACCGTGAATAGAGGATATCTTATCATGTTATATATAAGTAAAGTGGATAGCAATGCAGTATGTCAATATATATGAACTCAATGAACAAATCTTTTAGACTTTAATATGTAGTCCTGTACTTTAAGGAATAGAGCTTCATTTTCTTCATCAGTTGATGTATCCTTTCCAAAAAGTAATTCATGAGTTGTATGATTTCTAAGAAGGGCTTCTATGTATCTTTCTCGTGTTGCATTGTACTTTGGGCATATGAAGAAAAAGTGGTAAGCACTTTCAAACCCCCCACAGGCACAGGAAGGACTGGGAACTATATTTTTTTGATAAAGATCTGAGTTGAGCGAGCTACATGCCATTCGTATTCTTGCATGAAGTATTTGACCTAGCCTTGACCCAACAGAAAAGAATTTTGGTGGTGCTCGCCTCTGTGTGTCTTTGTTGAGTTGGTATTTAAATGATGCAACTGAGGTGGACTGTTTAATTTCTTGGGGTAGGTTATTCCAGTCTCGTATTGTGGAGGGATAAAAAGAGTTATAATACAAGTTGGTGTTAGCGTGAATTGTGCGGATATCGTTAGAATTTCTCAGTCTGTAGGGATTAGCCTCTTGAACAAGTGGTGGAACAAAATCCTGCAGGTAAAGAGGAGTTAGATTATTGAGGATTTTGTAGAATATTACCAGTTTATGCTTTGTGCGACGTTCTTGCAGAGTGAGAACAGGTTATACACCTTTTATTTTGTCATGATATTTCTGGTTTGAAACAATAATCTTGGGATATTCCATTGTATATATCTAGGGTTGTCAGGATATAATTAAAAAAAATGATTGCATTTTTTTTGTCTAAAGATAGTTTTTAACCTTGAACACAGTGTACAGTGGCGGATCCAGAGGGGGTTCAGGGGGTTCGCCTGAACCCCCCTCCCCGTCCATCGTTTTTAAGTATCCTATGAATACGAAATAATTTGGTCTCCATGTCGAACTTTAACGGACATCTGCTTTTCCAAGCTGACCGTTCGTCTGGGTCTACATTGTAAAACGACCCGTTTAGGGATTTCCAGAATATTAAGGTTTAAAGTACCTGCATAAATGCAGTTGAAAATGTCGTCAGCTGAAAAGTCGTCTGCTGCAAATATGACTAATGAAAGTGTAAAGGCAAACAATGTGGATCCAGTTCAGACTGCTCAACACTGTTTGACCCAGAGGTTTCTAAAACATTTTAGCAGACAACACAAGCAGATTAGACAACCTTTTGTTGTGATTATTGCATTAAGGGTTAAATTCACACTCGACCTCGTGAGCTCGGTCTGTGGGGGCTAGAGTTTTCACTTTCAGTTATAAATACTTTGAATCAAAGGATATGCTTTTATTATACTTGGTAGAGGAAATCTATGGTGTGTAATAAATTAGATATTGCCTTTGATATTAAGCAAACATTATATATATTAAACAGTATACAACGGGATATAATTACATCAGTAGCTGATAAGTATAAGCGCGTTTTCAAATCCTGACAGTGGCGGATCCACAGGGGGGGGGGGGGGGGGGGGGGGTCGCTCGAACCCCCTCCACACCCCTCCCGTTTTTAAATATCCCATGGAAATGAAATAGTTTGGTCTCAGTGAGACCAAATTATTTCATGTTCATGGGATAATTAAGAAAAATGAGATAAAATCTGCAAAGCGAATCGTCCACCGCTTTATACATTTGAACCCCCTTTCCAGAAATCCTCGATCCGCCCTGCCTGTTGATTGGTTGTTAAATACTCATCATGCTCCTGAAGATCTGCTCAGTCCCTTTGATTGGACATTGCACTTTTGTATTATAGGACTTTTTGGATACTGTAAAGGCGGCATCTCATGAATGCGAAATAAGGACTGGTCTAACTTAGTCATAGATAATAGTAAAAGCTGAATATGAGGCGTGATTTTATTGAAAAGTAACTGTATTATATAGCCCCATAACACCTCAGTACAGGCACAAAATTTATCATTAGACCCTTAAATGCCAACACAATTTAAGAGGTATGTTTATTGCTGAATTAAAGTATACATATGTAGGTGCAAATAGTGTGGACCCCAGATCAGACTTCTCGCAGGAGCAGTCTGATCTGGATCTACACTGTTTGTCAAAGACGCTTCAAAACATTCTGCAGACTACGAAAACAGATGATCTGCTGTTATTGGCGTTTTAAGGGTTATTAAATGTGAGATTAGTGGATATTCGCCACGAGTTTCACGAAATACGCGCATTTTTGTGCGGCTAAAACAGCCTGTTAATTGTTTAACCAAGTTATAAATAAAACCTGATTTCCATTCTTTAGCATGGCGGATGAAATAGCCGAACCATGCCCAGATACGTATATTAAAGTTGCCGCTTTTACAGTGACCAAAATGTTCTATAATACTACATATGGATTTCTATAAAACGAAATCTAATCAACAATTGCTGTCAACGACGGTTCTGAGTAGCCCTGCACGGAAACGCAGGCTGGTCTGGACCATCGTTGACAAGGTATTACTTGCTTCAAGGTGTCGTCCCCGACACCTTTCAAGCTCACATCTAATCTCATAAAGGTTATGGAAGTCAACATGAACATTTTAAATAATGGATTTCCTTTACATATTCACCGGATACATAAAAATATAACTCATGATTGCTTGGTCCATCGTGAACGTTACAATTGAGCCGCGACATGAGATTTACAACAGTGTGGTATGTGCGACCAGCACGTCTGATCAGAGTCTTTGCTAGTCGCTTGAATATTCTATGAGTGTTAAGCTACTGACTGGACATCATTTGGAGTTTCTAAGCTTAGAACTAGGCTGCACAGCCTCGTCTGGGTCTACGCATGTGAAAATGCCACATTGTTGGAAATCACATGCCGTGGTGCAATCATAACCAACGAAGGCAAGATCCATCGTGATCTTCTATACATAAGAATGACCTTGCTTCATTTTAAACCCTTGTCCTGCTAAACCCGGATAATCTGAAAACCATGAAGTCCAAGATTGGCTTTTTAAGAAGGCAGCTGGGAAGGTCCCTAATTTTTTTCTGGGGTACTCTGATGTTTCATATATACGTTGGCTTGGCCCATTTTTTTAAATTCATTTTTTAAGAAAATAAATAATTTTTGAGGTATTTTATTGGTTTTTAACGTCAAGGTACAGAATGGGAATATTTTTTGGGGTTGCTAAAAATTCTAAATTTTTAGGGGTATGCCTGATGTTCCTAATATTCCTGCTATTTAATTGGGGGTAAACAGAAGATGCTGGGTCCACTATGTTCTTTAAAGGGTATCCTTTGGGAGCAAAGACTGCACCAAAGAACTGAAACTAGAGTGTGCATATATCCTGGGCCAGACTAGCTAATATCTGCCATTTAGGCGTCGTCAAGCCTATGTATCAAGAAAAATTGAGAGTAACCCCCCTGGGACACACAAATAAATAGGCTCACACAAAAATCATGCCAGTATAGAAAGGGACTTCACGCAGTTGCGATAGTACAAAATCTCATAAATTCTTAACCCGCCAGTATAATTTGTCAGAAATAAGCATCTGCCTATTTCGTCTGCTGCATATATTCCAGTGCAGGTTAGACTATATTTTATTATGAAAGCAAACATTATGAACTCTGATCTTGGTCCATATTCTTATTAGAAAATAAGCAGATGATAGAGCAGACGACAAAAATCATGAGATTGTTTGGTTCAATCATTCAGCAGGACGAGGCTAAACCTCTGAGTCAAAGCATATCACATTATAATTATTGCGTCATTGGTGACGTCACGTTATCACGACAACAACTGGAATTTCATTTTCAGGCTGGATCCTCTCATTTTCTCGTCGTATAGTTTGTCGAATTCTATGTTCTGTTCTCGTGTAAACCACTGCTTCCAGCCGCCAACAAAACCTAGAAAATAAATTAATCTGAACATGAAGATAAAAGCTAAGCAGGCACGGTACGTGTGTTAGACTGCTGTCCGTTCTAAGGTGGTAGATCTGTTGTTGTTGGTTGCTCTCATTGTTTTTGGCTCTTGTTTCGTTGTGCATTACTAAAGTGCAAAGTGTCGTTTCCAGTTTTGCAATCATCTCGCAGAGAGAGAGAGAGAGAGAGAGAGAGAGAGAGAGAGAGAGAGAGAGAGAGAGTTGGTTGCTTTACTTTATTTGAGGTTTGATTTCATGTGATAACAGTATCATGTCAGTCTTCATCGCGGTACCATGGTTTAGTCTATAGTGTGCATTTCCTGGCCATACTCACTTAGTTTTGTATACACAATTTATGGAAGTACTGCTGAGTATGTCATTGTCTTTTGATTCAATAACTTGTGTAGTTTAAACCTGGGGTTAGAGATTTGATTTTCTCTCCCTTGATTTTATCATGAATCAAATATTCAGTGCAGTCCCCTGATGAAATGCCAGTTTAAAACGCAGTGACATTAACGTACGTTCAATCAGTGGCCAATGTTATATTTGTCACTGGCTCAATATGATTAAAATACAGCTGCTGATGGTACTCTATAAGATAATAATCCAGTTATTCTATGATTGTCTTTCTATGATTCGTTTAGATTAATACTGTTTTGAGTACTTAGATTAGTAATCTAAAACCAAGTTCTAATCGGTCACTTTTCACTCATTATTTCTGACCAAACGCTAAAAAAATTGAAATGATTTTTGCCTATATATGTTCATTTTAATGGGCAAACGTTTAGCAGTGTTTTTGAACAGTTTTCTTTTGCTTCAAAGTTTGCTGGGTTAAAAATGCAAAAATTGACTTTTTTAAGAAAAAAAAAAGTTTTTTGAGAGTAGTTTTTAAAAATTGACGTTTAGGTGATTATAAACTGGCCTGTCCAACTTGAAAAACACCAAACAACTGAAAATTTTGCTTATGGTGGATTTTTACGCATTTTTAGAATGTTGCATTTTTCAAAAAATTTCGAGAGTTTTGAAATTTGCCAGTAATTCCTGGTAAAAATTGTTAAATAGACTTAATTTTATTTGATCACGGTGGGCCAAACACTGTAGAACTTGAATAGTCTAATTTTGGCGATCAAAGTTTTACGACCACTGTACACTTCCGGTTTCAATATGAGAGTTTAAAATCGATTTGGTGGATTTTTACATATATATAAATATACATTTACATAAATACAGTTGTACAATGATGTGAACACTAACTAGCATACAAACAGGATCCAGAAGGAAGTATTCCGACTTAATTTAATCTGTATCCTATTTTAGTCTAAGATTTACTCATACAAGTTTATGGTGTGGTATTTGATTGTGTCGATTCCTGATATTTGCCTCCTTACTGACTTTGAACCCGCGACCACTCGATCTCAGACGCAGCCCTCTACCAAAAAGCCATTGCATTTTGATAATTATCTAAAGTGCATCTATTTGCTATGAAGCAGGCAGTGAACATTCATGTTTGTATTGGTACCAAAAAAGTATGCATGATCTACATGACGAGGGCCCGCTGCTCATGCCAGTCTTACAACTTGATATGAACCGCAGCATGAGATTTCCAGCAATGTTATTTGTGCGACCAGCAAAGGTTCAGACCAACCTGCGCATACGCGCAGTCTGATCTGAGCCTTTGCTAGTCGCTTGAATATTTTATGACTCTTTTAGACTACTGACTGAACTTTATTTGGAGTTTCTAAAAGGAGGCTGCACAGGCTCGCCTGAGTTTGCACTTGTCAAAATGCCACATTGTTGGAACACATGTCGCGGCTCATATATAAAATATTTTTTTTATACATTTGATTTAAAAAAGGGCAGGATTTTTGTAGATAAATTTCACAATTTAGAGCATTTTTCTCATCTTGTCAAGTCTCAAGGACTTCGAATCAATGAAATTCGACTGCAACGTCTTCATATAGTGAACCTTAAATTGTCCAAATCGAACTTAATTAAAAATCTCGACCACAGACCTGTCCGATATAGATTCTCCTGGTGATTAGGGTCCATAACTTCTGGCGGGAAAGGGTGGTACTGATAGTTAAATCCACGCATACTTTCTAACGTCGTGTTGTCTATGATAGCGTCTAGCATGTAGGTATCTAATGGTACTTCCAGGAAAGAAGCTATTCTTTTGATTTCCTTATCTATGTCCTGAAAAAGAGAAGGTAACTAAAATATACTCAGAAAAACAATTGAAGGATATTTAGATTCAGTCCCATCTCTAACATCCAATACAATAAAAACTTTACTAATTATGCATGCATTTCATAGTTCCAGACATCTGCAATCAAAATGGATGCTTTATTTTAGTCACGCTTCAATGATTTAAGTACAGTGCAAAGCCAAGTGGTGCAACCCTCTATACTGAAAAGTCACAAACGCTCAAAAATGATTGAAACCAATTTTTATTGTTTGTATTCCATAATGGCTGGCTCCAAAATCATCGCTGGTTCTCCCTCTAAATCATGGCACCTAATGTTGAAGCTGTTGTAAGTGTTTCATAGCCAATTTGTGGTCAAATTTGCGGGGGTATGCCATATCCGTGTATTTTTGTTGAAGAAGTTGTCCCATTACTAGGGGAAATGACTGATAAATTGGTGTTAACTTTTTTCTGTGGTCGGAATTAGAACATAAGCAATGACCTGGTAAAGGTTTCAGCAAAAAATGAGAGCGCTAAATTTTTTGCTTGTGAACTTTGGGTAGGGAGGGTCGGTACTTTTGGTGTAGTACTGTACCGTAACCAATGACCCGTGAATTTCAACTTGCATTTTGGTGAATTGCATAGTGATAATTCTATCAATGAAAAAAATAATTTGCTTGAAAATTATATTCCCAAATGTTATAAAGTCAAAAGAATTTTAATATCCTTCAATTGTTTTTCTAAGTATAGTTTAACATTACAGGATAAATTGGGGAAATAAAATGGTTAATAATGATAGCCACATCCATGCATAAGCTCTGGCCACAATATGGCGGAGCCTTGAGTAAGACACCTTATCTGCAGCTTAGTACTGGTTCAACCCAGGAACACTTGTCTCTGCAAGATTTAAAAAAATGTTGACTGTGAGGTAAAGAATCAATTCAAACAAACAAACAATAGTACCATTAGAAAGTTTGCGTTTTTATGCATGTGTAGATTTAGTAGCGGACCAACCGTCAGTTGTAGTAATTGAGCTGAAGCTGACGGCACGAGAACCATAGTCGAAATTGAAATTCAATGGACCTTGTATAAAAAATTATTTGGTGTAATGTAGATATTGGCCGACGGCACTTAAGCAATGGAAGCTGTTAAAATTCAGTGGGGCTTGTAGGAGCGGTTACTTCGTGTGGGGTTCCTGAAAGGAATCTTTTGACTAATTTCAGGAATTTCATTACATATTACAAAAGTGTAAATGTCACATTTTGCAATGAGATTTGCTTATATTATCAAGTAGAACGTTCCCATTTGATAGTACATCAGTGGACGCATTATTGTGCTTGTCATACACAACTGATATTAAAATCAGGCATCACTTCAAGCACATGACTAACATCATATTTACATTCGTTTTATGACATTTGGAGCTACAAATGTAGGTCTTTTGTTGCAGAACCCAAATCGCTGAAATCACTTTTTCTCCTCAAAAGCAGTTATATCACAGCAAAATATCTTGAATTCAAAGTATCCTAACATTACTTATTTTTTTTGTTCAAGAAAAATCCGCAAATTTTGAGAATTTCCAAAAAGTACGTTTTTTTGCGATTTTTCTTGAATTATTGAGGGATGATGGAATTAAGTGTTGTACTGTAAATTATTATCTTATATGCAAGCAAAAAAAAAAACAATAAAACACAACGTGAAAAACATAGATTCGGTCAAGCATCAGTTGTTCATGAGCATCTCAAACCGACGATTATTTTCTTACAGCAGTCTTACAAACCACGAGGTTAAGATATTTTTTAGACGGTAATCGAGTAAGAAGCTTTTTAGAGTTTTCTTTGCAGCGATAAGCAAGGCAATGGTTTTGGCGAATCAAATTCATTTTAGCTATTTTTGTAAAGAGTCACTCACTTGGGTTACTGGGCATATTTGACAAATTGTGTTTGGTTTCAGAAGAGAAGTGCTTAAGGTTTCTGGGAATACCAGGTAAATTGGCCATTCCCCCTGGCGGCCATCTTTTTGACGGATCAAATTCATTCAAGCTATTTAATAGAGGGTCTCATAACGACCATTTTTGCTTTTTTTCAATCGTTACCATTGGTTTCAGAGGAAAAGATGCTTCAAGTTTTTCTTATATAGCTGCATGGGGGAAGCTGGTCATGGCCACTGGCGGCCATATTTTAACGGATCAAATTTGATTTGGCTCTATTCAATAATCATTTCTCCCAAATTATTTTGAATTCTGAACACCGGTTTCAGAGGAGAAGACTATTTAGAGTTTCTGTCACAGTGCTTAGCCATGCCTCATTGGCAGCCATGTTTCTGACGGATCAAAAACATCTATGCGAGCAACGTTGTTATAGACGTAAAATACATAACGTTACAGGCCATGTAAACCACTAGTGGTGGTACATGTATATCGATTTAAATGCATGGCGTTTTATCACTCCCAGACCCGACGCACGCACGCACACACACACACACCTTGCGTACAAGACTATCTGTAAAATGTGATTGTTTGGTTAACTAACCTTCTCGAGATGATCACAGTAGTTGACGGGACGTTAAAAACCAAACGTCAACAATGATTTAAAAGTTAGGCTGACATTTAGGTAAATTAAGATATCATAGCAACCTGATAAACAATGCCAAAACAAGAAATACAACCTTGTGGAACTGACGTAAACAAGCTGGCACGAGCGTCACTAATTAACACTTTAAAATAACTGGGCCTCGACGCGAGAAATTTTGTCTTCGGGGTTGTGCGAACAACGAAGGCGCATGTCAGCCTGCAAAACCACGCAGTCTGATCAGCGCCTTTGTTATTCGTTTATTGGAAAGTATTTTATCCAAACTTCAAGTGAAATTTCAGTTTTCTAAGTAGTCTCTGTAGCTGAACAGGCTGGTTTCGGATTACCTTGTCGGAAACCCCTATGCCAGGTTTTCTTGCGACGAGGCCCAGCTATTGCTGGCAGTAACAATTATCAGAAGTTCATTTTACTGTAAATTCGGAAAATTTCGCGAGAATTTTATTTTCGAAAGGCGTATAATGTGCATGCGCATGTGCCACGTTAAAAATTCGCGATTAGGGCATGATTTACCTACATCAGTAAACGACAGAGATTTTATCCGCGAAGTTTCGCGAAAATAAGACCCTCGCAATACTTTCCTAATCTACAGTTTGAAAATAATATTAGACAAAACATTTATATTTCTATATTTCTTTCATTAAGAAGATTTTTGAAGGCGTACAACCGCGGATAATGCAGAACTGAGGCATTCCAAATATTTCCAACAACGTGCTGTGTGCGACCATCAAAGTCTCAGACCAGCCTGTGCATACGCGCAGTCTGATCAGAGCCTTTGTTAGTCGCTTAAATATTCTTTGACTGTTACAAAGTAAGCTACTGACCGAACATCATTTGGAGTTTCTAAGCTCAAATTGAGACTGCATAGGCTCGTCTGAGTCTACACTTGTCAAAATGCCACATTGTAGGAAATCACGTGTCTTGGCTCAAACACATGATACCTGTGCCCGTTGCTGTTTGCCTTTTGCACAGGTTTCATTTTTTGCGCATTTAACCGCGACTGTAACAGCAAAACAGAACTAACACCTGCGGCATTTTAAGAAGATGATTTTTAATCATGCTTACACACACCCTACAACCGGCTGCTTTGATGACAGGTTACTAACAATGATGACAGATACGGGTTTTTATGTCCCATAAAGGGTAGGTTATAATTTTCGGTTGGCAAAATTGTTAGAGAAGCCTTCTGGTACTCAGTGGTAGATGAGTACACTTGTTAGTGTTGAGAGATCCTACAGAAACAAGCTGATGTTATATCACTCACAAATAAAGCCACACTTGATCATCTTTTCAGAGGTTTCCCGAGAAAAGTCACAAAAAACGGTTATCTGTTCTGGCTGTGCGTCTCTTCATCAAAGTCTGCTGTTGGAACTTATATACAATAAAACTACTATTATTCAGCTACATTTCGGCCAAATTTGAAGCCACAGTTTGATTTTATAAAGTTACTGGAGCCCATGAAAGATGACAGGTAGACGGAAAATGGCTGCCTTTGTCAACAGATCAATTTTAAAGTGGCCATCTTTGATAACAGGTAATGGATTTTAGTGGCTAACATTGATGACAGGTCATAATTCTAGAAAGATACTTCAAATTAACATATTTTTTCAGCCTTTGGTCTCAACTGAAAGCATTAATCATCTCCCATATTGCATTCAGGTCAAAATAATCTTATCTGTCAGTTGACTAACTGATATTGAGCATACTAGGTAAACAGTCTAGATCCAGACCAGACACTGTAGAAACAGGGTCCATACTGTTTCTTAGAGGATATAGATACAAAAAATAAGCCAAAAATGTACGTCTAGATTGACTTCAAAAGAGCGTATCCACCTTTCAGTGAAATATTGAGTTTTGTAATAAATTAAGTTATTTCATAATATGTGCTTTAAGGACAGGGTTTGGTTTGGGTTCAATGATGAGCCACTTCTTGGTCATTGCTCATGTTATTTTTTCCACGCAGTACCAGAACCTGGGGACAATATTACACCTCCCCTATATAAATCAACGAAAAGTTGTGGATAACTGTTACAAGCTGAATGGAAACAAATGATATCCTGATCTTTCCACACAGCAAAATGTTTTCAGCCTTGATATGGTATAAGTTGACATCATGTGATGTTGAAAGCTAAACAGGCATGGTGTCTACTGGCGTCTTGACTGTTATCAATTGTGTTGTGTTTTGGTGACGTGGATCACAATTTGGAATATGAGGGTCATTCAATAAATAACCAACCTACCCTGTTTCCCATCAAGAAAGTTCGCTTTTTTTTAAAAAAGAAATAATCTCTATTAAAATAATCTTCAACCCTATGTTTTAAAAATACATTATCTAATGATTTAACAAAAAATTAACTGCATTTGAACGTCTGCTAAAATAACTTAGAAATATGCAACACTACTTTGTTCAAGAGCCATTTTTAAAAGACAAATTGCGAGATGCTTACTTGAAACTAAGCTATTTTTAAGGCCAATAGAATGTATTTTCTCTTTAAAAGTTAGAATAAAATTTGTTGCTCTTGAAAAAAATTGCAGTGCTCAAAATTAATAGTGATGAAACTCCTTAGTAAAAATATAACTTAAATTTAGGAAAATTTAATTAGTCAGACAGTTTACTCCTCGCTATTTTGACAAAAAAATGTATTTAAAATTATATTCGCATATTAATTGATATATCAGATAAACATTTGTTAAAAGTTTTACTATCTGAGAGCTTCCAACATGTCTGAAAATAGTAATGCTTCATTGTCCTTAACCATGTGTCACTTAAGTATCAAATTACGCAATCTTTTCATTTCTAAACCATCATGTAGGCTATAAGTTTTCCATTCCGTCGATATATTATCTACTCACACTTCATTTTTTCAAACTAAAGATATTTATCAAATATTAAAATTTATGTTACAACCTAATTCGACGAAAGAAAAGGATTTGGCTTACTGACCATGCTTGAAGTCAAGATGAATTATCAACTAACCAACACATAATGCTTAAACTTTGTAAAAGAGTCTTAATATGGTGACCAAACAAACTGTGAAAATCTTGACTGTATCAGTCAGTTAGAAATAGGTCAGACTGGTAACTTATTGAAACACCCTCGTATTTAGAGTTTGAGGACCCCTTAGATTGACCCCCATTCATGGATGTCTATCGTCAAAATCTTAAAAACAAATATTCTGGTCACCACGGCACAACAAAAAGATACCAGCCAAGACGCAAGAAGACACCATGCCTGTTTAGCTTTCAACATCACATGATGTCAGCTTGCAAACCATTATCAAGGCTGAAAATATTTTGCTGTGAGGAAAGATAAATTTGCCATTCAACCTGTAACAGTGATTCACAACTTTCTGTTGATTTATATAAAAGAAGTGAAATATTGCTCCCAGGTACTGCTACTGCTTTGAATAAAAATCACATGAGCAGTGACCAGGAAGTGGCACAACCCAAACCAAACCCTGTCTTTAAAACCTAAACATGCAATAACTGATATAACAAAACTCAAGATTTCACTGAATAGTGGATATGCCCGTTTGTCATCTAACTGATATCTGATCTAGACGTACATTTTAGCTTATTTTTTGTATCTATATCCTCCAAGAAACAGTATGGACCCTGCTTCTAAAGTGTCTGGTCTTGATCTAGACGGTTTACCTATGCTAAATATCAGCTAGCCAAATGACAGATAAGATTATTTTGACCTGAATGAAATATGGAAGATGATTTATGTTCAGAGTTGAGACCACAGGCTGAAGATATATGTTGATTTAAGAGTAACTTTCTAGAATTATGACCTGTCATCAATGTTAGTCAATAAAATTTATGACCTCTCATCAAAGACAGCCTCTTCAAAATTGATCTGTTAACAAAGGCAGCCATTTTTCATCTACCTGTCATCTTTGATGGGCTCCAGTAACTTTAGAAAATCAAACTGCGGCTTCAAATTTGGCGGAAATGTAGCTGAATGATAGTAGTTTTATTGTATATAAGTGCAGACAGCATACCTTGACGGAGAGACGCACAATCTGAACAGATAAGCGTTTTTGGAGACTTTTCTAGGGAAACCTCTGAAATGATGATCAAGTGGGGCTTTATTTGTGAGTGATATAACGTGAGCTTGTTTATGTAGAATCTCTCAACTTTAACAAGTGTACTCATCCACCACAGAGTATCAGAGGGCTTCTCTTACAATTTTGCCATCCGAAAATTATAACGTACCCTTTATAGAACATAAAACCCCGTATCTGTCATCATTGTTAGTAACCTGTCATCAAAGCAGCCGGTTGTAAGGTGTGTTACAGGCAGGGGTTTTCCCAGCAATTGAAGGAACAGGCTTCTGGCCAAAATTTTGAAAAAATGATCGACTTAACATCAAATTGGGAGAAATTAACGGCATGGAACATAACAAGGGTAGTAAAATATATCCTCAAAATCCAGTAAATTTAGATGGTATTATGCACAAAGCATACCAGTCGAGCACAAGTGTTTACAGTTTCCATCGCTCTATAATTAAAACAAATTTCAATTTCCCTGTACCTCGCTAATAGAGTCGAAAAAACAACAACAAGTTAATATGACCAGGAAATGCCACAATCACATATACGAGTCAGACCCAACCAATAGCTCCACCAGAGAGGTCACAAAAGTGCACCTAAATAATTAACAAGCAAGAACAATAACAGAATAACAGAAACAACAATCTCTCTGTGTGGCAACTCTCAAACTTAAAAATAAATCAAAATATATTTTAAGGACCAGACATGCTTGGGGAGGTAAATCTTCGATTTTACGTTCGCAAATTCAGTTTCACGGTGCGTAGATCTCCTTGTTGTGTTTACGGCGTCCAAGTCAACAAATTTTCAGTCTGTCCAAAAAGAAACGCAAAATGTACATACTTAAGAAATGGATTCAAATTTTGGAATGTTCATGGAATCATGAATACTTCGGGTCTCTTGCAATGTAATTTTGCAAGAGACCCAAAGTATTCATAATTCCATGAACAGACCAAAATTGAATTTATTGCTTATATTTACATTTTATTTTAATAATATCTAAAATATAAAAAAAATCATTTATGATTTAGTAAACAAAACATTGTTGTATTTAATCTACAATCGTATAAACGATTTTGAAAGACGGAAATGCGGAACAGCCAGCGTGAACACGGACAGCCAATGGAGCAAACAAGAGGCTTGTTTTACACGTGCGACTCGGGTGTGGCTCGCTGTCAATCCCAATACCGGTGTCACTTCTGATAATGAAGTCGATGTTCGAAGCGTTTTGCACGGGCAAGTAAGCTTGGCATCTGTCGATCAAATTTGCGTCATTGATGCGGCTATATTTACATTTTCAAAGCAATCCTTTGATTAATCTTTAGAATTTTGCAACCGTTCACAGCCTCATGAATTACACAAATTTGAGCCACACCCGAGTCGCCAGTGCAAAACAAAGCCTCTTATTTGCTCCATTGGCTGTCAGTGTTCAAGATGGCTGTTCTGCTTTTCTGTTTTACACTTCGACAAAGCCGTTAAATACGATTATATTTCAAATACAAAACTGTTTTAATTCCTAAATTAAAAATATTTTTTTTATATTGTAGATATTTATAATAAAATGTAAATATAAGCAATAAATTAAACTTTTAATCTGTTCATGGAATTATGAATACTTCGGGCCTTTTGCAAAGTTAATAGACTTCGAGCTAAAAAAGGTCCTGCTCCCCCCCCCCTAGGGAATTTCGCAGACATATCCTATCTTGAAGAAAATTTGAAGCCGCATCTTTTAAGAGATGTTTGCACTCTGTGCTCCGGGGCGTTAGTCTCTGACAGCCTGTTACATATGTTACTGTAACAAACTAAGGAAAAAATCAAAATGAAAGTTTGAGCTACAGATAGAAGACATTAAACCATCTAATTATTTAAATTTCTTATGTAGTTTGCAAGCTGGATGCCTTAGCTACATTAAAGCAGCATTTTAAACAAAATTACAGCCTTCAATGGTGTTATATGCGTTACATAGATTAAATTTCCCTTTGAAAGTTGAAATCGTGACTAACATCATTCATTTTACAGATAATTTGTGCATTTTTACAAGTGTTTTTAATCTTAGTTTACTAAAACACTCATTTGACTAATAGAAAAAAACAAAGTTTGCTTTTCTATCTCAAATACATTGTTTTATATGAGCTATTAAACAACCCTACCCCCAATTTCAAGTATCCAATTTTGGTATCTATTATTGAAGAAAAACATATGAAAATATTTGACGCTCGTGGATATCTTACATTTTTGGCACTGTCGTGCTAATGCAATAAAGAATCATACATTTGCAAGTTTGACATCAGGATCAGAGCACTTATTAAAGTATGTAACATATGTTACATGGCATAATGAATGAGCTAGGAAATTTTCTTGGAAGTAAGAGATGATATTTCAGAAAAATACCCTTTTTCACATATTTTCCTATTAATCTCTAGCCTCTGGTGCCTTAGTCTTAGTAATTACAGTCATTGCTGATAACAAGCCCATGGAATTGTGTTACCTATGTTATATATAACCTTTTTAATCACATATTTTCTTATGCCTATAAAATTAAAATATATAGACATATAGATAGAAAATAATAGTTCTCATTTAAATGACACAATTTAATAAATATTCCTATTAAATAAAATTATTCAAAAACTATCTTTATTCAAGTCACCCTCACAATGTCTATCATTGTGTCTGCTTCTATGGCAAAATAATCACGCATTTCATCACAACTAGTAAAATCATGGCATTGTATTAGGACTGCAAACTGAGTCCAATCCTGTTCTTCTCCAACCCTTTGGGAATTGTGCAGACATATCCTACCTTAAAGAACAATTCAAGCTGCATCAAATAAGAGATGTTTGCACTCTATTAACTAGGGGTTTAGCCTGTAATGGTATGATACGTATGTTACCATATCAATTTAAGAATAAATGAATTGAAAGTCTGAGAAACAGAGAGAAGACATAAAACTATCTATTTATTTGAATTATTCATGTAGTTTGCATGCTGAATGCCTTTGACACATAAGAAAAGATTTTTTAACAAATATACAGCTTCCTATGGTGTTATATGTGTTACATTAATTAAGATTACTTTTTAAAATTGGTAATTGTGACAAACATCACTTATAAGCATTTCGTGTGGTCCTCCTCTTTTGCCATCAAAAGACTTAATTTTCTTTGTATGTGTGGCCAGTGCCAGCATCAAACAACTTGACTCAGCCAAAATTGAATCCTTAGCAATTATATTCTTCAAAAGCAGAAACAGCATGTCAGTGTCATGGGATCAAACACCTGATTAAATATGGGTTTAATGCCATTTCACATATATGCATACAATGGAGTATGACTCTGGTATATATCTCTTCATGTGAAGTGGCAAGAGCAATCCAACTGCAGCTGCATCTGCATCCGTGCTAGTCAAATGATAACTTTGCTCTGATTTTGCAAAATCGATGTCTCTACCGTGTACCTCTAAGAATACTTTAAGATTTCTGACATAGGTCAAACAGAAATTTGATAGGCTGCTTTTTTGCATCATTTGCCATGGAACCTATCCAGTCTTTTGGTGCTTAAGTCCTCAGGTCTTAGATCAATAGTATTTTGCTGCGCCCAAAGAACTTTATAAGTTTTCTTTATTTACAATGTTGACTCTTGATGGTTTTGGCAGACCGTCTGAAACAATTTCTGTTACACCTTGAAAGTTATCTGGTATAAGAGAAAGAATATGAAGTTGGACATTGCCATCAATTATGTTTGCAGTAGGTTGTTTTTTGATGTCAGTACATTGAAGCATGTCTTAAAAAAAATTCTCAGTTTTTGCAGCCATATCATTAGCTGTTGCATTCAAAGGAAAGTGGACTATAGGTAGAATGGGATAACCAGTAGTTCTATATTATGCTCTAGGGAAGATTTATACAGAGTAAACAAGTTGATAAGGTGCCTCATTTCATGATCCATTGAAAACACTGAAATTGAAAACACTTGCCTCTGACTGTGTAATCTAAAAGGATGTCACGACAATGCCCTTGCTCATTTATTATGAAGAGTTATATATGTTACATCCTTTAATAAGCGCTCTTATCTTAGAAACTTAGTGAATCATTGAATTGAAAGGGTCTATTTGCGCTCTGTTCATCCTGCATTTCATTGCTTTACCTGCTGTGATACATCTAGTTCATTTATCTGAAGGGAAAGAGTTACCTCGGATTCAGCACTTCAGAAATACTAAGACTTCAAATAAGTTTTTGAATGTTTGGGGAAAAATAATAAGTGCAGAGACATTATTAGATGAAAATATGTGGGTTGCATGTATGGAAAGGCTACATTTATAAAAGTTAACCAGCTAAGGTATGATTCTTTATCACAGAAATATCAAGGTACATAAGTCCAGGTACTCATTGCTCTTAATGGCATAGTTTTCCTCCTTGTAAAGCTTTAGTCTTTCTCCTACTTGCAGAGTATCACTTGAAACACATACTTAAGAGCCAACTATTAGGAATTCATATCAGTTTCCGAATGTTCCAAGCCATAAATGGCAAAATTGGAAAGTTGATAATGGCTCATCAATTTTGAGTGGACTGGTGGTAAAATTGAATAACAGTAAATGATTGAAATATTGTGTGATGATTCTACTAGTTGCAAGGAGGCGTGTGATATTTATGATTACCACAGAAGCAGACAACGACAGACGTTTAACATGAGTGTTAAATCGATGAGAAATAGTTTGGACCATTTCATTTATTGTATTTTCTTGTAAAAATGTAAAACTATCTTTTCTATTTGTGGCTCTATATTTAGCATTATATGCACAGTATTAGGAAATGTGTCCAAAAGGTCATTGATAACATCTGTAAAAACAGTCCATGGGCTTGATAATCAGAAATGAATATAATTTCTAGTGTTTTGGCACCAAAGACTTATAAGTACACATTAAGTGTCCAGATCTTAAACTTAATGACATCTTGCAGATATATGAGCAAGACAGACTAAGAAAATGAAAAATATCCACATGCTGTAATCGCTTTCATGTGCTTTACTTAAACGGTAATAACAAAATTCGCTTCTCTGTAAAACTGGGAGTAGGGCTGTGTATTAGCTCCTATAAGACAATATATTTAAGATAGAAAAGCAAACTTGATTTTACTATTCATCAATTGAGTATATGTTTGTAAAATCTAATAAAACAGTTCGAAACCAAGTCATAGAAGTTGTTTAACTAAATGACGATAGCCACAATTATAGCTTTTAAATTATAATTAGGTTCATGTAACGCACATAACACCACAGTTAGCGGTATTAATGTTAAACAGCTTCCATATGTAGTAAAGACATCAAGTATAAAGACCATAAGAATGCAAATTTATTAGATAATTTTAAGGCCTCCTTTAGTAGCTCAAACATTCAAATTTCTTATTCTCAAATTGATATAGTAACATATACTGGACAGCAAAAGAAACGCATATTTTGCATATTTAGTATAGTGTACAAATTGGGGTTTGAATACTGATCTAAATATATAATCAAGGTTTTATTGATGTATTGAACATGTGTATTATCAAATGCATCACAAATGGATTGCTCATTAGAATAATGATACTAAAGAGGTGTAACTCTGGGCATAATAAAATAACTCATAATAAAGGCGAGTTTCGAGGTGGTGTATGCCTAAAATCACTGAACGGATTTGAATGAAAATCACTCTGCGTGACAATCATGACATACAGACTACTTATGAAGTTTAAATTTTCCGATATTCTTTACGGTGGACTTTTGTGACCCAGTTACATTATTGGACAATTAACCGGAAATATGTTTAATACAGGCAAGAAAGTGTCCAAACAATTGTTTTACATGGTTGTGTTGGACACTATCTCACTTGACATCAATCATAATGTTCCAGATATTCTTACACCCCAAGGTTCCTGTGGTTTTTAATAACAATGCAAAAAATGCATAAAGTGAATATTTTCTGATTAGCAGTATAATTTATACAGCAGTGAATTTTAAAGTTTTATGCTGTTTTCTTATCTGTTACAGTGTGTTCTGGTGACATGCAATGAAACCGGATTCAAATCACGTGTTTTCCAATGTACGGCGCTGTTTTTGCATTTTTTGCATTAATTAATAATTTTTTTTTATTAACTGTGAAATGACGAATTAAATGGTCTGGAACGAACGAATGAGTACGATCAAACATGTTCATATCATTTAGGGTAAAAATTGATAAGGGTTTCTGGTATGAAATGGATATTGAAAATATGCGTTTCTTTTGCTGTCAAGTATATGTAACAAGCTGTTACAGGCTAACGTTCCGACTTACAGAGTGCAAACATTTCTTATTAAATGCACCTTGAATGGTTACATAAGATATAATTTGTCTGCAGAATTCCAAAGGGGATTAGGATGGAGCAGGCCCTTACTCAGCTTGATGTCAAAATACTGTTTGATGATTTTACTTATCACACTAACATATGTAACGCTCTCTGATATTTAAATTTTGATGACAGCTAGCAGATCTATAAGTCTTTATCATAGGAGCCAGTTTAAAATCCCTAAACAATGTAAGATATCCAACAGCTGCAAGTTTTTTCACAATTTTAGCTCAAACTTTCAAACTACATTTCCTTTATTTGATATAGTAACGCATGTAACACGCTGTTTCAGACTAACGCCCCAACATAGAGAGTGCAAACATCCCTTATTCGATGCAGCTTGAGTTGTACTATAAGAATTAATATGTCTGCAAAATTCCCTCGAGGAGATTAAAACATTTTTAGGCATATCTTACGTAAAGACAATGAGCTTGCCCATTTATTACATCAGGTAACATATGTTACAGCCTCTGATATTAAAAAAATTGCAACAAACTTGCAGATTTATGAGTATTTTCATATAAGCAAATAAATCCCAAACAATGAAACACATTCATCAATTGCAAATATTTTTTAACTATTTTTACTTTAGTTTTAATACCAAACATTTCACCTTAAAACTGGGTAGGGGTAGGGTTGTTTAATTGCTTATTCCAGAAAAAATATTCAAGCTAGGGAAACAAACTTTAATTTTTCTGTTAGCCAATTGCATAAGCTAGTCAGACATGGTTAAAAACATTTTGCAAAACTCACAGAGAGATTGTGAATGTAAATGATGTTAGACACACTTGCAAATTTTAATGGGTTATCTGATTTATGTAACGCATATGACACCTTAGGAAGCAGCAATTTTGTTCAAATGGCTGTCATATGTAGTTAAGATATCCAGTATGCAGACTATATGAATGATTTTTAAAAATAAATATTTTAATGTCTTTAATTTGTAGCCCAAACTTTCAATTTACTTTTTCTTAGTTTGATTAAGTAACGTATGTTACAGACTCTTACAGACTAACGCCCCGGAGCACAGAGTGCAAACATCTCTTAAAAGACTCGGCTTTCAATTCTCTACAAGATAGGATATGTCTGCAAAATTCCCTAGGGGGGGGGAGCAAACCCATTCTCAGCCATCCGTCTATAATGTGAAGCCCGAAGAGACCCGAAATATTCATGACTCCATGAACATTCCAAAAACAGAATTCAATTCTTAAATGAACGGTTGCAAAAATCAAAGCTTGCTTCGAAAATGTAAATATTAGAGTATGATTGCAATAGATATCGAGTGATATTGGCGCATTTTTTTTTAATTAAACCGGCCTTTATCCTCCAGTTTTCATCATATAATGTTGATAGCTCTTTAATTTAAGCAAATTTCGATTTCCCTCTTATACAAGACAGTACCTCGCTAATAGAGTAAAAAAACAACAACAAGTAAATATGACCAGGAAATGCCACAATCATTATCACCAATAGAGGTCACAAAAGTACATCTAACTAATTAACAAGCAGGAGCAGGATAACAAAAACAACAGTCTCTCTGTGTGGCAGCTCTCAAAATAAACAAAGTAACTATTTTAAAACGATCAGACATGCTTGGGGTTTTGGCGTTCGCAAATTTAGTTTCACGGCGCCGAGTTGTCTTCTCCATGTTTTGTTTAGGTTGATGCTATGTGGCGTCCCAGTCAAACATTTTCAGTCTGAACGAAAAGAACCACAAACTGCACATAATATATGATTACTAGAGGCATTTAAAAGATAAGCATTTCAAATTTGCAAGATATACATTTTGGAATGGTAGTAATTAGTAGATTGAATTCCATGTGTTTTCGGAACTGCAACCTCCCATTTTCTGTCGGCATGCAAGGATACCCATGAATGTCAAAAACACAATATGAATGAGCACTTCTCGTATACCAACACATGTGTGGAACTGTACTTCATAATTTTATCAATGCTCCTCTATCTTAACAAAGTTTGCAAGTCACTTAGACAAACATACACCGTTTGATCCTTCACTAAAGCCATTGTAAAGAAATTGATAAAGTAGAGTCAGCCTTAAGACAAAAGAAATTATCAGTATACGATGGAAATGATGAGTTTCAGTTGGAAGAGCTCTAGATTGGGTATCAAAGGGTTGCTAGCTCGAGCTTCACCGCCGGCGGAGTCACTGCATTGTGTCCTTGAGCAATGCACATACTCCGCTGCTTAGTAGTGGCTCAAATCAGGAAGACCCGTCCCGGCATGACTGAAAACATGTTGACCGAGTCGTAAATAATCAAACTAAACAAAAACTAGGGTCCTTCCACTCAATGATGAGCCAGTTCACGAGATTTAGATACTTATTAAGTTATTCCTTTAACATGCATGCTCAGTTATCTAGAAATGCTAGAGGCTTAAAGTTTAGCTTGAATCTTAATGTACGTTCCTACATGGTGTGTGCGAGCAGCGAAGGCTGTGGCGAGTCTGTGCTGATGACACAGGTTCGTCTGAGCCTTAGCTGCTTGCATATGGAAAATGTTTTACCAACAACCTCATGAACTATCTGATTCTTATTTTTTATTCTCATTCTTCTATGTGTAGACATAAACTGTTAAGTTTAGAGTCCCACAGCGTTATGCTGTCTTTGTTGGCATTCAGTATTTTGCAATAGCAATAGCATCACGGTTTTTAGCTCACTTGTCACGTAGTGGTAAGGTGAGCTTTTTTGATAGGTCTTCGTCCGTCGTCTGTCGTCGTCCATCTGTTAACAATTGACTTAAATGATAACTCCTCCTTAAATGACAACTCCTCCTAAACCCCCTTGTCCAGTTTTGAAATAGTTTCACACAAATAATCCCTGGGTAGCCCTCTACCAAATTGTTCAAATGGTTCTGATCCGTTGCATATCTAGGTCACAGAGGTTATAAATAGATTTTCGAGTTGAAAATAAAAATAAAAAAATCTTTTTGTCAGAAACCAGAAGGCCTAGAGCTTTGATATTTGGGTCAGGGGTACAAATACCCCACCCACCCCCAATATGACGGTGGATAAATTAGGAAGATGTGCACACATCTTGTTCACAGCTCACGATTATAACATATCAGCACCATTATCACCAAAAAATATATCGAAAATAAGCAATATCTATATTCATGTAAAAACAGAAGAAGTTTAGAACCCAAGTCAAATTTTCAAACTGTTTCTGAAATCAGGGGTGGTCGAAATGAATAACACCCACGACCTCTAGATGATATTATTTCTATAATAATCTAGCATTCTTAAATTAAAAAATAGCAAATAGTGATATGTTGAAAATTTGAGATAATTTGCATTCCTCGTTTTCAAATTATACAAATTATAAATGTACTTAATTTTTTGCAAATTAAACAACGTTTGCCATTTTGGGAACTCACTAATGCCCACGGAGTGTATATACGAATGATACATGGATTTTTTTTTTTTACATTTTTTGCTAGTGTCTTAACATCTCTATACGACCGGTTTAACGATGCTATCAAGCAAGAAAAAAATATTAAGGTCATGGACCCACCACACTATGCTAAACAGAGCATGTGTGGTCCCCAAGCAGATTTTGATATATCATCCGATTTCCCTACCTTTTTGAGATCTTCATAAAATACAAACAAAACAGGGAGTTTTTCGTCTGCATCCTTCGCCTTCTCCCATGATCTAACGTGATCGAACCATGAATTGTAGGACACTGTAAAGATATAGATTGAATATATACAAATATACAAATAAAGAACGGGACCCTTTCATCAAAACGAAAAAAGGACTAATAGGATAGTACTGAACGATTAGGAGGTATTCTGTTTTTGGCCCTGATTGCTTGTCTACATGCCCCTTGGAAGCGTCAAGTATTTATTTCTCTTTGGGTTTGTTCTGGATTTTCTATTTACAGAATAACCGACTTTTCTTATTAGGGAGCGAACATTTGATTTTTATGGGAGGAGGTGGGGACGGGAAGATTTTATGAAAAAAAATAGTCAGGACAGGCCTTCACGATAAAAAGTTCCAGGACGGATCACAAGAAGAAGATAAAGGCCAGGACCCGGCCTGCTGAAGCAGAGAAAGGGAAGGGTAAAAAGATTGAAAGAGCAAGATATATAGAGAAAAAAGGGAATCAGAATATTAGAGAATGGTAGATATTTATAATGTTAAGGTACATTGTTGACAGTCTGTATAATGCAGGCGTTAAAAACAGCCTCAGTGTATACACAGGTAATAAAGTTGATTTCTTTTTGTATAATAAAGGCTTTGGGACCAATTTTATCACTTCAAATTATCAAAGTTTTAATTTTGATTTCTAAGGCTCCGCATTAAATACCTTACCATACTCAATCTATGAATATATTTGGACAGAATAAACAAACAGATAACCATTGAAAATTTCATGCAAATAAAGATTCAACTAAATTAAATGCTGTTACTCAATGACATTTAAATTACAGATTTTTTTTGTAAGACAAAACTTTTATTAATTCTTGTATCCCATTTTTACAAAACAAGACATTTAATTAGTCTTGTATCCATTTCTATTAGTTTTTGTACGCATGATCATGGCTGAAAAATCCAGGACCGTACCACACAAAAATAAAAAGTCAGGCTCATGCGCGCGAAGAAAAAAACATCCAGGACCAAAGTAATCTTCCCGCCCCACCACCCACAAAAACAAATGGTCCCCCCTTACCCTCTTCAGCATACTTCGGATCAAAATAACCATTTGTCGAGATAACTACATAAGCGTAAATTTGTGAAAATTTTAAAATTATTTTTCAATTAACCCATATAAGCCTAGCGTCCTTTTTGTGGGACATAGGCAAATAGTGCAGACCCAGATTAGACGCCTCAGAACGCAGCGTCTGATCAGGGTTTCCACTGTTTGCTTGCAGAATGTTCTATCAAAATTGGAATAAAAATGAAAAATACCACATAACATCCCTTAAAACAGAAAAAGACTGTTCCAATTAATAACGGCTGGTTATTCCATTCGGCATAAATGGGTTAAGTATTCTTATCATGCTTATCTAGAGGCCTTGATCAACTGTCACTTACCATTTCCCCGATTAAAGTCCTTCAAATAATGCTCCCATGTCCCCGTGTATTGCCAGTCTCTCGTTGCTTTGGCAAACTTATATAATGAAACGGCAACGTCTTTTGGATTTCGTATGCAATAAATCATTTTTGATCTGTTTTTGCGGAACTGCTCCGGAATTTGATGGCATCTCAGGTGGGTTAAAAACAATCTCGGTGATGGTATGGAATCTATTGCCATTGAGGGAATGATGTCTAAAAAGTTGATTTTTGCGGTATGAGTGGCTTTTCTCCTTATCAGCATGGATACTAGTTCATGGACCCAGTGTGTACCTATATGAGTAGAGATAGAAAAGATCGTTACGTAAAATATAAAAAAGTCACGTGATTCGGAAGTGACAAAGTCAGATCAAAGTCTGATTATGGTACAAAAAGGAAGAGATACAAAAGCAAAGTGTCAACTATCAAGTCACGCTTTTACGCTTTGCATGCGTGGTAATATTTCGAACAACTATCGATTGCTATTTGTTTTTAAATAAACTTTTCAAACTTTACTTTCATGAATATGTGGTCAAACATAACTGAGCCCTACCTCATAACATTTTAGTTTGGCATTGTAGGCAAGGAAGGCGATTATTTTTTTATAAGTATAATATGTTATAGATGTTTTGACCCTCAAAAATTACCTCAGTGAAGTTTCTATTATGGTTGCCAGGTAACTGAAGATCGTCAGTCAGAATGATGCGTTCATGATCTCGGCAGCCAGGAATATACAGTATGTCTTAAAAGCTTGTGTGTTTGATATTTTTCGCGAAAAACATATTTGACATTTATTTGAATAACATATATCATAATGTCTTTTCATTACACTTGGCTTGTAAATGTTTAGGTGAACACTGATTGTATGCGTTGCCTAGCAACAAAAGAAGTCGAAATTCCACAATTTTTCAAAAACATGAGGGTTGTGTTGCCATAGAAACAAAATCGTGCATGTGAAGCAAGGAACTTAATATGTCTGAGTGTTTGTTTGTGTATGCAGGACTGTTAAAGCATTATTTGGCTTATATTTTATGTTTGCTATTACAATTGTGTTAATATGAATGTGGGTGGGGTGAATGAAACAACTTAAGGCATGTTGAAATTTGATAAATTCTAAAATCAAACCACAGCATCTATAATTTTGGGTCTATTGGTTTCTTTTTTGTGATGCTGAATGGGTACATGTGACAGGTATCAAACGATAATGAATCAAGCATTACTTTAACATAAGTGTTTCCATAGCAACGCTTAGAGATTGATATATTACAGCGGGAATGCACCCATTTGACAGGTCATATTATGTTGCCTAGCAACCTGTACAAAAGGCCTACCGACAGAAATAAATAAGGTTATTGAATAGATGACATATAACTGCAGTGAAATACCATCTAAATACATGTCCATTTACTTGGCTTGTTATGTTATGAGATAGGGTTCATTAATTTTTGACTGACCCTCAACTTTTGGCTCAACTTGAGGTTTTCTTTAGCTCTGACTATCTGTGAGTCATGAGCCCTTTTCTTTGTTTCATCATGGTGTAGTAATTTGATTAAAGTGTTTTCCATGATGATACATTGCATTAGTTAGATGGCCTCCATGCGAGCTGAACATTTCTTGTACTTCAACAACAGCAGAATCTAGGGCGAAGATTTGGTACCAGTAAAATGCACTTAAGCCCCCCCCCCCCCCGGTGGCTTAGGCTGCTGTCCGTTCTAAGGCGGTGGTTCTGTTGTTGTTGACTTTTTGTTTATTGTAACTCCCATTGTGGGAGTCTGTAATTGTTCTATGTTTTGTTGTTTGTTACTTTATGTCCATTCTAGTATTGCAATCATCTTGATGGGGAAGAGAAAGCTGATTGCTCCGCTTAGTTTGTCTTCCTGGTGTCTCGTGATGGTTGAGCGGCTCTTCCTCGCGGTGCCACGGGGTTGTCTGCAGTTTGTGATTGTGGTATTTCCTGATCATACTCACTTACTATTTCTGATCCAGATGTATATGTTTCATTCAAAATCTAATGAAAAACGAGGGGCATTTGGAAAGTTCTAAACATGGTCTTGTATCTCAGTTACCGATTGACAAACCCTATCATGTTTGGTATCATTCTAAAGAGCTATCTTTCTTCTATGTAATGCATGCACGAAAAATGTTATTGTGAATACATGTACTGTCTGTATACTGGAAAACGCAAAATTTCAGTGGAAAATATTACATTTACCTTTTGAAAAGTATGCAGAACATTAACAATAGTTTATAAAATTAGATAATTTTGTACTATTTGGAAGGCCACAATCTGGTACAGTTATTATACAATTAATGACCGAGTTGGGTGTTTTTATTAACTAAATACGGGAACAGCAATACCTAAGCCGTCTAGAAAGCAAAGCAGTGCGCTAATTTTTTCGCTGGTCGACTAAAAATCGCATGTCACAATACATATATTTTGAAAATATATAACCGACAGTAGTTTAAATGCTGTGCGTTGGTATTTTAGTCAACCACACTTTATGCTCTTTGTATTGAATCGAAAATAAATTTTGTAAACCGGAACAAAGGGATAATTACTCTCCTAATCTTTCCATGGGACAGAGTAAGTTTAGCTATAAGTTGACGTTCTGGTTCATTTCAATTGAAAATGTTGAAAAACAAAAAAGTAAAAATACCTTGAGAGTAGAAATCGATCAATTTTGTGATGGTTAACGCGATATCATGAGAAACCCTTGTGTCATCGACAAAATGTCAGGGGTTAAGTTACCCCACCCACTTCTTAAAAAAGTATGGGTAGTGTTATTAGGATTAATTTTCTTGAATACAGAACCAAACAAGCCACACTTTTTGCGCGATAAAATGATTTTTAATGCATTGTTCTCTACAAATAAAGCAAAAATTTACTTAATAGTCATTTTTCGTGCTCCTGTACTGACACATTTTATAGTTAAAGTATAAAGAAAAATCGAAAAAAGTCCCATTTTTGAAAGTTTACCATTTCTCTATTAGTCAACATTTTCCGAATGTAAAGGTGGTAGTCGTGCAAGCAGTGGTCGCATAATATATTCTAATAAAAAATAAGTTGGCACAAATCGTTAAAGAGACTAAGTCTGCAACTATGAACATTTTTCGATTTTTTTTTATTTTCTTTTTAAATCATTGGTAAAAGTAGAATTAAGTTATGTTTTCACAATAAATCTGTTCACTATAGCTGAAAACTGCACGGAAAAGTGAATTATCTTATAAAAAACTGGTGTATTGGTAATTATTTGCGTCCCTCCAATAATTATAGACAGTTAATTTTAACATAAATGATGTTGTTTCGATACTGATAATTTGTAAAGATTTACGGCATTGGTAAAATGTATACCTGAATTTTAGTTTTATTACTGTGTTCTTGAAAAATAGAAACATACGTTCTAAAATTAAAAGATCAAAAGTTACAGACTATGCAGCTTTAATATGTCAAATCATGATCGCAAATAATGTCCCCAATTTTCCTTCGCTTTTTTCAAAGTATTTTGTTTAAAATTTCCGCCAGTATATAAACCCCTACTCATTTTGAGCATGCACTGCACGTGCACGCCAAGTTATTTTTCGACAAAAATTAAACCATCAAGTAGCCGTTGAGTTCTAGTTTCCAAAAATGTATTATGTGATAACATTTTATCAACGCATTGTGGAGTTATGATACCATGCTAAGAACTTTCCAAAATTTTATTGTCCCTCGTATTGCTGTCTTTTTGTCATTGTACTGCCTTTGGTGAGATCTAACTTTGAATTCATCTTCAAACCGGTGTACATTCCAACCTGTTTAGGTTTCCAGCCAAACTTTAGAGGTACTTTGCCAAACTCAAGATTTACGTGAAGTGTCTGAAGGTAGGCGACGTTGAAGGTCGGCGAGAAGACCAAGGTCAATATGTGCAAGCTTGGCTGTCGGCAGCAAGACAAATTGAAAATGGCCACAAAATTCTGAATTAGCAAATTATAATAACTATTTCGACGATTTATTTTCAGACTATCTCATGTATCTTCAGACTGTTGATAATTTAAACTTGAAATTGTAAATATTTTTGTTGGTATTAATAGACTTTTTGCTTACTGTAAAGGCGGCAACTGGGCGTGATTCGGCTATTGCATCTGCTAAGGAAGGGAAATCAGTTTCTTTTTATAATTTGGTGAAGAATTAGTAAGTTGTTTGGGCCGCGCAAACGTGCGTGCATTTCATGATATTCCTAACCGTATACAAATCGATCTCACATTTATTAACCCTTAAAGCGCATAATCACAAAATGTATGTTTTGTCGTCCACTCAAATATTCAAAGCCTCATAGACTCATAGACATACAGTAGTCTGATCTGGGATCACAATGTTTGCCTCTATGCTATTGTTAAATAGACATTTGCAGATGCAGATATTTTGCTGGCGTTTTAAGGACTAAATCATGTGTTTTGCGTCTGTACTGAGGTAATGGCGCAAAATGAAACAGTAACTTTTGAATAAAACCGCGCCTCATCTTCAGCTTTTACCTATGTCTAAGGTAGACCCGTCCTAATTACGCATTCATGAGGTGCCGCCTTTACAGTAATTAAAAAGTCATATAATAAACACAGCGAGTTTTAAAATGAATTTTCTTAAATTCAGAATTATGTACACGTAGGCAAAGTGAGAAAATAACTAACCCGACTTTGGATACGAACACACAATTACGTCATCTTGTTCGCATCTCATGTTCTTCACATTTGGTAGATGGTCTTTCGGATGTGCAGCGAACCATGACGGGTATTTAATACCATCATGCTCGTAAGTCCATAATTGAGAAACTGGCGAGAAGCCAGAGTTCGTCGTCACGTTTCCGTGGTCCGTTGTCATGGTGACGACTTTTCACACTGCAATATAAAGTGATAAATTAATTACACAAAAATAAGGTCAATGACATGGACAAATAAGTTGAAAAAAGTCTCCTGCGCTGCCAATTATACAAGATGAAGTAATATCATATCCAATTACTAGTTTGGTGGAACCATTCAACCTATCGTCCACCCCTCCAACAAAGCTCTCGACTACACGTGCTGTCTATAACTACGACTTTTTATCAGTCATGTCGGGACGTTATTCCTGTCTTCCTGGTTTGAACCAGTCCACGAAAGGGGTATGTGCATTAAGGCGCTAATTTGGTCCCCTGCGGAGCCAAAATTTGAAAGTTGATTTTCACCAATTTCTTTTGATTGGTTTATTAGAAAATAACTCAATTGCAAAATTTTGTCATTTATTTGAAGGTTGCTATGGTAACAAATATGGCCGACAAAATAGGCTGAAAATAGAGAAATCGCCATTTTTGACCAAATATAAGGCTTTTTGAGACCAAGTTTTTAAGAATTAGATATCAGCACCGCTAAATGGGAAAATTAACTTTTAATATGTTGTCCGTTGTGATAATTCTCATCATCTGCTAAAATACATATTTGGTATTTGCTTGTGCTCTATGTTAACTTCTCTGTCAAATGTCGCAAATTTGCTCAAAAAATAGCCAATTTCCCGTTTTCAATCTATTTTGGCGGTCATTTGTGTTACCATAGCAACGTTAAAAGTGAAATTAATACCAGATGTTGACACTTGGGCTATTGTTCTAATATACTAATCAGAAGAGAATGGTGAAAAGCAATGTTTATTTTTTTGCCTCATAAGGGAGCCAAAATAGCCTCTAAAAGCACAAAGCTCTTTGCTATACATGTAAATTACACTTGTTTGCAGAGTAGAGGGGGCATCGATCAAGCATAGCACTGGCTTTTTCCGATCTACACATTAAGTTCTCAGTGCACCTGATTAGGTGGGCTGAGAATGAATGTGTAGATTGGAAAAGCTATTGAAACAGTTAAATGATATGTGCCTGATGTATTTTTTACCATCGCGTCAGCGATGGTGATATACGTTAGTGATCTTCCATGGGCGCGTGTTCGATTTGGGCCTGTTCCATTAACAAGTTGCTAACTCCCCAGTAGCAGTGATTTTATTGTTCTTTCTCAAACCCTCGTCGATCACGCTACTTCCAAAATTCCACCATTGCGTGAAAGATGTTGATACACTTTGGATACCGGATTCCTTCTAAAAATGAAAAGGCCAATTAGAGACCTTCCAACTGAACTAAAGGGAGGGCAGCAGCTCAGTGGTAGAGTACTTGACTCGAGACCGAGAGGCCGCGGGTTCGAGCCTCATCAGCGTCACTGCGTTGTGGTCGTTGAGCAAGACACATTTATCCTAGCTTAGTTTTGGTTCAACCCAGGAAGACCCGTCCCTGTTTAACTGAATGATTGTTGATGGGACGTAAAGAATCAAATCAAACAAACAAACAAACAAAACCACTGAGCTAGAATCCAGATCAAACGTGGAGCCTTCGGATATTCTAGGCTAAGTGTGACGAAATAACTAAATGTAGATGGGTCAGTAACAATATGCCCCCTAGGCATTATGTGCATTGATACGATTGCTTGATCTGTACATACTGCTGGGGATGGGGGTAATTCTACCACTATTCAGTGTGTTCATGAGCAGAGTCTTACTGGAATATGCACATTTCCTGTGTTTTATTTGCTTGCAGTGGATCACCTATGTACAAATCATTAACTTAAACAAAAAATACTCTGAGCTTGAAACACATGAAATACTGAAAAGAGTGGCTTCAGCAAATGCAATATTAAAACACTATAAAAGTTCTTCTTTAATGACTGTATAACGCCATGCGATGGTTCAAAGCTTTTTTAAAGCTAACCTTGTGATTTTACGATGGTAAAACAGTAATTTTATAGCCTGTGCTGTTAATGCAACTAATACGGTATAAAATATAATACATTATCATGATGTAATACGAGTCGGTATTCAGCAAAATGTACACGTTGTCATGAGCGCCCATCGAAGACACAGATTAGCCTCACAATCTTCGATGGGCGCTTAATGGATAGCCAAGGTACAAAAAATCTATAGGCGGAAAACTAAGTCTTTCAACAGACGGTGAAGGTGCGCAGAGTGATTTGAATGTTCGCTGTGCGCACATGCCAAGTTGTACTTTATGCTGGAGATCGGTTCCAATAGTATCTGATTTTACAAGGCAAAAAAGCGGTTCCGTAATGCTAGAGCCTGTGCTGTTAATTCAGCTTATACGGTATATAGATATACCCGAAAGATAAAGGTCGAAACAGGATATTTACCCAAACTAGTAAAGCCTAAAACGGACATTCACCTGTCTGTTTAGGTCATGACGACAACTGAGCTATATTTGACACAATTTAAGGTCAAAGCTTCTCAAATTCAATAGAAACTTCAAATATACATAAAACCACGGGCATGACGAACATTGCTTCGTTTTATCAAACATCTAAATCTAAACGGACATTTTACAAAATAAAGGCTTTTTTCCTGTAGTTTTGCATAATACGTAGATGGTGGTTACCCAATTTCATCTCAAAAAGGGTGTAGAACCAGATCTGTTGCCGCCTACCAGAACATTCCGTCAGAGGGTTGGGTGGGGCGTTTCTGACAAATTTCTTTTAATTAATGTAGTAATCCATAGCACTCTATCAATTAACGTGTGCCTTTTATTATTATTGCTATATATTTTGCGTATGCCCAGATCGAACTGCTCTTTGGAGCAGTTTCGATCGGGACCAACGCGATTTGAAGTTAAAACCCACTAGATACGGTTACGCCCCCATAAAAAGGTTCACTATTGCATTAACATGATCACTTTCAATGTATTGAACTGGACTATCATGCACACCTGCGGAAGTAAACAGTTAAGACTCTGATGAGATGCCATTTGTTGGCATCTCGTTTGGGTCAACAAAGTTCGCTTATGTCATATTGGCAGTACAACCTTTGCAACAGTTTTAGAGGATTGAAGTGGCTCAGTTTGTAAAGCGTCAGACGGGGGATGGCAGCTTGCTAGGTCGAGACTCTCCACCGGAGGAGTCACTGTGCTGGGTCTCTTGAGCAAGACACTTTATCCGCTGCTTAGTACTGGTTCAATACAGGAAGCCCGACAAGACTAAAAACAGATTGAGTGGGACGTAAAGCAACAAAGCATAGAAAGCAACAGGTTTGATCTACAAATTCATTTGATGAGTGTTTCACTGATGAAGTGAAAAGCAAACTGGCAAACTTTTAAACATCCACACTAGGGCCAGTTAAGCTAAAAAATGTATTGGCGTAAAATTGCGATTATTTACTTATCCATCAGTTTAAACATTTGTTTTGGGTGCTCAGTAGAACCGTCTCAATGAGACGGTTATTTTGAGTACCCATACTATATGTTTTGGTTGAGAAATAAAAAAAATAATACTTTTCAGTTGGTGGCCTGCATCATAAGGAGAGAGAAGAGCCGCTGGTCTGCATATATGAAAACCAAGTAGAAAGTGAGAATTCATATATCTTATTCTTTTAGATGGGAACGAACACAATGAAAAAATAGTCCTTCGGAGGATAAAGCTAAATGTCTTTGTTTCCAAAATTGATCTTTTTTCTTCGTAAACCAACTCGCCACTTTGTTGTTGGTGTACTAGTAAAATAGATGCGTAATCTAATGAACCTCATGCTTGTCTGTGTGAATAAAATATTTAAATTGAAAACAAGAAAGAATTTGCATTGATATAGTAACGCTATCTCGAGATTAATAAATTACTAAAAAATCTTACCAAAATAGATCCGCACCAATGATGAATAATTGTACTGATGGCATCGCACAAATATAGCAATATTGCCTCAATGTGGTAATGCTCGATGGAGCCATCTCACGGGAATGTGGTGCTTATCCATATGCAATCAGCAAGGGCTTCGTGAGCTTGCGCATATGCGTGGACTTACCAGAGCCCTCGCAGATCGCAAATACTGGGTTTGGATGTAGATTAGGATTGGGACACATTGAAAAAAAAAACAAAAAAAAAAACAGCTGACCTTACTAGCTATCAAGCTAATGCTAACATTTGCAATATCATTATTATGTCGTTGACAGGCTCGACATCATAACACAAGATACACATAATTTTGGGTGCTCAAAAGAACCGTCTCAGCGAGACGGTTCTTTTGAGTACCCACAACACATGTTTTGGTTGAGAAATAAAAAAGTATCTACGTAAACTTATCTATTGGGCCTGGGCTCACGATTAGTATGTAATGACCTTGCATTCTATTTTAAGGTATATAAGCCGACCGATAATACTGGTTACATTGACCGTTCATTGACATCCTAGCCGGGAACATGGTGACAATTGCAGTCGGTGTGGTCAGGTAATGCCCTAGACCTTGGCCCAATTACTATTTGTAGTTAGCAACAGACCCTTCTTTCCATATAAACACGATAAAGACATATTGTGAATGAGTCAGGTTACACCTTGAGGGAATTTTCTGTTAAACTTTTATATACTAGTGACTCCTACAAAAGAGTGGTTAACCGGGGCGCGTAGCGCAGTCGGAAACGTGTCTGGCAACAGCCCGGTCCCATACTTTCGTGGAGATTGATTATGCAATAATTTCTACGGTCATTCTCCTCTCTTACGCTGAATCATTCAAAAAGGGTTGGTGTCAGTTACAAGCGAAAGTACACGAAGTACTGGTTAACTGCTTGTTCACGCTTGCCCAGGAAAAAGTGTGGTTAGGTGAACTGACCGTCCCGCCATGACCATAGCTGTTGACTATGACCATAGCTGGGGTGTAAAGCAACAAAACAAACACACAAACAAGCAAGCAAACAGACAGACAGACAGACAGACAGACAGAAAGACAGACAGAAAAACAGACAAACAAACAAACATACAAAAGAGTAGTTTGGCAAACTATGAAGACCTAGATGAAATACCGCATGTGACATTTCATCAGGGTCTACAGTGTTCTCTCTTAAGAGAAACTCACACAAATTTAGTTGGAAAGCATAACATTTAACCCACCAATATGTACAATGGACCATCCCAAGTTTATTGTATAAAATCAGAAGGAAGAATCCATTCGTAAGGGTTGAACTTTCAAGAGATCGGCGAGAACAACCTGCTCATTCATTACATGGGCTACTTTGCATAATTCGCAGAGCAAGATATCTTTCGCATTCTACAATGTTTTGTTTGTTTGATTTGATTCTTTACGCCCATCAGCAATATTTCAGTTATGTAGGGGCGGATCTTCCTGGGCTAACCCAGTACTAAGCTAGGATTAATGTGCACGACTTTTTTTAAAAGAAAAAAAAAGAAATCTTACAAAATGTAATTCTGTAATATGAACCTCGTCGCGGGAAAACCTGACTTTGATGCATGCGAACAAAAAATGTGCAGACCAGACTGCGCATCCGCGCAGTCTGATCAGCACATTGATTGCTCGGTTATAGGAAAGTAAATTATCTAAATTTGCACTAAGCTCAATTTCAATAGTGTAGCTTGTTTATGTAGTTAAACAGACTGGTTTGCGTCATACTTGGTCGGAACCCCCAAAGGCAGGTTTTGTTGCTTCGATGCTGATTTATGACACTAACTGGTGAAATAAATCTAGGATATTCTCAAGTCAGCTCTCCCACTGGAAGCCTTATTTCAAGTTTATGTTCTAAAAATACTAGTTCATCAAATATTTTCAGAAAAAAAGTGTAAAATACAAATGTAAAATAAAATTACTTATTGGCATGCATGCAACTCCCAAGTATAGAATGCGCCATGTAAAACCTATTTTGATGAATTCGAACAATAAAGTGTGCTGTCTGAATTTCACAATCGTATTCCCGCCTGCGAAACGCTATTCAGATGAGCCGATTGCATGCTGACTATTGTGCTGCCAAGATCTAATGACCATGTTTACATTTGCTTGTTTGTAAACATTGAAATCAAAACATTAGGCCGGCATATTCAGCAGTCACGTGTAGTTTTTAAAAATATTTGCTATCAGCTTGTATAGCTCAGAAGGTAGGGTCGCTGGCAGCAGAAAATACACTATTTTCCATTATGCGCAGGGTTCGAATCCCATCATTTTTTTTATTTCATTTTCTTCATTTTTGTTGTATCATATTTTCAAATGTATCCTTTATGCATCATTGGAAAATAGTTTTAACATTTAAACAAAATGTCTTTCAAATGGAACATTATCAAACACGAAAACGCATATGCGAGACGCCACTGAATGCATCAACTCAATAGGGTATGCATTGTTTGCTGTCATTAAAGCGATATTCAGCAACCCAAATGGTTTAGAAATTATTATGAATTATATCTTTAAATGAATTAAAAAATGATAAAAATTTGAAATCGAAAAAACACACACACACACACAAAAACAAGGTACGGTGACGGGTGGACAAGCGATTCAACCACTAGGCTACGAATTCTCCTCGAGATTGATATGTACATATTACAATTTAGATAGAACAAAATGCATGTATTATTCTAAAAATAGAGAGTTAAAATTAACTTTGTTATTGGTGAATATTATTGTATATACAGTCAAAATAACGTGCCTCCTGTGAGTATTGAACCAGCAGGTGCGATGAAATGGTACACTCAACTGAAGGACTCTGCATTTTGTCTCCTTTTTGGAGTTTTAATGGGTTTATGGCTGGAAATAATTTGCCTCGTGCAGCAGTGTCTGAGAAATTAATTGGAAAATTATAAGAAAAGAGATATATAAGAACTATGCACTCTAATCACATTTCTCGTTGAAACCACGACCCCTATGGGTAATATCTGATCCGTGACCTTGCCATGAGGTCATATAATGTTTTACTTGCTCTACTCAACTGGGCATATAGTTTCAATTGCTCATAAATGGTGAAAAAAAAATGTTTTTGCTTTTAAACTCTCAGATGCTGCATGCTGCTATCTCGCCAATAAATGTTAAAATGTCAACATTGGCATTTTAACAGTTATGAGGAGGATCAATTTCATGCTCAGTTGAATTGAGCATAAAAAAGTTTTATAACCAATGGGAAACGGCCTTGAATTTATATAAGTCAACCTAAATGAACATGATATTTGTTAGCCCTAAATCGAAAATGCCAAAATGTTGACATTTTAACATTGAGGAGAAGGATAAATTCCATGCTTAGTTAAGTTGAGCATGGATAAAGTTTTATAACCTCGGGTCAGGCCTCAAATTGATAAAACTCTAAAACTCTAAATTTGAAATTTACGTACTTGTTGGCATTTTAGAATTTATAGCCAGAATAGTCAACATTGTCTAAAACTGTTATGTATATGTATTTATCTATATATGAGCCGTGACGTGAGATTTCCAACAATGTTGTATGTTCGACTAGCAAAGGCTCAGACCAGCCTGCGCATACACGCAGTCTGATCAGAGCCATTCCTAGCCGGTTGGATATTCTATGAGTGTTAAGCTACTGACTGAACATCGTTATGAGTTCCTTAGCTTAAACGGAGGCTGCACAGGCACGTCTGAGTCTACACTTGTCAAAATGCCACATTGTTGGAAATCACATGTCGCGACTCATATACTGACTGACGCCACTCTGGGTTACAAGTAACCATATCTAAATTACCGTAGGATTCTTTGACCTGTGTACTGGGTGCTCTACATTTACCAGTAGTAGCAATAACATGCATACCAAACACTCTGATGCTCAACCGCTAGTTACATATGAAAATAGCTAGGAAGAGAATAAAAGATCGAGGAAGGTCATGCAATAGCCTATGGATTCCCACTTAAAATTGTGGTATAAATACGAACCCAGAACGTATTCTCATTATGAATTAATTACTTTCCGCGCAATAAACTACTTCATGTTCGTTCATTGCGCGAAAAGTACATCTGACAAAACGAGAGAACTCTCTGACCTCTTATTTAAACTACAAACGTAGGAATCCATAGATTAGATTAAACATATTTAATTGTGCATAAACAAAGGGATTGGATACAAGTTATAACAACATTAGATAATCCTCTCCCCAAAACATGTACAAATAGTATAATAGAACAACGAATTGACTGAGACGGTCCACTTTTTAAGTTCAGAAAGTTAACCAAATTGGAATCCATAGGCGATTGCATTACGTATATTTTGTGCATAAACGTTTGGAAATGCTGTTTATGAGATTGAATGTTGAATGCTGATAGATTGTTTAAATATTTAGTATGCAGTTTCTTAAATTAAACATTTTACAACAATACCATAAAATTTAGTCCAATCAAATATTAGAGTTCAAGTTAAAAGGGTAAATCCTTTTTAATAGCTGGTTTCAACTATAAATTTAAGATAATAGTCGTTCTGATAATGTCCAAAATTCACTTCTATGGTAATGGTAAGTCATGTTTTCACAGAAAGTCAGTGAGGAAATCCACATTGAAGTTTATTTTATAATAATCCGTTAAGATGGCAATATCCAGCCTGAGTTCACTTTGATTTATACGTCACTGATTCTAGATGTATTCTGTCTCTCAAATTGTCTCTGCTACAGTTTATGTGTGCACATGTTCTAATCACACAAATCACTAAGTCGTTAAATCTTTCGATACTTTACACTGCTCAGGGTATGATCATCGACGGTACTCTGATTGCCAAAAATATAGACATTAAAGTTGCCATACCAGTTGAGATCTCTGTGACTGGTGTCTATTATCAGTTTGGATCACTGATTGGCATATTAATTGTGGGAACAGTGAAATCTACTTCTTTTTTTAATTTAAGGATTGATTATAATCAGCAGCCCATAGCAATTCTAGTAGCACTTTGATCTCATTTCCTGGACAATGACCCAATGTATTTATTAATTTGTTTTTTATGACAATTCAACAAAACCATTAAAATATAATCAAGAAATGATAAAACTTTAGGAACCAATTTGCATGAATATTTACAGCATAAAAGCTCTCCCCTACTTTTTTAAATTTTGGTCCCTAAAATTTAAATATTTACCACTCTATACTAAGGAAATGTGAACGGATTGACAAGCCAGTAATGAAGAACCAGATGAGACACCATAGAATGATTAATATCAACAAGTTCTGTTCTGTTTGTAAATATAACTTCCAAAATAAGGGTCAGAAATATTTACAGTTATGGAATAATTTTATTTTGTACAATATATTTTTATAGAAGTTTCCTCCAGTAAAGAATTAGTACAAGTAGCTAAGTAGTAACTCAGTTCATCAAAGAGTTTCTGTAAGCAAATATGAGATAAATGACCCATGACATGGCAATAGTCACACTGCTTGAACCTCATAACACAGTTTGTTGAATGAGCGTGTTTAAATATAACTCACCACAAACCTGGAATATACATGAAAATGAATGATGTCCATGTTGGTTGCAAATTTCACACCTGAAGTTCTTTGAAGGACACTGGGATGCTGTATGTGGTTACATGCTGCCTCATTTACAACATTCAGGGTTTTGATGTAACATCACGGCTTGTGAGCTTCTCCTTCCTTTTAATTTGAAGGACTCTTTTCTATGTGTAGTTTTCCATTGTGGGCTCCGGTTTGTTTAGTTATTGGTTTGTTAGTTACAAGATTCAGTTGAGTGACATTTTGCTTTATAAGTTTCCACTTCAACTTTTAATTAGCTGATTTTCTTTTTGAGTTTATGAATTTCTTGACAGTGTCGATCTTCTAAATACTTCTTATGTTCTTTTTCCTTATCCAATAACTCTGCTTTGTCTTGCAATTCTTCCTTACACATATAGTTCTGAGTATCAAGTTTCTTTTGATGAGCTGCGATTTTGGCTTGTCCCTCCCTGAGCATATGATTTAGCTTTAAATTTTAATTGTGTGCAAGTTTCAGGATTTTCTGGCTTAAAGCGAAATTATTTTGCAGATCAGAATCATTTAATCTATGATTTTCCCTCTGAAGTCTATCTAACTTGATTTTACATTTTTTCCAAATATTGAATTTGAACTAAAACAGGTCTTTTAACCAACTTCTAAAATTCATCCTAATCTATTTGAAGAAAATAGGAACAGTGAACATACCGTCGTTCTTTCTCTGAAGGTATTCAATCTGTCTTGATCCCGTTGTTGCTTCATTTTACCTTTCGTCCTTTTGATATTTTGACTGTTTCTGAAGACGTTGTGTTGATTATAAAAGCGGATATTGTCAAGTAAAAACAATTGGTAGCACAGCATTATTATAACATTCATAGTATTTCCTATCACACCAGCGTTCCATTGCTTTGTAGATTTGTAATAATACTGTTCAGTCGATCTTAAGTTGGTCTTGGCGAATTTGGCTTGGCTTGCGAGAGGTATCTAAGTTAATGTATCTCTGTGATTCTCACCATCTGTTATGCACGAATATTTTGTGCATAAACGTTTGGAAATGTTGTTTATGAGATTGAATGTTGAACACTGATATATGGTTTAAATATTTAGTATGCAGTTTCTTAAATTAAACTTTTTACGACAATACCATAAAATTTAGTCCAATCAAATAAAAGAGTTCAAGCTAAAAAGGTAAATCCTTTCTAATAGCTGGTTTTCAACTATAAATTTAAGATAAGGTCGTTCTGATAAAGTCATGTTTTCACAGAAAGTCAGTGAGGAAATCCACACTTAAGTTTGTTTTATAATAACCTGTTTAGATGGCAATATCCAGCCTGAGTTCACTTTGATATATACGTCACTGATTCTAGATGTATTCTGTCTCTCAAAATGTCTCTGCAACAGTTTATGTGTGCACATGTTCTAACCACACAAATCACTAAGTCGTTAAATCTTTCAATACTTTACACTGCTCAGGATATGATCATCGACGGTACTCTGATTGCCAAAGATATAGACAATAAAGTTGCCATATCAGTTGGATCACTGATTGGCATATTAATTGTCAGAGCAGTGAAATCTACTTCCTTCCTTTGACCCAATTTATTTATTTTCTATAACAATTCAGAAAAAACACTAAAAATATAACCAAGAAAACTTTAGGAGCGTATTTACATTAATATTTACAGCATAAAGCAATTTGATTCTGATCCTTGGGCAGTTGTTTTTCAAATTCACTAGCTGTTGAGCATCAGAAGGTTTGGTAGGCGTGACTTAAGCTGTTTAAAATAATTGAACAAAAATAAGCAGATGTTTGGTTCGTGGTTGGTGTACAGTTACTTTACGACAAAAATAGCCTAATAGCCGTGTTTGGGTTGAAATAGAAAACGACATTGGTAATGAATACGAATGAATATGACTAAAATGGTGCATCTGCGAGTCAATTTAAAAAAAGGATATTAAGAACGCTCGTCATAGCCCTGCATCTCAACCAATAAGTAATATTTTTACCATGGGTTGTCCGCCAGTACGTGGAGATAATCCACGAGCTTTAGCGAGTGGATTATCTTACGTACAGGTGGACTAACATGGTATAACTATTTCATACCACCTACATCAGTGCAGGAGATATTTCATGCTTAAGTTGGCAAATGTGGTATAATTCATGATACTCTCAGTATAATATTTTGATGTAAATTCAAAAATCAATAGTCATTTGTAAAAGTCCCACTGCCAGTCCTTGAGTATTGACATACATATTTTATTCGCAATGACTGCTTTTCAAATTAACCTACACAAAAGTGCACGACCGACTTAGTTTTCGAATTTTTCAGTTTGAGTCATATTTTTCTTTGGCAGAGTTTTGCAATTCACATAAATTTAATCCAGCATACTGACTATCATATATTGAATCCATGCATGGACCAGAAAATTTCGACGGAGGTTGGGGGTTGGGGGTGGCGGGGGTCTTGAAACTTTCTTTAGTCATCAACGTATTTCACAGAGGGTCGTACGGTCGTCTATACAAAATTATTGCTTAGAGACCATTTTAAAAGTAGCATATAACATTTCCGATTCATCAGATCTGACCAACAGTTGCCAAGGCTGTGTGTTTTGTAAGTCTACTTTTAATTCCAGGATCTACAATGGTAAACGAGGTTTCGCGTCTTGGGTGATCCGATGGTATGGCCTCATCAACTCGACGTGATACAGTACGCCAGATAAAGTTACTATTATAATAATGTGTAATTATCACATTGAGTGACCTCCCTGGAATGTTACTATTTTTAATACGAACGTGCATTACGTGCGTAATGGATTGTACGCCAGTGGAGACTACACGTTTGCACCCTCGTAACACACAAGAGCGTCTTGCAATGTAGCGCAGTCCTTGGATAAAACTGTAAAAGCTCAAATCGAGCACTTGTCTCAAAAAAGGACAGATGTACTTTAGCAAATAGAATCTTACATGAGTGTTCATGTTTTATTAAATCTATTAAACGTGCTGGGGAAAAGAAATAAAATGCGAGGCTTGCCGATCATTTTATCTCTTTTTCGCAAAGAGTTTAATAAATTCAATAATTCAGGAGCACGGATGTTAGATTCTATTCATCATATGACTTTAAAATATTTTTTTAACCGCATTTTTGGTGCATAAACGTCTAAGTTTTGCCATAAATACGCGACTCTGTTATGGACGTATTTTCATAACGTTGCATGTTCCCGAGAATCTGTAAACCACTAGCGGTTTATCGATTTTAATGCATGGCGTTATTTCACTCCCAGGCGCGATTTCATTATGATAAAATAAATTATCAGCTAATTTAATACAAATTTAGAGCACTAGTTTAATACTACAGTTTCACAACCGGGTACATGTATCAACCGAAGCTTATAAATCTTACCTTTCTTCGAACCGTCTGGTTAGCGTTAAGGTACTGCTAATAATCCTTCGTAAAATTATTAATAAACTAAAGTCAACCCTCTGCAGTGACATTGACTCCAAGAATATGAAAGTATGCTTGTAGTCCGCCGGTTTTTATGTCCTCAAGTTAAATACTGTAATTTAGTACGCCGTATATATTGACTTGTTGCTTCAGCGATTTCATTCAATACCGTCTCCAATATGTAATGATTACTTCTTTTTGAGGACACAAAGTGCACATTGCGTAGAGGACATTGGCTTTTTTCTGGTTTTGCAAGACATTACGCTGGTTTCGCCTTTTAAAATTGAAGGTCTCATCAAATACACCACCAGGCATGGGTTTCATATATCTATTAGGGGTACATGTATTAGGGGTATCTGCATTGATCTACTGACGTCGAGTAGCTTTGCCTCGAGCTGGGGCTTCTGCGGATCCAGAGGAGGGGAGAAGGGGGTCCGGACGCCCCCTGGAAAATGACAAATATGGGGTTTCTTAGCACTACTGGTGCAGATCCCCTGAAAAATAACAAATCTTTCTAGCGAGCATTCAATGTGTTATGTTAGGCCACTATGGCGTTTCGGAACCGGGCCGATATTGGCCCGCTTTTGACCGTATTTAGATCATCTCTTCCTAAAAAAAGAAGAAAAAACAAAACAAATTGACATTGGCAGAGTTAAACCCCCTCTAACAAATCTTTCTGGATCCGAGCATGTGGGGTACCGAGGTCACAAGCTTGATACCAACTGGGGACGTAGCCATGAATTTACCTACCCCACACAGGATAGATGGCAATTGAAATACACTTAAAAATCGACGAACGCGCATCAAATATCACTAGAAACAGTGTTATCGATTGCAATATTTTCGCCAGTCGGGCAACAAATGTTAATCGAAAACTGTTTCTAACGATTTTTGATCTACGTTCGTCGAAAGTATTAACGTTTTCAATTGTGCCTATCGGGTGTGCCGCACGTGAGAATTTGGTATTATTCGCATATGCGCGAACAACGTACCTTAATTGGACGCACATACTGACGTCTAAAGATTGTCCAGAGTCTTCATCTGCATCAACTTTTTGCATCTGTGCAGACTCGCCTGAACCTTCGTTGTTTACATAACCACACCGGAAAGGGGACAATCGAAAACGATCGACGATAGCGGATCAAAAATCGTTAGAAACAGATTTTCGATTGCCATTTGTCGCCCAGTCGACCAATCTGACTAGGCGACAAATGGCAATCGAAAACTCTGTCTATCGGGCGACAAATAGCAATCGAAAACTCTGTTTATAACGATTTTTGAGTACGTTTGTCTATAGTATTAACGTTTACGAGTGTCGTCTAACTGGTGTGAAAACGATATCAGTACCGAAATCTCGCGTGCTGGCATTTTACTTCGATACAAATCCTAATTTAATAAGCCTTTGTATATACGTTAGATACACTATTGGCGCCTCCCATATCACAAAATGATAGTTCTATAACCGAGGAATGTGGATATCGAGTAAGTGAGCAGATATCGAAAAAGTCATCACATTTTCAAGCTAAAATGCGACTTCAAAGTAATTGAATGCCATATGATAAAAATAGTTAAACATTCATGCTCGTTTATTATTTAATTTATTAAACTCGTTGCGAAAACGCGATAAAATGCTCGACAAGCCTCACATTTCATCACTTTCCACTACTCGTTTAATTAATTCAATTAGCCCATGACCCGCCCGCTTCCTTTTCTTTCAGCCAATCAGATGTGAGAGAAAGGACCATTATTCGGACCATTGCTCCGCTCCCCCGTATTTATTCCATAACCAAGACAAAGCATTGAATAACCTATGCTAAAACATCAGCACTCATGTAAGAGCCTCTAAGTTAAAATAGTAAAACGGCCACTCAAAAACAGACAAAATAAGGAGCTTAATGACAAATGGTAGCCTAATGATGGTCGAAAGTATTGCAAAATGTTCTCCTTGGAGCATTCTGCTTACGTTTTACCTGCATTAAGCGATAATTGGTCTTGAAAACCAATTTTCGGTCTTTTTGAGAGTGACTGTTTTACACAGGTTTTACTGTAAAGGACTACTGAGCTAATTTTATCACAGCTTCTATTATCGCATGAAAACAAAAACGTAAGCTCTAGTTTTTGTTGAGGAAGAGTGGAGAGGCCCCAAGGTTATTAAACTTTTTTTCGTGCTCAACTCAACTGAGCATAAAATTTATCATGCTCATTAATGTTAAAATGCCAACCATTGTTGGCATTTTAACATTTATTAGTTTGCTAAATAACACATCAGAGAGTTTGAAAGCAATTTTTTTTTTTTTCTTCAGCAGTTTAGTTTATATGAGCAGTTGAAATTTTGTTCTCAGTTGAATTGAGCATGGAAAAAGTTTTATAACCTGGGGGCCTGGTTGTATTACTTTAATTTTGTTCGAAGTGTCATGTGAGTGTTTTTGCTCTGTATCTCTTCCTTGGTGTGGCCTGGGTTGGTCTGTCTGCGGTCTGTCACCGTGGCGGTCACACTCACTTTTTAATAGTTGACTCCGCCCCTGCCTGTGCTTCACAACCAATCAGTCTGCACAGAAATTTAAATTTGTGGCCAACTTTATAACATATTGTGTCAATGTTTGAAATATATATTAAGTATATCATTAAGTGAATCCGTGAAGTGTTCAATAGGACCGTTTCCAAAGGCGCAGTCATGAAAAAGGAGTAGAATACTATAAGTAGGTCATAGATCATATATTACAATTATACAGAAATTATGGGGTTCACTCGCTGAGTTTCTTTATAATTGTAATATATGATATATAACCTATACTTATATCCAAATTTTATGGATTACCGAGTACCCGGTGTGTCTCAGGGCGAACAGCTGGAGTGATAAGAAAAAATAAATAAATAAACAACATAAAAAACCAATGACGCGATTTTAATCGAGATCTAAGATCTATTAATTATTCAGTTACGGGTCAATGTCCGAACGTATAGCCAATACTTAAAAAAAATGCAGGGATACGTGGCGAATCGCGAAAGATAGACCGCCATGACTTGCAGTAAAAATATCAACTAACTCGCGTTATCTTGACAGTGCTCTTAATTGTATATGTCGCAACGAATACCTTTTTTGCGTGATCGCGTTCAAACCACTCTATGAATGGACTATTGGTTAAATATTAATAAAACCTTTTACAATGTACAAAGTGGATAATAGTAATTGAATATAAAGAGGATATTCAAGTTTTTGGAATGAATATTACATGTTTTTCATCGAGTGAAGCGGAAAAAAAATCATGATTGGCGAAGTCACGATTAAAATATACATTTTTTTCGCTTAATGACATATTCATGGCAAAAATTTGAATTTTCTTTTTATTATATACAATTTTGAAGCATAAACTGGCAAGAAGAAGATGAAGTTTATTTTATATTCACACTGGTAAATGTATACGTAGATTTGCTGGTATTTACGCGTATTGCCGGTACTTCATAGACCGGAAGTGGTAGATATTGGCGTTAATACCCTATAGAAAAACATGCCATATGCCTAAAGGACTATAGAATTAGATCATTTTTAAGTATTTGGCATGCACATGGCGATTTATGTAAGCATTTAGGAATAGATTCGTGTACCGATCATCCTGACTTATTGCCAACATACATCTCTGATCTTATGCCACCATTAGTGAGAAACATTTCGAATTATCCTCTTCGTAATATGAATTACTACTCAGTCCCATTTGCACGTACTGGAATTTTCAAGAAATCATGTATCCCGTCAGCAATAACACTTTGGAACGCAGCCGATAACAGCCTCAAAGAGTCAAATACACTTCATTCATTCAAGTATCAGATGAAAAAGCCCTTTGCTATTAACTCCAAAGAACCAAGTTATTATGCATCTGGCAATAGGCCTTTATCTGTTCTGCACGCAAGAATTCGCAATAACTGCAGCAACTTGAATCTCGATTTATTTAACGATTTTTTGCGTCCTGACCCAACTTGTAGCTGTCAAGTTGAACCCGAAAACGCTGAACACCACTTCCTTAGATGTCACAAACATACTATCCAACGCTTGGTTTTATTTAATTCCATGAGAAATTTTCTCCCACTAAGACTAGAAATACTGTTATATGGAAATCCAAATCTCACGGATGCAGAAAATGAAATCATCTTTGAATCTGTTCATATTTTTATTAAAAACTCAAACCGCTTTGATTGATTTACATTGACGATAATAAACATTCAAATACTAAATCATTTAAAGTTCACTTCAAATAAAATTAAGCAAAATAAAACGCTTGGCACCTGAACTTTGAAACACACTGATATTACCCCAACAAAGTCTGTCTAATCACCCATTCTCATTTCCATTACCATCAATAACATTATATCATTAGCTCATTTTAAGAAAACGATTATCATCACTTTGTTCTTAAAGAAATAAGCCGCGACACGTGATTTCCAACAATGTGGCATTTTGAGAAGTGTAGACTCAGACGAGCCTGGGCGGCCTTCTGTTGGGCTTAGAAACTTTAAATGATATTCGGTCAAATTAACCAGATTTAACTGTATATATTATAATGTCTCAACTGCTGTTTAATACAACATATGAATTTTGATTTTTGAATAGTAGAATGAATATTTACAAATTACAGATATGCTTGTTGTCTCCACGGGGTTTGGAGATGATAAATGCTATGGGGAAGGTTATTGTCCTTGCCTCTATGTACTCAGCTAGCAGAATAGTCATCAAACAAATTAGTTGTGAATATACCAGTATTTTAGATAACATACTATTATTGAGAGCCTTCAGATATGATTCCTAAAAATGTAGTGTGATATTGGGGCTTCATCGAGGTATGCTTCATACAGATGCAATGTGTTATTGAAGCATTTTAAATATGTGTATTCAAAAATGTAAATTTTTGTACTACTTTAAATATTTTCTTATTTTGATCAAAAGTTAATGATATATCACCATAGAGTAGAACGTTAAGATTTAAGGTTGACATTTATCTGACACTGAGTTTGTTAAATTACGTCTAAGGTCTGTGAACAAGAAATGATGAGTATCTTCTATTTCACCACAAGAGTACAGGTGTTCACGAAGAGGACTGCATGCAGGTCTTAGTCTAGCATGATACATTTGACCAAGTCTTTTACCTGTGTTAAAGTATTGGGGTGGTGCACTCAAATTGGAATTTAGTCTGTTTTTGAAGATGTTAAGAATTGGAGAAATTTGAGTTAGCTCTGGAAGTTCATTCCAATCACGGACAACAGACAGCAAGAAAGATTGATAGTAAAGACGAGAGAATTGTATGTAAGTTTTGTAGATCTACCAACAGTTGCAGGCACAAGGGAAGGGAGATAATCAGGGCAAAGTCCATTTTTCATTTTGTAAAACAGGATTAGCTTGTGTGTTTTCCCTTTTGATCCCAGTGTTTTCCAACCTGTTTCTGTGTAGAGAGAATCAATGGAGGCTAACTAAGTTGCACCAGGATCTTGTCTAAATCATTAGATTCACATTGTTCTAAAATTGGACGTATAAATGAGAAGTAAATAATCTGAAGAGATTTTCTTTCTAGTTGAAATGTTAATGTACGCACTATATTGATTCGCTTCCACACTTTGGATTTGACTAATTCAAGACATGCATGCCAGTGCAATCATTTTAAAGTATGACACCAAGGTGCTTATGAGAGTTAACTTCGGCAATTTGGGTTTGGTTCATCAGAACTGGAGGGCGATATGGTTTGTTATATTTCCTATAGAGATGGATCGACTCTAACTTCCCGGGATTAAATGCCACTAGCCATTTATTTGCCCAGTGATAGATTTTAGCCAGGTCTGAATTTAATTGATCAACAGCCTGAATGGGGTAATCAACAATGATATGCAAGCTAGTATCATCAGCAAAAAGTCTAGCCTTCAACAATGTTATCAATATATAAAAGAAACAGGAGAGGTCCAAGGATAGAACCTTGTGGAACTACAGCCTTAGCTGAAGTCCAAAAAGAACTTGCATCAAGCAAGAAACTCTTTGTTTCATGTCATCTGAGATCCAATTTGTTTTTATTAGAAAGGCTCAATGTTTGGTAGCTCAAGATTGTGTCTTCTTTTTGAAAAAAAAAACACCAACAAAAAAAACCTTATCACGAACATAAATACAAACTCCACCATGATGGTCACCTGGCCTATCACCTCTAAACACTTTAAAGTTTCTAGATATCATCATCTCAAGTTCTACTGTCTAACCGATTCTCAGTTTTTCATATAACGTCAAAATTACACAGTTCTGATTGTATCGAATCAATTTTATTCGCAATACTCTGAACATTATAGTGTTGACGTCATTAATTACGTCACATTTCGTTGGATGGCGTGCGGTTTTATGGAGCTTGCAACGCTCCTATTTGAGACAAAACTGTAGATGTGCATTAGAATGAGGATTTATCAGTCACCCCTAACATTAACTGAATTGTTTCAACATGACCTAATAAACGTTTCCTATCTCACGGCATGGTACCTTTATCAGGTCATGATGACGTTGCACTTTTTGAATGACGTCGCTAATGACGATAAATCAACACAAAAATAAAGATTACGTCATAATCGCTAGTTTGAAGAGTGTAAACTGATAAATAGAATACCAGGTTCGCGTCTTTTGATATCAAGTTTACCAGGCTCAGCTTTGAGAACGCATGTTGAATCGCTCGGCAAGCCTCGCAATGTCAACAAGCATTCTCAAAACCTTGCCTGGTAAACTTGATATCAAAAGACACTCACCTAGTATTCTCTATAACCATAATCAAAGTTTTCATGTTGGGAGGTACAGGTATATTGAAGGATATACGGTCAGAAATCATACTCGGGTCTCACGGTAAAACTAAATTTGGAACCGTATATCCTACCAAATATACCCCCCCCCCAAATGAAAATTTTGAATACAGCTTTCCCATAATTTTGGCTCTAAATAGGTGGGGCCTTTACTTTTTTTCTCACACGCCAGATCGGGATTTCCGTTGTTTTTACCTATGTGAGATATTTATATCTCACACACCCGTACCGACCCTAGGGAAAGCTAAAAAACGATCAGCCGCACGCTGGCCGCACGTCAATCCGTGACGTCATAGTGATGTAAAAATGACGGCACCATGTCGCATCTCAGCGTATTCAGGAATTTATGGAAGTCTTTTTTAACTTTTTCCAATATAAATGAGGTATTAAGTGATGAGCAAGAAGAAGAATCAATAATTCGTGTGAGGATGGGATAGAAAAATCCGTCCCTCGCGATCACCGATTGCCATCACACGGAAAGTCTCGTGATGCCAATTGGTAATCCTCAGGACGGATTTTCCTATACCACCCTCACACTTATGATATATTTTTAGATTGTTTTTGGTTTCCCGGTCCTCTACTCAGTGTTGAAAGACATAGAGGGTCTTACACGAATGTTCATTTAGGAGATAACTGTATTCAAAATTTTCATTTGGGGAGGCGTAAGCGGAGCCGTAAAACGTGATTTCTGAACGGATATCCGACGATATACCTCCCCAAATGAAAATTTTGAATATGGATATCCCCATTCTAATGCACTATTAACATTTTCCCTTCAAAAAAGACAGTGAAAGTGTACTTTTTGCGCCTACGTCAAGCAGCTGCCAGTTGCAAAAAACCGCTTGCATATATTCATTTGTCAACCTACGAAAAGCGACGTTACGTAATGACGTCGGGTTTGCGACAGTGTATCGCAGAATATAATGTCGCAAATTCATTACGTTATCCAATCAGACGTCACGTTGCATTTGCAAGTACATTAGAAATATTATTGAATCTATTAAATGAACAGGGAAAGGGGATAAATGTGAGTTTTTTCGCAACGAGTAAAAAATATTTAAAAAAAAAACACAACAAACAAAAAAAAACCCACAAAAACAACAACAACAATAACATGTAAAACAATAACAACAATGTCAAGTTCTATTTTATCATATGACCTTAAAAATACTTCGAATCACCTTTTTGGCGTGAAATCGCAAATAGTTTGCCATTTACACCCCTCTGTTTTAGGGCCCAGACCTGTAATTGTTTTTCCATAGACCTCAATGATAAGAGTTTAGTGAATTTTGACTCTCAGAACTCTTCAACAGCTAAACCTATTTCAGAACGGCTATCCGTCCATCTTGATAGATATGTTGATGCACTCCGTTTGGCTACCCATCACTGTTTTCAATTTAAATACCTAGAGTTTCGTTCTTATTAGCTGGGTCGTGCATATTACTGTCAGTTGGTTCATAAATGAACCGCTACATGAGTCTGACTAGATGGAGATTCACTTAACTGCACTCATATTGAGGAAAACGTCAATACTAAACACAATGGGGCAAAGAAATATCATTGACTAAGATATAGTTTTATTGAATTGTCATTAAAGGCGCCGCAACATGTGTCTGCCTAGAGAGAGTTTCACTTTACTGCACTCATAAATACTAGCCACAACGGGGCAAAGAAATATAAGAAATAGTTATACCATGTGTTGTCCGCCTGTACGTGGAGATAATCCACGAGCTTTAGCGAGTGGATTATCTTACGTACAGGTGTACAATCATGGTATAACTATTTTATACCACCTACATCAGTGTAGACCTTGCACATCACGAGATATTTTGTTCTAAAGTTGGTAAGGGCGGTATAATTGACAATAAGTAAGCTTTATTATACAATTTTACGAGTGTATATACGAATATTTATTCGAGTGGAAGACGAGTTTACCCCTACAAGAGAGAATATTTGTAAATTCACGAGTATTTGTACAATAAAATTCTTGTATCACGACCAATAAAACAACCACATTTAAATTTATTCATCAGATATTCAAGTGTCTTGTGGCAATTATTGTACATCAAGGCGGCAAAGTCATGATACAATATAATTTTATTGAATAGTCAAAAATGCGCCGCAAGATGTATCTGCCTAGAGAGAGTTTCACTTTACTGCACTCATATCGCAGAAAAAATTAATACCAACCACAATTAGGCAAATACATATAATTGACTATAATAAAAAAATGTTGAATATTTATAGCCTCACGACATAAGAACCCAACAATGCGGCTATGCGTCGTGATAGAAAACCTATGATCAGCATAGGCACTAGTTTAGTCTGACCAGAGTCTTCGTTGCTGTCCGCGTGAAGAAAGCTGGAGTCCAAAGTTATTCGAAGAGTCTGATCAGACTGGCCGGATGCCCAGCACTGGCGTAGCTCCATTACGCAATTAAACCCACGTTTGTTGCAAACATAGTTTACATGGCTTAATCTCAGTCTTGTGAGATTCAGGTGAGACTCTAAATAAATTAAAATCTAAAGGTTTTCTAGCATCTAGTCTGTCTACATATGATTTTTCTATTCTCTATACTACATTGCCTTATAATCTAACTAAAGAAAAAATTAACTGAATTAAATTGAACAAGTTTTAAACAGAAAGGGCTCACTTTATTTGGTTTATAATGAGAAACACGTTTTTTTCACTTCTGAATAACCTATAATAAGGTATAATTTATGGCCATGTTAGAAAGTTTGTGATGCTCTTCTTTATCTTTTTGACGAATTGTAGATATTCCAATGGATACTAATTGTGATCCTTGTATTCTTTGACTTTTCGCTTACTGTAAAGGCGGCGCCTCATGAATGCGAAATTAGGACTGGTCAATCTTAGACATAGGTAGCAGCTGAAAATGAGGCGTGGTTTTATTCAAAATTAACTAGAAAAGAGCCCACGCAAGCGCGGAAATATTTCATGATTGTCAATTTACCTTTATTTTGCATTTAAAAAAGCTGAAACTTGTATCCCCCTTTCATGTGTGTTAATTTTTCACAGCTTTATGAAATCTGAAACTTGTATTGGCGATTCTAGTCGCCGAAATGACCATGGGCCCAAATAGGTATGGGCCGAAATGACCCGAAACCGGCGAGTTTTAATTTTTTTTACAAAAGCTGATACTTGTAAACATGATTATGCTTATATCTTCTCATCTTGAAAATCACTAAAAATCTTCAGCGAGGTGACTTTTACTATATTTGTTTTCCTCCAAACAATGCCAAAAATCGCGCAAATCCAGGTTCTTATTTCTGAACAATGCACTTTTTTAAACAGATTTTATTGATAGCGTCATTGCCTACTGCGTCAAGTGGTACGACCAAGCCTATCAATGTAAGCTGTTTAGCGACCTTGAAACTTAGGATTATTGAGCGTGAGTCAGAGAAAGGTGTCTTGAACTTTCATAACTCTAGTTGCCATCAATGGTAGTAATTAACTATTTTATAGAAGTTCTGTTTGTTTTGTTACTGTTTTGTGAGTCCCCCCCCCCAAAAGTCTGTACTTGTTTAAAGCTAGTGTCAATTTAAGTTTATACTAAGGTCTGCTGATTATTATAGTTTAGTGTTGTGTTGGTTACTGGTACTGTCCAAAAATAGGGACAATGTCGGAAAAATTAGTCTGCAATTTTTTAAGTGGTAGCTGCCCAAACCAATAAATGAGTGGTTTTCACACTCAAAATGCAAAGAAATACAATATTTAAGGAAATTTTTGTATACCAAATTATCTTCTTCAAAGGCAAACCTGGAAATGTCGTTACTTTTCGTGGTTAAAAAACAAACTTTTTCTCCTTATTTTTCTTCCAACTTCTGATTGGGAATTTTACTGTGCCAATTGGGAAAAAGGAGGTGTTTCGCCTTTGGGAGTGGGGCCGAATTTCGCCCCCCAAAATGGCCTGAAAAGGAACACTGATGCCGAAATGGTTTGGATTGATTGGTGTTTTACGTCCCGGTAAACAATTTTTCAGTCATGTTGAGACGGAGCCACTTCTTCCTGGGTATTATTAGTACTTTGGGAAGGTGAAAGTGCCTTTCTCAAGGACACTACACAGCGGTCGTGGGGTTCGAACTCGGGGCCTCTAGGTACCGAGTCCGACGCTCTACCACTGAGCCACTGCGCCTCCATATGCCGAAATACACTTCCCTTTTTACGACCATTATAGGCGAAACGGAGCGGTCTGGGGCGAAGTATTTCGCCGATTTGCCCTCAAACTGGAACCCTGCTTGTACCTGAAAGCTAACATATAAAATTTGGGTTTGATTGGCCCATCAATTTCCGAGAAAAGCCAGTTTTAATTTTCATATACGTAAATGACCTTTAGCCAAGGTCAAGAAATGACCTCGGCCTTCAATACTCACAATTCTTCATTATTTCAGTTGGTTTCAGGTCAGAGGCTGAAATATTTGTGAAAAAATCAACAGCTTTCACTTTTTCCTGTAGAAAAGCCTAAGTTAACAAATTTGACCTTGTTGTAAAATTGGTCAAGGTCAACCGTAGGTCATCATTTGAACAAAGTATGATGGGCAGAGTCACCACTGCTACATACCAAGTTTCGTGGAAATTGGTTCACCGGTTCCGGGGAAGAAGATTTTTGAAGGGTTTTTACCATATATGGGCGTGGCGGCCATCTTGGTCATGTGACCCAGATGCAACAAACAAACTTTCGTTCCCCCTACCCAAAGAGGCTCCACATAAAATTTGTCTTTGATTGGTCAAATGGTTTCCGAGAAGAAGATGTTTGAAATTGTTGACGACAACGGACCATGGGCATCCTACCTATAAGCTGACATATGCTGCTAAGGTGAGCTAAAAACAAATTCAACCTCAAGCCCTCACCAGTAGCTTGCACCTGACCGTTCTAAGGTGGTGATTTTGGTGTAGTTCTTACTTCGTTATTTGCATACCTGTCAACTTTTTGAAATCTTAAAGAGTGAGATTGCGCGCGACGCCCTTAAAATGGTTATTTTCTGCTCGCATTTACCGCGCGGACCAATTTTACCAAATTTTTTAGGAGTGAGATTTATTTTTTTCTAAGAACCAAAAAGGGATTATTGGGCCGAAATGACCATGGGCCGAAATGACCCGGAACCGACATTTTTTTTTTTATTTTCTTTTTACAAAAGCTGATACTTGTAAATGCGGTTATGTTTATTTCTTCTCGTCAAGAAAATCACAGAAAAACTTCAGCGAGGCGCCTTTTACTAATAATATTTGATAGTGTCATTGCCTACCGTGATATAAGTGGTACGACCAAGCCAATCGATGTAAACAGTACATTATGCGCAGCGACCTTGACACTTAGGATTATTAAGCGCGTGTCGAAGAAAGGTGTGATGATTACCGCGACTAATAATCAGTTTTGATAAGGGATTATTTAAAATTACAGCCATATCTTTTTTTCTTTGGCGAGTTTGGCGGCGTTTTCCCCATTGTTGTTTATAATATGGCCGACTTGACACAGCATAATACACATATACATATGACATATACACAAAAATTCGGAACGCTTCTGTCATCTTCATTCAGTTTGTATTGGAAACCTAATCGATCTAAAAATAGTGACGCGTGACCATGAACGTGACATACACTAAATATAGAAACATTCGCCAGAGGGCGCAGTTCTTTTAGAAAACACACTTAATTCCAAAATTCTCTAAATCTATGCTAAATGAAAACTCATCCTAACCGAGATTATCAATGAAAGCAATATCTTAAAGTAACAGTAAAGAAATCAAGCATGAAAATGACCTCGATTTTTCAGTTTATGCGGTAATTCGTTTATTTAGTATTATAGATTGTATTATATTGAGCCATATCTCAGTTAAGACGCAAAACATATTATTTGACCCTTAAAACGCCAGCAAAATAACTGCATCCGGAAATGTCTATTTAATATAAGTATAGAGGCAAACTTTGTGGACCGAGATCAGACTGCTCCTACAGGAGCAGTCTGATCTGGGTCCACACTGTTTGTCTAAAATGCTTCAGTATGGGTCGACAAAACATACAACTTTTCGTGATATGCGTTTTAAGGGTTAATAAATGTGAATTCAGTGTGACTACGGCTAGGATTTTCATGAAAAGCATGCCCATACAACTTATTAATACTTCACCAAATTATAAAAACCCGATTTCTCTTGTTTAGCAGATGAAATAGTCGAAACACGCCCAGAGATGAATATTAAAGTTGCCGCATTTACAGTAAGCGATAAGTCTATTAATGGCAGAGTTGTTTTTTGTTTTGTTATAAGAGAGTCTCCATGCTGTCACCTTCTGTCAATAATCAAGTTAATGCTATTGAAGCATTTGACTCTTCGTAACGGTTATACCATGGGTTGTCCGCCTGTACGTGGAGATAATCCACGAGCGGATTATCTTACGTACAGGTGGACAAACATGGTATAACTATTTTATACCACATACATCAGTGTAGACATTGCACATCACGAGATATTTCGTGCTAAAGTTGGCAAGGGTGGTATAATCTAAGATATCTAGCTGACCTGCTTAAAATGAGTGATCATTGTATCGGACAATGGTAATTCAGATATATTTCACTGCACTTCATTAAATTAAGGTCAATTGTTTTAAAATCGAAGCACTCTGTTTGGATTTGGACTTGTGCATAAAGTGGTATAATTTCATTTAAAATGTATGTGAACGGGATGTTATAAATCGTGATTTTTTTACTTTGGAGATGTTCCTCGCTCCCCTTCATTTGGTGTTTACATTTCGCAGCTTATTAGTTTTGTGTTATATCAGTGGCAATTCAGGTAATGTAACCAAAACTATTTCTATAACATATCGTTTCCCTACCCGAAAGAGTGTCATAAGAAATTTAAATTCAACTGGTTTCTGAAAAAATGTTGTAATATAGTAAAAGGGAATCCTATATGGGCGAATTCAGCTGAAAGGTCAAAGGTCAACATTGACCTTAAATACTTATTTAGGTTGCAGTCCACAGTTTCGCAGGAACGGCCCTGGGGGGAAATTTTAAATATAAAGGGTTAGTGCTGTATGTCAGCCTTAAAATGTTTGTTCTAAACTAAATGAAAAAATGTTGGCTTGCATCTGCCCGAGCCTTAGTCAGTGTCACTTTTTACTATGTTTGTTTGAAGGAAAGTATGCAACTCTTGAATTTTGACTGGTTGTCCGTTTTCGCCTTGTTGATATGGTGCATTAACATTAAGGTAGCAGAGGAGTGCTGAAAAATCAAAACGGATGACTGATGATGAATTGCTGATTTGTTTGATTTAATTCTTTACGTCCCATCAACAATCGTTCAGTTATATAGGGACGGGTCTTCCTGGGTTGAACCAGTACTAAGCTAGAATTAATGTTCTTGCTCAAGGACAAAACACAGTGACGCCGGTGAGGCTCGAACCCGCGGCCCTTCGGTCTCGAGTCAAGCACTCTACCACTGAGCCACTGCGATCCCAATGAATTGCTTATACACTTATTTCTTTGAAGTGTGTCTGCAGGCAATGGTCTTATTATGTGATTTTTGTCTGTTTTTGGGGATTGATAAACTTGTGAAAAGGTGTCTTTTGAGCTTCAAATAGGCCATTTTCATAAGGGGTGTGGCTTTGTTTACATGCATGAAACAACAAAGCGTGTCCTTATTAATAGCTTTTATTTTCATAAGTAATTTTGATGCATGTCTGGAGTGCTTCCAACTTGCTACTGACTATCCATATACCATTGCACTGAAAATAATGGTACTTCCTTTTCGGACGGCCAGGTAGAGCCTAAAATGAGCTAAAAACTGTGTAATGCTACCTTATACTCATTGTCTCATTAGGTTGACCATATGCAGAAGTGGCTTCAAAAGTTTTCAAAAAATCGAATTTCCAAATAAAATAATCCCATTTAAACCCATTAAGTAAGCTCATTTGATATTGAAGTTAGGTCGGTCAAGGTCAACCTAGGTAGGATCATCATTTGAACAAACCTGGAAACAGGAAATGACCTCCATATACATGTAAACGCATAGCTCACTGTCAGAGCCGTGCATATGTAGTTAGGGCTAGGTACATAATACAAAACATGCAAAATCGACAAATATTGTATTAGAGTCTTCAATTCAATCTCTGCCCCAACTCCAATATCGTCAAATTTCGAATTCATACAAATTATATTTTCAGGGGTCTGCTTCGGCTCATTTGATATTTGTAATATGATGTTAATTGATTTATATCAACCGCTCCTTCCCCATTAGACCGTGAACTGCTTAAAGACCCCCTCCCCCAGGGGGGATTTTGTACATTTATGATCTTCTAAAACTACACTATATATGACGCAAAATGACACATGTAAACCCTCTGGCAGTTGGGGCGTTACTGTTTTACAGCCAAGTTAACTACGTTACCATATAACAGCTTCCTCTTGTGCAAATACAAAGCTATGCCTAAATCTTATTTATCGACATGCTGATGGCCTTTAAATCAATTATTAAAACACAGCAACAGCTATATAGTATGTATCAAAACAATTTAAGTCCATTATATTGCAGTTATATATGTTACTTATTTTCAAATATACTACTGTATAGTGCAGTGCTATCACTAGACCATGAACTGCCAAAATATATCTGAGGAGGAGTTTTTTTACAATATAATTCTTAAAACCACATTACATAAGCCACAAAATAATGTATAACCCTACCTATGGGTTGGGCGTTACCCTGAAAAAGCAGAGTTTAAGACGTTACCCTTAAATAATAGGAAATCCTTTCGTATATACATGTATATCAAACAGTTTCTTATTCTTACATATCTATAATATCTTGTATTTGAAATTGAATGACTAGCAATATAAGTTTCACACATTTACGAACCTTTTATTACTGTAACATACGTTACGTGTCTCTAAATACATTATTTTAGTGCAATATTAGCATCATATTAGGTCAAACTGCCAGAGGATGTGGATTATTACCATTTGAGGGCTCTGTTAAATGAGAAACAATTAATATTGCCCTTTTAACATAAAATTAAAGTGGGATTAAACTCTGACGAAAGAATGGGTGATTAAAAGGAAGAACTTCGAACTCAAAGCACATAAAATGCCATTTCAATTAAGAGTGATTTTTTAAATAAATGTAAACATTACTTACAGGGAATGCTTAATTCAAGGATCAAATTATGTTTCTTGAATGCTCAAATAACATCACTTATCTGTCTTACAATTATATATGTTTAATTATTTTTATATTTGAAATGATACATTGTATATGCAAGCCATTTTCCTCACTGGCTACAGTTCAATTTAGATGAAACATGATATTAAGCATGTAGTAATTTAGTAAGATCTATTGACCATTATGTAAGCCATCAAAATACATATATAGCTTATCAACTATTGATTACAACAACAGTATTGATAACAATCAAGGAAGAAAGCTACCTTATGATTTCTAAAATTGTAAGTCTTTTAAGCATGGTCAAAATTGAGAAATGAAGAATTAAACCAGGTGTTTATCCTTTGAACAAAAACTAAACTTTTATTTAAAACATAGTCGTTTCTGACCCATATATGTCATCCACTATGCTAAACCTATGGTTATATTCCCTATGGTAATGAATCCCTCTATACCTAAAGCATGTCCAGTATACACTTCATCTCAGTAACATGCATAACACACATATCTTAGGAGAATATAACACATGCCATCTGTTTCATCTGGTTATACAATTGTGTGAAGTAATGAAACATGACAGCATAAGTTTCGGTCTAAAGGCTCTTTGTTAGTCATATATTTTAAAGGGATACATAGAAAGCTTTGCATTGTTAGTATTGTATTGTAGACATGACTAAATGAATGGACTTCTTTTGCATTTTTGCTTTGAGTTATTTCTGTCAATTATGCTTAGTCTAACAGTGATGTTTTGCTTTATTCGTTTTTAGTATGCCAAATGAAAATATGATCATGATTACAAAGTTACATCCTTCTGATCATTTGCATAATTCAAATCGAACTAAATAGATTGTAACTAGTAATGCAGAGAAAAAATAAAATGAGCAAGCACATTTGATTTTGGTACTTATCACAGTTTCAAGAAATGAAGGCTCATGTTAGCTTATGTAAATGTGTAGACTCAGCAGAGCCTTTGCTGCCTGCATACACTAAGTATAAAATGCAGACCAGAATTAAGACAGCTTGCCCCACTGCGTCAGCATGGACGATAAATGCTGGCTTTTGCCAATATGTGTAAAATATTCATTTGAGCACTTTATATATTACATTAAATATGATCAGCAATTTTTATTTAATATAAATGCAATGATGTTCACACGTTTGATACTGTCAAAGAACGAATCTGAGATATGGTTTCAATATTTGGTATACTAAATCATACACACAAGTACTACATATTACAATATATACACTGCAATATATTTGATATTAATGATATCTTTTTCATTGTGAAAGAAATATGATTTCTTTGGAGATATTTGAGGCAAAAGACACATGGGAATCAGAAATACTTATGTATTTATCATCATGATCATGTATGATTTGCTAACATTGCATGTAAGTTAATATGATAACACTTTTATTAGTGACTAAGGGTGCCCTCTCAATAATATTTTTGTCAGAACATTTGCCTTTTTTGTATGTGTCCTGATTCTAATCTCTGGTTTATTTACAACTCATTCTTTTAGTTTAACATTCATACATGTATAAAGCTTTGCTATTGAGGATTCCTGCAATAATTTGGTCATGCAACATTATGTATAGTGATAAATAGCATAAAATAGCATCATTTATTTTGACATTAATTTATAAAACTAAGTAGATCTCATGATAGCACTGTTTTATATGTTTGACTTTTCCATCCCACATACTAAAAGAACATTGTTAAATCTAGTTTACATTAACTTGAATGTTAGCTGGCCAAATTTGGTCTGCCCTTATTCTGGCTTATAAAATAGTAAGTGAGTATGATCAGGATTTACCACAATCACAAACTGCAGACAACCCTAAGGTACAGGGAAGAAGTCTTATAAAGGGGTACTTACATCTGTTGTCGCATGGATTTTCCTTAAACTTTGCATATTAAAAACTCATTATATACAATCTATGAAAATACATTTATCGAATTAGATAGTTAAGAATAAGGCTTAGGGAGCAACCTTGACGTAGTCCACCTTTGAGGTTGTACCTGTCTCTAAATTTCTTTGTACTGAATCTATAGTTTTGCTGAGCCAAATTTCATGAAAATCCAAATCCAGTAACTTTGTCCTTTCCTACCTCGTATGGGTATAGGTCAGTTTTAGCAAAATTAATTATTTAGTTGAAATGAATCAATAACTCGACAGAAGGTGGTTGTTTTTAAATCTACTTCCACTTGTCTTAAAGAAAGACATGTTTAGACAATTTCAAATGATTCAATGGTTGGAAATGCTGAAGGTCATGGCCCCATGTGATGGCACTATGGGGCCAAGACCATGTGTGTCATTTCCTCAAGTCCTGCATGACATAATATCCTAACAACAACCGTGTGAAAACAAGAAGACCAAATATAACCTCATTTTGGTGCCGTGACCAAGATAAGATGTAACAGAGTCTTATCAAAGGTATCATAGAACAGTGTTCAACATGAATAAGTGAGGTCTAGAAACGACACTGTATGCCTAGAATATACAGTCAGCTAAAGTATTAATGTTGCTACTTGATGGAAATCAGAATCAGCTTTACAAAACAGAATAAACAGAGAAGATTTAAGCATTAAATTAGCAATATTTGGGACCAATAGTTCCCTGTGATCAAAATGGTCAATTTTAACCAATAGGTTTGACAGGGGGTTATTCTTGTGAACCAGATTATTAATGAGGATTACAGTTATAAAACAAAAGATATGAGGTTCTTCTCCTGTATGAACTGACTTGTCATAAGGTTTCTCTTCTGTATGAAGTAAAATTCTTTACAATGTTACATATTAAGTTTAACATTGGTTAGATGTAGTTTTAACGTTAGAAACTAGATGTGGTAAGTACAGATGTCACCATATTGTATTATTTTGGGTAATACTATTGTGTAAGCACGGTATGAATAAGAATCATGTCACTTAATGTCAAAGAACATTGTTTTTTTTTCTTTTTTCCAATCCATAATAGGGAAAACATTGAACATATCAACTTCTTCCAATAAACGTACTAGCATGGTGATTCAAGCTAAGCAAGTATTCAAGTCTGGCTAACACTAAAACATAATTATTGTATTTTCTGTATTTCCATAAATTAGGGCCATGTGTTTACATCAAGTTGAAAAAATATGTTACAGGTCTTTGAATATCATGTTTGGTCTACATATTCTTAACATATATGGATAGTTTGTATGTTGAAATGGTATCTTGACAAAGACCCCAACATGTTCAAATTTTAATTCCAAATTTGACTTAATACAAAATATACAGTTGAAAATTGGGGTACCATGTCATAAAAATGAAAGCCCATACAATATCCTAAAACATACAAAGCGATTTATAGTAACAACGAACTTATCAATAATATAGTTCTTTAATAAAACATTTCTGCGCCCCTTACATGATATGTCAATTACTTTAGAAATGATTAAAACTGGGTACCCTTAGGTATTGTAGTGATATCATACATGACGTCATAAATTAGCAATGAAATTGCATAAAACTCAAATGTACCATAGATATAAAAGTCATACCCCAGACAATTTATAAACATAATAATATCAAATTCCAAGTGTGGGCAGAATTAGTATCGTAAGTAACAGCAGGTCTGATTCTGTGGATATGATCCTATCAAATGCGATCATTGTCATGTAAAACCCCATCATAAACACTTATTTTTTTCTCCATTTTCATGGAAGTATTTGTTCTTGCTAAATTATTTACTTAATTATACTGAACAAAAGTGAAAACGCTACACCTGAATTGTTTGCCATCCATATACAAAATTATGCAAACCAAGAATGCAATGGAAAGTGTATCTTAATGTTCAAATACTGGGTAATGCATAACAGTAAAAATTTTACGGATGTTGTCACGAGGAAACACATGAAAGCCATTTAATGTGACAGGGGTCCATTTTTTCAGGTTGCCAATTTGAACGGAAATCTAACACAATTTAGGCCTTCAGAAATCCCTTAACTACGAGATCCGACTGCACGAAATGGTAGTCTAGACATGTGGCAACCAGAAATGTGAAGGACTTATCTCAAGTGTGTTTTGATCGTTTAGAAAAGCAATCTTAAAAAGTGGATTTTCACTCAAATTGCCAAGTTTAAAATTTAACACTGAAATCTCCATAGGAAAATCAATGTGTTGCATCTTAGTATGAGGACATTACTAGTCGAGAAATGGTAGAAACAATGTGCTGAGAGGTCTACCTGATTTGGCAAAAGAAATTTATCGAAAATCGTGGTCAATCGAAGGTTACCAAACAAATAATATTACCTATTTGTTTTTGTCAAAGGGAGATAATTTTCAATATTTTACAAATTCGCTAAATTCGAAATTGATTTCTGAGCTTGTTTTAAGTGGTTAAGCAGTTTTCTTGTGTCTTTATGCAACACAATTGAGACGAATTTTGGTAAGCATAACAATTTTAATTTGCGCATGCGCAATAGCAAATTTCAGTGGATACAGCTTTAAACATTTAAAGGAGCATAACTCATACATCAAATGAGACGAATTGGTGGGGTTTCGACGAATCGTTTGCTGGATGTCTGGGCAACATTATTAAGCTTTTAGTAAATACCTTTTGTCCAATACTTTTGCATAAAAAATAGATAATTGTAGTGTAGCGTTTTCACTTTTGTTCAGTATATATACTGAACAGCAAAAGAAACGCATATTTTGCATATTTGGTATAGCGTATAAATTGGGGTTTAAATACTGATCTAATGATATGTAAGGTATCATTGATGTATTGAACATGTGTTTTATCAAATGCATCACAAATGGATGGCTCATTGAATAATGATAATAAAGGGGCGTAACTCTGGGCATAATAAAATAACTGATCAGAAATACTATGTTGATTACATAAACATTTTATTCTTAAAACAGTGAAAGCTACGCTGAAGATAGCAATGTCCATTTAAAAGCTAAAATAAAGTTATATGTCACGATCTACATGTACATATATGCAAATAAGATGTCAGTATAAAATTCTATTTGAAGATAAATTCTTTAAACCGTTTCTGATGGAATCAAGACAACTCATCGACAGAATAATTCGTCGACACATTTTTTGAGACAACTCGTCGACAGATTCTGAGACAACTCGTCGACACTATATGAGACAACTCGTCGACACCTTTATTATAAGTTAATAATTATTGGCCAGTAAATGATAATTTGCTATAATTTCTAATGAGATCACGAGTAATTTTAAGACAGTTTATCTACAAAAATGACATAAAAAAATTAATATGAACAAAAAGACGAAATAAACAAAATAGCTCTCTTAAAATACGCGATGAACGTGAGACATAAAAAAGAAAGAAATAATAACTATTTAGAATCACTGCCAAATTTATCTTAATTCACAGACATTATAAATGATATGCTAAGTTAGGTTTCCAGAGTGTTTATACTGTATAAACTGATAGATCTATGTGTGCTATTTAGTGCTTGTTTGTTTAAATTTGATTATCTTTATTGTTTCTGTGAATAAAACTATGAATAACTTATATGGCTTCCTTTTATTGTCTGGATTGAGTCAACGCTTAAAGTCCCAGTCAACAATTTGAGTCATGTCTGGACTCCTCCTAGAGATAGACAAAGAGAGAGAGAGAGAGAGAGAGAGAGAGAGAGAGAGAGAGAGAGAGAGAAAATAACATGAATGGGGTAGACTAAGCCTCCTCCCTAGATCCAATCCCCATCCTAACTTGCTTGAAGTGGAGCAATTTTTGTCCTGTCAACAACCCATTACGATTTTCGTACGTATAAATATGACACATTTCATCACCAATATTCAAAAGCATCCAAGCAAAAATAATGTAAATATGTTGCTCAATGACTGTATTCAATATGTACATTATAGTATTATCCCTAATTGCATCTGATTACCAATTATAATTATAATTTACTGGACAATAATCGAATAAAGGTGCCGACGAGTTGTCTCACAAAGTTTCGACGAGTTGTCTCAGAATCTGTCGACGAGTTGTCTCAAAAAATGTGTCGACGAACTGTTCTGTCGATGAGTTGTCTTGTTCCCGTTTCTGATTACATTCACTTATAATGCATAGTATCTAATTTAACACATATCGAATTTTATTGAATCAAATTATGCTTGATTCTATCTGGATTGTTAGCACACATTTTTGTGTGCTACCACATCAAACACAACATTTTGTTAAAAGCAGTTTTTATTACTGTATATGAGCATACATATACAAGGAGGAATACTAGCCTGTATCGTGTTTACTGACTATGTTCGTATAATATGAACAACAGTAAACTGGTTGCATTAAAATTATTTGGTTGCTGTTAAATAAGTAATTGAATTACGCTTAATACCAAGAGTCTTCAGATAAGTATGACAAAATCTAAATCCACCTTATATTACCATTTCAGACTCAATTTATACTGTGTTTGACATCATTTTGGACACACATAATACCTTATAATATCTTAAATACGGTAATATACGTTACTCTAACAGTTTTGACAAAACTAGGGGAATATATTTTATTTAGCTTTTACTTGAAAGCGCTAATGTTTTTGTTAATGAAGTTTCAAAGCTATAATTTTTGCCAAAATGGTAAAAAATATACATGAATATTTTTTTAAAGTTCAAAAATATATTATTTCACAAAACCAAATATGATTTGACAAATTGATTGAGCGTACGTGTACAACAACTAATGGCCAATACAGTAACTCTGCTTCTAAGTATTTTGTTACACGTTCGTCGATAGTATTGACGTTTTCGATTGCCGCCTACCCGGTGTGAAAACACTTAGTGTATTGGCCATTAGTTGTTGTACACGTACGCTCAGCCACTCCTTCCCCTAACCATTTTGCACAAGCACGGATACGATCATGGTTTTCAGAAACAGTAATGACTCCTTTGCGTTAAAACAGCGCATGTTGCGTGAAGTTAATTGACATTTGGGCTTTTGTCGTAGATGATTTTCAGTTGTAATGTCGGCGTAGTGCGGCCCCCGCCGCACTTTTGTCGTAGAGAAATAGACATAAAATATATAACCCTCCACAAATAAGTAGTACCTGTAATAAAACATTCAACCGCAAAATACAGTTTTGAATTCAGTTACACATGCACTTTTGAAATTTGTTAGTACTCGTGTGTATTGTACGGCAGGTGCACAGGCACTCATTACAAAACAAAGAGCAAATATAGGTCTTAACGTTGGCCAGGTATTCATCTACATCCACACACTTAGAGTATGCGAGAAGAGTTTGCGCATGTGTGTCTCATTCTCACGTTGTTCGCAATGTCTCACGTGCTCGCTGAATATTACATTTATAAAGTACGAATATATCAGATAAAATCTAGCTAAATTCTAATATAAAATAAAACAAAGGTAGCCATAATAGGCTTTTATCAAAACATGAAACAGAAATTGTTAAATATATATCATTCCCAGACGGATGAAGAGATTTAATTCAATGAAGATTCTATAGTTTGCCTGAAGGCAGCGGGGCATTTCCCTCAACATTATACTGTTTATAATTACCCATAGGTTCAGATAAGGATATTTGTGCACATAAAATTTCATTTATTTCCTCACCCATCAACTTAAGCATGTGTTTTGGGTGCTCAAAAGAACCTCCTCATTGAGACGGTTCTTTTAAGTACCCAACACATATGTTTTGGTTGAGATATAAGAAAAACTAATTTTCCAGTACGCACTTTTATCTGGAGGCCTGTAATAATAGATTGTATCAATCGAAGAGACATGCCTTTTCTAAAGTTCATTGAACTTAATGCAGTATGCATTGCTATCATCGAAAAAGAGCACGTATTACTTGACTTTTAAATTACTGTAAAGGCGGTAACTTTAATATTTATATTTGGGTGTGGTTCGGCTATTTCATCTGCTAAGGAAGGGATATCAGGTTTTATTTATAATTTGGCAAAGAGTTAATTAGCGTTTTGAGTCGTGCATAATGCGTGCATTTCATGAAAATTCTAACCGTATACACACTGAACTCGTATTTATTAACCCTTAAAGCGCATAATCACAAAATGTATATTTTTGTCGTCCACTAAACAATTTGAAGCCTCATAGATAAACAGTGTGGACCCAGATCAGACTGCTCCTTTAGGAGCAGTCTGATCTGGGTTCACAATGTTTGCCTCCCTGCTTATGTTAAATAGACATTTTCAGATGCAGTTATTTTGCTGGCGTTTTAAGGACTAAATAATGACTGAGGTTGTGGAACAAGATGATTCAGTTACTTTTGAATAAAACCACGCCTCATTTTCAGCTTTCACCTATGTCTAAGGTTGACCAGTCCTAATTACGCATTCATGCAGTAAGCGAAAAGCCAGGTAATACTTGTACAGTCGAATCTCGTAAATTCGAAGTCATCGGGACTAGCGGGTTTTTTCGGAATTACCGGTAGTTCGAGTTAGTAGGAGGTATACAGAGAGGATCTTACACGAGTGCTCATGTTTTATTGAATTCATTAAACGAGTTGGTGAAAAGAGATGAAATGCGAGGCTTGCCGAGCATATTTCTCTCTTTTTCGCAACGAGTGTAATAAATTCAATGAAACAAGAGCACGAATGTTAGACTCTATTTATCATATGACACTAAGATTATTTTGAAATCTAATTTCTGGTATAAAATGATATAAGTTTGTCATTATGTACGTAACGTTGTTATGGACGTATTTCCCGTAAATCTGTAAACCACTGGTGGTTTATCGATGTTATTACATGGCGTTATTTCACTCCCAGACGCAACGTCATATGATAGATGCGCGATCGGGATCCATTGACCTACATAAATTTCATTTTGAGAGATAAATACAGGTAAATGTTACTATTAATAGTATCTTGCTACTCGATCGGGCTCCATTTTATCATTTTTATAGTGGTCTCAGAAAATGAAAAAAACGTATCACAGCTTCTAACGGATTTCCACCAAATTTCAACAGTATAAAGATGAATAAATTTCCAAACTTTCGACCGTTCAGATTTTTTTAAACTGTCTAGAAAAAAGTTATTAAGGTTTGAAATCAGGCTTTTTCAGATTGTTTGAATTCCCGTTTGGGAACTTGAGAAAGTTGTGATGCCTTATCCGGAAACCAGTGGAGGAGAGATGCCCGATCGGGATCCATTGTCCTACATAAATTGAGAGAAAAATACAGATTAATAGTAACTTGCTACTCGATCGGGCTCTTATCATTTTTATAGTGGTCTCAGAAAATGAAAAAAAAAACAAAAAAAAAAAACAACAAAAAAACAAACAAACCGTGTCACAGTTTTCAACGGATTTTCAACGGATTTTCACCAAATTTCAACAGTCCAAAGATGAATAAATTTCCAAACTTTTGACCTTATAGATTTCTTTTAAACTGTCTAGAAAAAAGTTATTAAGGTTTAAAATCAGTCTTTTTTCTGGTAGTCTGTGATTTAAGAAAGTTGTGAAGCCCGTTCGGGAAACAGTGATTCCTGTTTGGGAACATATGAAAATATATTTGATTCCAGAAAGGGATACATGCAGATTGTTCATCACATCCATCTATGACATAGCACCATGTAGCATGGCTTTTGGCATGCCATGTTGTGTTACCTATAGTAGACGCACCTGGTATGCACTGCATTATGCTAGCTCTACGTCGTGATTTTAGGCACAATGCTCTGCAACGATATTTTTTTTTAAAATTAATCCGCTTCATACCGCAATATGAGGACTCTCGAGCAGACTTGTCGTCGCTGCAGTGCTATAGTGTTCTATCTACCATTGCACAAGTTTTGAGAAAAATGAGTTTGAAAATTTGAGCATCCTTATTTTTTATACCTCATTTATCACAGACCTTTGAATCATACCAGAGGGTTAAACTATATACATACAGTGTAAATGACCTTGGTTTGAAGAAAGTTTTACAGTAATATGGAATTCACGGATATTTTACAGTTTGCAGATAGAACATTATGCCCTAAAAATCGCCTTCTATGTTCAGTGCTATAGTGTTCTTTATTTTCCTACAGTTTATTATTCTGTTTATGGAGTCAATTCATATACTAGTCTAAACAGAAACGATTATTTGCACCTAAAAGTAGCAGATATGGTCATTTGATTGGCATAACATTAACAAATCGAATGGCCTTTGCCATTAAGATTTATGTGAGGGAGGTAATCTGTTTCTACAGTTAATTTTTCTGTCAATGGGATCAATTTGTATTATATTTTAGAATGAACTATCTATTTGGACCTAAATAATAGCAGATTTAACCATTGATTTGTAATTACATTGGCAAATTACTTCAATTGAAGCAGTTTAAATATGTGTAAGGGAGGTAATCTGTTTCAACAGCTTATCATTCTATACATGGACCAATTAGCATAATATTTTTGAATGGTAGGATTAGTTGGACCTAAAAATAGTCAATATAGCCATTAGTTCGTCATAACACCGAAAAACCGCTTCAATTTAGGAAATGTAAATTTATGTAAGGTAGGTAACTGCAATTTTAGCAATTTCTCCAAAGGAAGTGGCTTTCAGTAGATAGAACAGTATGACACTGAACTCACCCAGTCACGTGACATAATCATCATGGGCCATTGGATGAAAATCACTTAGAACACTAAAAAAAAGGACTGACTACATGGGAGCGAGTGGTTCGCAAGTCATTTTGTTGCAATATCTGGTACGGATACCTGTGACCTTCATTTCTAGATGAAGGTCTAGGATCTGTACCAGCTATTTAATAAATGACAGACCTAACATTTTATGATATCGCGTGTTACTGTAGAACTACCTTCAGTTTATACCATGTATTTGCATAAATGTAGCACCCTTTTGGGCATTTCTTCATTAGCAATTAAAATAGCGCACAAGTTACAAACATGTTACAAACAGTGATTAATTATGACCTATAAAACAGCAGTATGAAACGTCGGGGTGTCAAACAGTGTGGATCCAGATCAGGACCAACGCTCTGTCGGACCTGACTTGGATCCGGACTGCTTGTATATAATTCACTAAACATATCAGAAGAAATGCTAGATGCTCCTCAGGAAAATTGTTGTTGTTTTCACTACATTAATATATGTTAATGTGTAGGCTATAAACATTGTTATATGTTTAATGCTGAATAAATATATTGTATTGTATTGTACTATAGCACTGAACGAAATTGACTTTTTGTAGAAAGAACCGAAAAGCACAGCAATTTTAAGCTTACTGGGAGGAGATAGGCAAATGAAACCTTCACCAGTAGAAAGAACATTTGATCCCCTTTACAACGGTATGCATAGCTCTTTTTTGACCAAAATGTCACTTAGAACACTATAGCACTGAAGCGACGTTGTGTTGAGCGCTTTGTGAAACAAGTCTCTACATAGACAAAGTGCAATGTCCTTTTTGCTTGTGCTCATGGTCAATGAAACAGCTCTTGTTGTGCAAAGGACGGCCTGTCCTGTATGTGCAACCCCTCCTACAGTTTTATACGATTTTTTTTAAAAACTTTGCAAGTGCTTTTTACATTGTCTGAAAATATGCACATGGTTTGTGTTAGTTCTGGGACCATGACCTAGCTTGTAAGTTTCATCATGGTCAAAGTAGGTTATGGTTTTTGTGTACAGAAAAGCGCTTTTTAGGCGTAGTCGTTGTATAACATTAAAGAAAGCATTACAAGCGCTCACCATATTAATTCTCCGCTCATTTTGTTTAACTTTTATATTGTATACACATGTAGCAACCGCCCAAATACAATAATCAAGATACCTTAAACACTGTAATATACACGGAGGTCAAAGTTTTGATGTTCTCAAATAGGAATCAAATTAAAACAATAACAAACTGCGTGTAGCAGAGGACTTAGTGTTAAATAACATTTTGTTATGCCACCTACAAACAACATTTCTGGGTGAAATATATCATTCTGTTTTTCACTTTCTAATGTGCCACATACATAACAAAGTTAAAGAGAAACAAATATAGGACACTTTATTTGATAGGCATCAAACTACCTTTTTTTCAAAAGAAATGTTATCAGTTCTGATTTAGAGGCTATGGGTAAATGAGCATGATTTGGCAATGAATTGGTTTTGTGTTGGAGTCTTGTCTTGTTAAGGGATTCTAGATGTCTCACAAGTTTAGTTATCATGTGCCATAGAGCAGAGAATTACTTTAATTGTGTTGTCCGTGTTTTGTCTCTTGCACAGGGTACCATGGATTAATATGCAGTCTGTGATTGTGGCATTCTCTACTCATACTCACTTCCAGAGAAAACATTCGCTTGCAATCCAGACAGTACCAAACGTTTACATCTGTAGGCGGAAAATCTTGTTTGTTTGTTTGTTTGTTTTGTTGCTTTACGTCCCAAGTCAACAGCTATGGTCATTGCGGGACGGTCAGTTCACCTAACCACACTTTTTCCTGGGCAGGCTTGAACAAGCGGTTAACCAGTAATTCGTGCACATACTTTCGCTTGTAACTGACAAAAACCCTTCTTGAATAAATCAGCAGAAGGGAGGAGAATGACCGTAGAAATTATTTCATGATCAATCTCCACGAAAGTATGGGACCGGACCGGGATCGAACTCGCGACCCCTGGATCTGCAGTCAGACACGCATCTGAAGCCAGACACGTTACCGACTGCGCTACACGGCTCGGTTGAAAATGTTGTAAAGGTTACTAAACTGAAATCATATAAGGAAGCTTAAAAGAGAACAAGATCACCATCTGAGTTTTGATATACACAAATAGATGTTGGCAAACAATTTGCATTAGAAACGTTCTCTTAAAAAAACAATGACTGATTTAAAACACATAATGTCTGAATCTGTTTTAGCTGTTGAGGCTTAGTGTACACTGAAACAAAGTTATAAGTGGCCACCTACACATGTTTTTCGCCTGTTCAGAAAGTAAACATCGCTCTTAAAAAAAATAATTCCATAAAAATTCAAGGCGTTTTTGAGACTCTGAAAATTATACCATTTCAAAATGACCGGTAGATGTTGCACAGACAAAGTCAGAGTAAAGGTACCTTCATTTCAAAAGTCAAACTTTTTACTGTGATATAAAATATTCTTCAGATATGTTATACATGTATATTTTAATGAGTTTGAGACTGTTAATAACAGTTGTGATATAAGATGAAAAAGAGTCAAAAGTTTTCTGATAATTGAACTCTCCGTTTCTCTTTTATGTCAACATGAGGACAGCCACTATCAGCAGCTTAATCAAAGAGTTTTAGCTTTAACCATGCAATTTGCATATCAACTTTGCATTGCTCTGTACGCGTTTTATCCGTGACACAGCATCGAAATTTTCAGCGATTATTTATAATGAAAAGGCTCCACTGTTTTATTTAAAAAATCAAAAAATCTTTGGCATATGCTATTTAAATGACCTTTAAAGTTTCATGTTAAAAGCTGAAGTGGACACCAGTCTTGAAAGAATAAATGTTAAAAATTGGCTTATAAAGCTGTAATATGTTTGGTCAAACACGTTTACATTAAATAAAACGCTTATAATGATTTTAGTATGTGCAGTTGATTATTTTTGAAAATATTGGAAAATGCAGAAAATGAGGGTTTTTCTTAAATCATAAAGAATCGTTCAAAAGCAAAAATTCAGGGAGTTGGTGTTTTTTTCAAGTCGGCTAGACAGGTTTGAAATCACCTGTACTTCAATTTGAAAAAAAATGCACTCAAAACCCTTATTTTCTTCAAAAAATTTATTTTTGCATTTTTTAGCCCAAAATTTTGAAGTGATAGAAAACTCTTCCAAAGGACCACTCAACTTTAGTCCATTGAAATGCACATATTTGGGCAATAAATCATTTCAATATCATTATCGCTAAATCATAAAAAATGAAATAGAAAAGTGGGATCTTAGGATATCGTTTCAGTGTACAGTGAACTTATATGCTAGTATAAGCGGTGAATCGAATTACCACATCTGACATGCATATAATTATTTCATGGTTTATTTATTTCGTAAGGCTCACTTGGGGACCAATTCAAAGAGGAGCAGCAAAAACATGCCCAAATTTCAATTTAATCCAAGCCTAAATAAAAATCATATTTAAGTGAGAAAAAATCCAATTCAATTAAGCGGTCTTTTCTAATTTCATTTCTGTAATATTTTTTCAATTAATCTCACCATTAAAGAATAAACGGCAAACATGGGGATCACTTTAAAGCTGGAAGCACATAAATACTACTGTCGAATCCAGAATGGGGGGGGCAGGGGGTCTGGACTGCCCTGAAAAAAGGATTTCTTTGCCAAACTGGTCCGGATCCCCTGAAAAATCGCTACGCTACCAAGCCAGCATTCAATATTGGATCATCATCATGTTTAAACAGACCTGGTATTATTCTATATTCGAACTTTCTATGTGTCTTAATTTTAGAATTTTAAGCATATAATAATCATGGTCTTGAAAATATTTTACTTAATTACCTACAGATTTAAGATTTTTTAGTAAGTTTAGGTGCACATATTGAAAAAGCCACATTTTTAGGTATTGCAAGTCTAGGGATGATTGAATTTGCAACCTATGTAATAGGGCAAAATAAGGCGATGAGTACCGTTACATTTTTGAATGTAATTACTTGAAAACAGAGAGAAAATATATTCCTCAGGAATACTATAAAAACACAACACTCAAAAATGTCATGCTCTTTTTAGTGTATCAGAATATAATGTTATATTGAGGCTTGTATAGGGGTTCTAGGAATACAGGATATTTGCCATTTTACTTCCATAGATATAGGATACTGCTATTTTTCCTCCACATTATACAAATGCAGAGTTGACGTACCAGTCACATCAATAAAAAGCATTTAAAGTGTTCCACTAAGGAGGAAAAGCTGTATGTACACGAAATGGCAAGTTTATCTCATGGCAAGTTTATCTCGACCGGGACCTTTAGACAGAGTATAACTTGTTGTGTGAAGGCACTTCTTATGTATTCCCTCGCCAAAGGTGGAGGTGACCGCATACTGTAAACAATGGACTCTATTCGGATCAAATTGCTTGATTTTCCTCAGACTTGTGCAATGTTTTGTTTGTTTGTTTGTTTTGTTGCTTTACGTCCCAAGTCAATAGCTATGGTCATGGCGGGATGGTCAGTTCACCTTACCACACTTTTTCCTGTTCAAGCTTGAACAAGCAGTTAACCAGTACTTCGTGCACATACTTGTGCTTGTAACTGACGACAACTACCATTCTTGAATGGTTCAGCGGAAGGAAAAAGAATGACAGTAGAAATCATTTCATGATCAATCTCCATGAAAGTATGGCAACGGGCCGGGATAGAACTCGCGACTCCTGGATCTGCAGTCAGACTCGCAAGTAGTAATGGGAGGCACTATGGCCTCAAAATTTTTAAGCCTGAAAAGAACTTAGAATTTTTCAGGCTAAAATTTTGAGGGCATAGATGCCGTCCCTGGTAAGCTTGAGTGACTAGCTGTGAATAACTTAGTTTATTTTGCACAAAAGCGCTGGCTGATCTGTGATTGTGATAGTTTTCTGGACTATTGAAAATAACTTAGTTTATTTTTGCTCAAAAGCGCAGACTGATCTGTGATTGTGATAGTTTTCTGGGCTGTTGAGATTAACTTAGTTTATTTTGCGCAAAAGCGCTGGCTGATCTGTGATTGTGATAGTTTTCTGGACTATTGAAAATAACTTAGTTTATTTTTGCTCAAAAGCGCAGGCTGATCTGTGATTGTGATAGTTTTTTCTGGTCTGTCATACGTTGAGTATTATAAGATAGTTTATTTTGCGAGAAAAGTGCAGTTGTGATAAATTACTGGTTCATTTTTTATATAGTCTCTCTTTCTCCGGCACGTATATACTAGTATTACTATAGACGTGCCGCGAAGCGCGGGAGAGCGGGAGAGGGAGACAGGGAACCAGTGCAAAAAAATCAATAATAGTATACATATAGCGGAACTGGGAACCAGTCATTGTGATGACGTCAGAATTTCGCGCGCTTTTCCAATTTCCCAGATTTTCGGAGAAGTGGTTTATAAAAATCGATGACGTAAGGTATTACGTATATAAGATTCTGATAATGTCACAAAAACAAGTATGACTTTTTAAAAAAAAAAACAAGTTTTAACTTTTTTAAATAAAAAATATCATGTGAAAAATTGAGTTCTATGTTGTTAATTTATGCAATTTTTCTTGCTCAATCAAGACCTTAATCACTCTGTAGTGTTAATGTGTGTTAAAGTCAAGGCTACTAAGTACCATGCGTCTTAGAGTCTCTTGGTCAATCAAGACCTCAACTCCTAGAGGCATCACTCTGTAGCATTAACTAGTGTATATTATTTAGCAAGTTTAGTGGTATTCTTTCTAGGGAAGTGGTAGCCCTGAAAAGGGCTGTTTGTTGATTGTCTAGGTGATTTTTAGCATTTCCTCTTAGTAATTCTAATTTTCTTAGTTGCTTTTCCAACTCCTATGTTTTGACTGGTGTCTTGATCATTTGTCGTAATGTCAAGTCTAATGGGAATCTGGATGGATGGCATCTCTAAAGGTTGCTGCTGTGCACGTTGCTGAGACAATTCTTCTAAGTTCTTCACACTAGATCTTAACTCATTTAGTTCTTTGAGTAAGACTTCAATGACTTGAGTCTTTGACTGTTGTTTTTGCAGCATCTGTTGAACAGGTTGAGGCATATACGCTGAGGGTGTTTGCGGCGTATAATACTGTTGTGTCGTATCGCTAGCAAATGTCGCATTCACTGCTGATAGCAAAAGGTCAGGATTGTTGATCATATCATCTATTGTCAGTGATGGCTCCATGATTATGAATGGTGAAAGTGTAGTGTGTTCAAGCCTTTTATACTTGTCAAGCGGATTGACCTAGTTTAAAGTTCCCGTGTTTCAAGAAATCAAGTCAACTCTGATTGGGTGAAAATAAATGAACTGACCAATCAGTGTATTGTTGCTCTCTCTAGCGTAGGAGTTCAATGTAGGTCAATCCCTTTGAAAACTATAAAAGCTCGTTTCAAATCTCAAATTCTTCATTCTGTTCTTGTGTTACACAACAACAACAAAATGGCTTGCAATTTGGATTCGCGTTTGGAGCATTTGGAGGAGCAGGGCAAGACTATGGTTGATGCTACTAGGAGGTTACTGGAGACAGTGAATGCTGTGAAGGATACGGGTGAATTTCTATTACAAATGATTGAGAATCATCAAAAGATGTTGGAGATGAGTCGAAGGGTCGAAAATTTGATTAATGATGCGAAAATGGAAGTGAAGGTGGAAACTATCAGTGACGAGGAGGAAGATTGGGGGGATAATTCTTCCCCCACACCTCAACCTTCTGAGGATTGGGATGCGGAGGCAGACCATCCACCCTTCTACATCCCAGTGAAAAGAACTATAACTGTAGAGCAGTGGGCTGTGCGATGCCCTGCCTGTGGTGGCCGCCCCAGTAGATGCCCCTGCTCCTAAATTTTTGCCTTTGTGGTAATATAACCACCAAACCGGCCCTTTTCAGGGCCACCCATTTCTTCAAGAAAGAATAACTTAATATGTTGCACTTAGTTTTGTATGTAAGACTATGCCTAAGATATGTGTGATTGTAGTATTTCCTAACCATGTTCAGAGTAATGGGGTGATTATGGCGTGATCTTTAAATGGACCAATCAGATTAAAGTTGCTCTCTCTAGCGGAGGAGTAGAATATAGGTCAATCCACTTATCCAACTATATAACCCAACGTACTTTGTGCCTCTCTAAAAAAAATGAAGTTCTTTGAAAAATTCAGTTTGACTAAGTTGTGTGCTGCTTTGCAGCGAAAAGATTGGAAAGAGGTGGAGAGACAGCAAAATAAGTTGGGATTAGAGCAATTTCTTGCTCGTAGAGGGATTGGTTCCAGAAAACCTGTAGCCATTGTTCAACCTATTTTAAAATCTTCTAAGTAAGAAATATTTTGTTACTTAGGAGACTTTAAAAAAAAACACAGTCCTTTTCAGGGCTACTCAATTAGTTTTGTTAAAGAATAACATCAAAATAAAAAACAAACACAATTTCAACACCGTAATTTTATTTACAACTTACACTATCTTAAAAACAGAACCGATCGTCACTATAAATCCTTTAAGTCCAGTCTTTAATGAATATGCACTATAGAGTCACTGTCTGGTTCATCATGAGAAATCACTTTATCCCAGTTCTCCGCCACCATCTCTGTACAGGATCGAGGTGAGTGAGAGTCTGATTTACAAATGAAACAATATGGCTTCTTCCCTGTCTTTGTACGGATAGCTGTCTTCTTTGAACGAGTATCCAAGCGTCTTCTCTTAGGACTGATATCATATATATCTGGTTCAGGAGCCTTTCGTTTCCTTGAAGGCTTCGCTGTAGATACTGAAGACTGTTGCTTCTCTGTAGATATAGAAGACTGTTGAGATGTAAAATCCTCTTCTCTCTTAGGACAATTTGGAGCCCAATGATCTGCAAGTCCACAGATAAAACATTGTCCATATGCAGACTTCTTCTTATCTGTAGACATCTATTGTTCTCTTAATTTCTTAGCCTCTGGACAATCTCCAATCCAATGTCCCGTATCATGACAATGGTGACATTCTCCATAAGGTGGTCTCAACTTGTTGTCTCAAACTATCTTCTAATGGCTGCATCAAAGCTTGTTCCTCTTGAGATAAAAGTTTCTTCAATGATACACAATGATAGTAGATGCTCTTCTTATCATAGACTTTAGCCATCCTTGGATCTCTACTGTTTGCCATCTTTACTCTTTGAAAGTCAGAACTGAAATGATTCTCTCTCACTGGTGTCCACCTATTTATAGTCCAGATATAGTTTTGTCTCTTCTATGATTGTAGAGAAATTCGATCACACTAGGATTGTCAGCGACACATCTTTTCCAATTCTCAAATGTGATCAGTGTCTCTTTTTCCATCAAATAACTGATACTGATCCACCAAAGTCTCTTGAAATCTTCAAAAGTTTCAGGACTATTGAGTTTCTGTTGAATCAAAGTGATCTCATCATGAGAAAACAAGATGTAAATGCAGAACAATAATCTTCTATAAGGTCTGAACTTCAATATCTTGGAAAGTGGAATTTCCAAATATTTCTTCTCTCTTGCTTCTTCCATGATGTTGAACTCAGATATGATGATCAAAATGACTTGATCATTCTTTTTATATCGTGATCAAGCTATCTATGTTTGAAATGAGATCTTCATAATCCATATCTTCTTCTTCTTCTGAGGCTTGTTGAATTTCTTTCAATACTGCTTCAATGTGAGAAATCACACTTTCGCTGTTTGCCACATAAGTTACCCAATCCATATAGGTGACAGGAGTGTCATCAATGATTCTCAACATCTCTCTAGCATTACGTTTAGTCCAAAATCTGAATGTATCAAATGTCTCAAATCGGTTTAACCAGTTCTTGATTCCTGCTCTCGTTTTCAAAAACTCGGCACTGGATGGTTCTAATGATAAGATGTGGTCTAAAGTTATTTTGTAGACATCAAAATGTAAAATTTGATCTAAGCACACGGGTATATGTTTTAGGAGATGATGCATTGATAAGTTAGGGGTCTTTCATGCAAACCAAATATCTATGTGTCTTGATCCACATCTGAATTAAGGGTGAGGTTGGCGCCGTTAAACCGGTTTAAGCCCTCCAGTAAAATATTTCACTGACCGTTCCAAGGCGGTACTTCATTTGTGGATCTTTTATGTTTTTGTTCTGTCTTGTGTTTGCTATGTTTTGTGCGCGTCTGTTTATATGTGCTTTGTGGTCACCTGCTGGGAAAGGGCTGACCTCTTGGCTCTCGTTTGTGGTGTCTTCTGTGAGTTTGTCACTTTCCCATTGGTATCCTGGGTCAGGTGTGGTACTTGATTGTATCGATTCCTGATCTTTGCACCATTACTTACTTTTGGTGATCGTATACATATTCAGTTATTCAGCAGATAATCAGATTCACGACTTGGAAACTTCAAAATAATTTGTGGTTCCATCTGTCTTGGAGTATAATGTCCAATGGCAACGTTATATGAATCTGGTCTGTTTATATACCTAATCAGTTCACTGGTTATAAAGTGGTTAATCCCTGCAGCTGTTAAAGATGCCACAGATAAAGATTCATCTTCAGTATTCCATGCAGACAATAACCATTGGACCTGGTGTTTAGGAGCTTCTTCTTTTAAGTACAAACATCCATAAAACTTATTACTGTCATAGATAATTCCATTCAAAAAATACTTGATATCTGTGAGTACGAATAGAGTAAAGTTTATCCATTGTCAAATTCTTACAACCCAAACACGAGCTTTGTCAATACTGTGAAATTTGGAGTAATGTATCTTGAGCATCTCCGTATGAAATCTTAAGTGCATCTCGCCAGGAAGATTTAGTAATTCGTCCATGCTTAGAAGTAGTTGGCCTAGTTCTTGGTGATAGATATCCTGAGATTTAGTCTCTAAAGCATTTGACAAGCGTCTCAACCTAAGTTTAAACCATCCTTCTTGAATTTGCTTCCTGAATCCTAACACTTTAGCTGAATTGTACATCGAATAAGTCCATATCATATGTTGTATTTCTGTCGGTAGTTGATATGCCATAACTGATTTGCTCTCTTTATGTGTTACCTGCAAATGAATTATTTCTAATGTGATAAGATAGCAATTGTTCTAAGCTTTTATAGGGTGCAAAAATTTTGAAAATCGGTCCAAGCAAACTCAAGTTATTGGGAAAATATGATTTTACTTTTTAGAAATCCGGTTCTCGCTTTTTTCATGCAAATAAATTATCTCCCTTGAATAAGCAAATTTTTACGGTAAAAAATATGCAAAATTTTGTCAAATTTGTAATATCTCAGGTATTTTTTATCCAATTGACTTCAAATTTTTACCATAAGATAGCTCTTATATTCAAGTTATCGATTTTACATACTATAAAGGCATGATAACTATTATGGGATGGTGTATGCAAATTTGAGACACCATTTCAAACTCATTTTGTTATAGGATTACTTTATATATGAATCGCAAATATTTGCTTATTAAGTCAGTAGAGATATATGTTGAACATATAACTGACCACTGGTACTCTATAGTCCGCCGAGGCCCGTAGAGAAGCTTTGTGCTTCAGAAACTGTTGAATATGCATTTAAAAAGTTAGAGCAGCTTCGGTTGTTTAAGGGCGCTGACCTTTGGGTTGGAGTGGCTCCGCCTCAAATTCTCTGGTCCATAGAGACATGCAGGAATTTGACTTGTATTTGAGACAGTTTCAATCGCCAGGGATTCCGAGGTTAGGATAGTACTGGGGGAGTAATGGTGCTGTTTATACAGTGCCTGATACTTCTTGCAAATTTTCAAAAATTGTAGTCTCGCCTGCACTTTAGACCTAGTAAAATAATATGCAGTCTCGCCTGCAAATCTGAGTCCTGTAAAAATCATGTAGTCTCGCCTGACACATTGTGAAAAAAAAATCAAGTTCTCAACTATCAGTTTGTAAAATTTCAACTGTTGATTTCAGAAAAAATCTGGGTTTTTCCAGTATAAATTGAGCTTGCATTCCCATTGCAGCCTCATTTCACTACTAAACTTCGAACAGTCAAGATGGTTAAACGACAGAGAGATAATACCCCACCCACTTCTGATGATGAAGAGCCTAAACCGAAATTGGTGGATTATTCAGACACAGAGAGCTCAGATAATGAAGATGATATTAGACCACCACCAAGGAAAAGAAGAGCTATGACTATGTATTCAGACGATGAAGATGATGAAGATTTGACTTCTTATTTCACTATCAAGGCAGTCAACGAGAAGAAGTCTAGATTATTTCGAGCTCAAGGGAAAGAATTTCAACTCAACATCAAGACTTTCCCTGACAATGTTTCGCCATATCAGTTCATATCAAGATTGTTTGATCCGCTGGTTGAAGACATCAAAGAAAGATGCCAGATGGAGTCCAATGACAAGATGGGGATGACTATTCTTCATCCTGGATTGAAACTGGGTGTCTTTGTGACATGGAGAGATGTCTCAGCTATGACTGGAGAAGCTGTGTTAGAAGAGATTATGAAAGTGCTCCAGTCCAATGAGAATTTTCGCATCAATGATGGACAGATGACTATTTAAGTCACAGTGGTGAGACTTCCAGTAGGCAGCTGACGTAAACCATTATATGCTGGACTTTATTTTGAGTCAGAAAATATGAGTATCAACAAAAGAAGTATTATCCAGATCAACAATACCAAAGATGTAATGTGTATGGCGAGAGCTGTGGTGGTTGCGAAATGCAATGTGGACAAACAAGAATCAGAGTCTTGGAAAAAGAATTGGAAAAATATTAGACAATCAGATCGACCTATGCAGACCAGAGAAGCCATGAAGTTATTGGATCAAGCGAAGATTCCTCTTACCAAGTCTTGTGGTATTGAGGAATACAAGAAGATCCAATCTGTACTTGCTCCCAAGTACTTGATCAAAGTCCATTCTCAGTATCCTAAAGATGGACTAATATTCCCACTTCAGTTCAAGAAGAAGTCTGAGACGAGAGTTATTCATATTTACTACAATGGAGTAGATCACTATGATGCGATTACAAAGGTGACAGGATTTCTTGGTGCTAGCTATTACTGCGAGTATTGTGATGTTGGATATAACCAGAGAGTTGCCCATAGATGTGCTGATGGATGTGAAGATTGCTATAGTGACATTCCTTGTATTCGTGGTGAAAGATACGTTGTATGGACTGTAAAAGAACATTTCGTAGTAGAGACTGTTTTGCTAAGCATAAAGCAATGAAATCTAAGCAACATAAATCTATTTGTCATCTTGTGTATAATTGTGGTAAATGTAATTTTAGGATTGTGGGCACAAAGAAAAATCATGTATGTCCAGGACAGAGAAAATGTAGGAATTGTAAAGAAATTGTTGGACCCAATTATCAATGCTATATTCAAAGTTATGAATGTAAATCTGAGTTGACTGAAAATGAAGGAGAAGAAGGGGTTTCTCAACCTAAGAAAACTCGTTTCATCTTCTTTGATTTCGAGTCAAATCAAGAAACTGGTACACATCAGGTGAATTTCTGTGTTGCTCATAAAGCTTGTGATGATTGCATGGATTTGCCTATAGATACATTTTGTCCGACTTGTTCGACACAAACAGGTCTGAGAGAATTTATCTTTGAAGGCATAGACACTTTACCACAATTTTGCAATTGGATTTTAGGAGATGAGAATAAAGGAGTGACATGTATTGCACACAATTTTGGAGGATATGATGGTCAGTTCATCTTACACTATATCTTAGAATATGGTACAGTGAACCCTGAAGTGATCATGAATGGAAATACTATACTTAGAATGAAAGTAGGATGTGTTACATTCCTTGATTCTTATCAGTTTTTGCATATGAGACTGGCTAATTTCCCAGATACTTTTGGCTTGACAGAGATGAAGAAAGGTTACTTTCCTCATCTTGCAAATACACTGGCAAACCAAAAGTATGTGGGACCTTACTTTCCTGTGGACAAGTACAATCCTGGTCAGATGTCTGTCAAGGATCGTGAGGTGTTTTTAGCTTGGCATAAAGGGAAAATTGAGAGTGGTGCTATATTTGACTTCAGACAGGAGATGGAAGAATACTGTCGTAGTGATGTTGATATTCTAAGACGAGGATGTGCTTGTTTCAGACGAGAATTGATCAACATTAGTGGACTCGATCCTTTGTCTGAAGCTTGCACTATCGCTCAAGCTTGTTCAAAAGTATGGAGAAAAAATCATATGCCTGAAAACAGTATTACCATCATCCCACCTGAAGGGTATCCTAATCAAAAGAACTACTCTATCAAAGCTGTAAGATGGATTCAAAGTGAAGCTAAGACACGTGGTATTGAGATCAAACATGCATTGAATGGTGGTGAGCAGAGAATCAATGGACATTATGTGGGTGGCTACCATGAAGAATCTCGAACTGTATTTGAATTCTATGGATGTTACTGGCATGGATGCCCTACTCATTTTCCAGACAGAAACAGAGTTCAACATCATCAGTGTTTGACCATGCATCAGTTGTATATTTTGACCATTGGCAAGAGTGAATAGTTAAGAAAAGCTGGATATCAGGTGGTGGAGTTTTGGGAATGTGACTATGACAAGAGATACAAGGAAGATCCAGACTTTAGATCTTTGGTGGACTCAGAATTTACAAACTTAGACCCTTTGAGACCAAGAGATGCTTTATTTGGTGGAAGAACTTACTCGACCAAACTCTATCAGGAAATCGATGAATCCTCCAGTGAAGAAATCAAGTACATCGATGTGTGTTCACTCTATCCAACTATTTGCAAGTACGGACTGTTTCCACTTGGACATCCCACCATCTATTCTCAAGAGAATATTGACAAAGACAATATCAGACAGTACTGTGGATTGATCAAGTGTAAAGTGTTACCACCCACCAATTTGTACCATCCAGTACTTCCTCAGAAATGCAGTCAGAAATTGATGTTTCCATTGTGTAGAAGTTGTGCTGAAAAGACAGATCCTCATATGAGATGTACTCATTTACAGGAAGAAGATAGAAGTTTTACAGGGACTTGGGTTACCATCGAATTGTTTGAGGCTTTGGACAGGGGTTACAAATTATTGGACGTATTTGAAGTCTGGCATTTCTCAGAGACAACTCAATATGATAAAGCATCTGGAGAAGGAGGGATTTTTGCTGGCTATATCGATACTTTTCTTAGAATCAAACAAGAATCAAGTGGATATCCTGATTGGTGCATGACTGAGCAAGATAAGATCAAGTTCAAGCAAGATTATTTTGAAGCTGAAGGAATCAGATTGGAGAATGTTGAGAAGAATAAAGGAATGAGAGCTATTGCCAAGATCATGTTAAACAGTCTCTGGGGAAAATTGGCACAGAGAGAGAATATGACCAAGACAGAATATATCTCAGAACCTTCCAAGTTCTTTGATCTGGTGACGAATCCAAACAAGATTGTCAAGAATGTGGACATTTGCAGAGAAAATCTTCTACTGGTCAACTGGGACGATACAGAATCTAGTGTGGAGCCGCATGCTTGCAGTAATGTGATTGTCGCAGCCTTCGTCACTGCTCAAGCCAGATTGAAGCTCTATGGAATCTTGGAAAAGCTGAATGAACGTGTACTCTACTTTGATACAGACTCTATCATTTATCATCACAAGCCCCATTTATGGAACCCTACTATTGTCAACAATAGACTTGGAGAATGGACAGATGAAGTGCCCAATGCTAGAATTGTGAAATTTGTAGGCATGGGACCAAAGAACTATGGCTATGAATTTGTAGACAAAGATGGAAAGAGGAAATCAACTTGCAAAGTGAAAGGACTCACTTTAGATTACAATACATCTCAAGTCATTCACTTTGATCGTATGCTCAACTGGGTGAAGGGAGAATCTAAAGACTTCAGAGAAACTGTCAACTACCATCGGATCAGAAAACATAAAGACAAGACTGTGGCTACTGAATTGCAATTCAAGACTTATCGGTTCACTTATACTAAGTGTGTCATTGTTGGAGATGGATATACTGTTCCTTATGGGTATTTGGCATAGAGTAGTTCTGATGATCATGTATTATTTCTAATAAACATGTACTGAGCTGTCCGCCATATAATTTATAAACTCCATTATTGAATTTCCATCATAACACAATTTTCCATCACAACACAATTTTCACGTCCTGCCTCTCTCTTTCTCCGGCACGTCTATTCTAATATTACTATAGACGTGCCTCTGAGAGCAGGAGAGCGGTACTGAGCTGTGTCTGATAAACATGTATTGTACAGTTTTTTGATATATTGAACTGTTTTTTTTTTCAATTATGTATTAAACTGTTGGTTCATGTTCATTAAAATTTGAGTATAAATAAAGTTGTGTTTGTTATTTTTTCACAGTTAGACATGGCCCTTTCTACACACCAGTTGGACTCAAATCAAGATATTGGAAGTTTGTTTTTTAAACACCCTTCTAATATTTTTATTTCTGGTCCAAGTGGATCGGGTAAAACTGAATTTGTTAAAAAGATGATTGAGTTTAAAGAAGATTTAATTGATATTTTACCCCAACGTATTGTTTGGTGTTACAAGGAATGGCAAAAATCTTATAATATCTTACAAGAACGTGAGAGGTCAAACATCAAATTTATTCAAGGTATTCCTGATGATGAAGATGAGATTGTCACCGATCCCAGTGCAACGCACTTGGTGATTTTTGATGACATATTAGGAGATAAAGATGAAGAAAAAATTAAGTTAGGGTTTACAAGATAAGGACATCATAGAAATGCAAGTGTGGTGTACATCACACAAAATTTATTTCAATAAATGAAATCTTCTCGCACCATCAGTTTGAATGCTCATTATTTAGTTTTATTTCAAAGTCCAAGAGATAAGATGCAAATTAAAGTATTGGCCAATCAACTTCAAGCTCCCCATATGATTCATGCGTTTAACGATGCCACATCTATACCTCACGGATACTTATTGGTCGATTTGAAACCAAATACACCTGATTATCTTAGATTCAGAACACAAATTTTTCAAAACTGGTTTACAAAATCAGATCAACAAGGACCTGTTGTCTATTTTCCAGGAGTATAAAAAGGTGTGTTTGAAATTTAAATCCATCATTTGTGTCAAAATGGCTCAACGAACATCAGCTAATCTGATACGTGCTCTGTATAATTTAAGCAGAGAACATGATAGTCATAAAAGAAAATCACTCTTAAATGCTGGTTTAATTGAAATGATCAAATGGTTTTCTTTGGCAGCTCGAAAAATTGTTCAGGGTAAGATGAAATTACCTAAACAAACTCAAAAATTTATGGATAGACATCAGGATGATGTTCGAAAATTAGCAAGTGCAATTGTTGACCCTGAAGTCAAACGCAGTATCATTTTAAAACCTGGAGGTGGTGGATTCTTTGGTGGTGTGATCATTCGAAGTCTGATTCGATGGGATGGAAATAAGTTGATGAGAAAATTTAACAAGAAAACTAAACCTAAACATCCTAAGAAAAAATCAGTGAAAAAACCTAGAAAACAGAAAAAAAGAAAGGTTAATGATCGTTTTGTAACAAAACGTAAAAGTAAAAGTCCTGCCTCATGGCAAAATTTAGGTCTTGATTCTCCAAACACAAATGCAAGACGATCGTCAATAAATTTAGCAAGATTTACTCCTTTGAGAGCACAAGATTTGTTAAAAGACATGGATTTGGTGCTACCATGCACATGTTAAATCCAAACAAATATCCATCACCACCTCATTCTGAACGTCGGCGACTTCATTTTTAAGAAAAAACTATAAAAGGACTGTACATCAAATGTTTGTACACACTCATAAACATGGCTGTAACAACAACACGTCGTAGAAAATTGCAAAATAAAATGAGAAAAAAATCTCTGATTAAAACTTATGGTACATTTTTGGAAGGATTGACTCATTTATCCAATAAATGTCGTAAGAAAATGATTCAAGAATCTCCTAAAGAAGTCATTGATTGTGTAGGGGAATGTTGCATCAATCTTATAAAAGGCAATGTACGTCTGACAAATGCTCAAAAGAATCAGTTACGAGCTAGAAAGCAACATATACGTTTACTGAGTTCTAAGCAAGTTCCACTTGACACAAAAAAGAAAATTATTAATCAGAAAGGTGGAGCTTTGTTAGGATTATTGTTAAAACCATTAATTGCTCCTATCATAGGTTCTGTCTTGGGTGAAATTATCAAAAAATAAAATATGGATGGTCGTAAAATGGCTATTGTGCCATTTAAACTTTGGGAAGACATGAAACGATGGAAAGAGGAACAAATTCAAAAACCTAGACTGCCTCCCAATCCTAATGTATTTGCCACAGCCAGTCTTCAAAGAGACTTATCTTCTGTCATGGCCAATGAAGATTTGTCTGAAGCTGAAAAATCTCAATTGTATGGCCAGACCTTGCACAAATTTAAAACGGCTCATCAAAAAGCTTTAAAAGAAACATCTCTTTTTTCACCATCTGACCCTAGTTCTTCCAAAATGAATCAATTGGTCATAGATAGTGTACCCTCCACTATGAAACGTAAAGCTAATGTGTCTTGGGAAGATGTTGGTACAGTCAAACTTTATGGCAAATCTATTCCAGGGTCTAATATCATTGATTTGGTCAATGATGTCATCAGACATCGTAAAGGCAGTGAACCTACAGGTTGGCAAGCTTTTGCAGAAGGTTTAAGAGACATGAATATTCCCCAAGATGTGATTGGAAATATGGAAAGGTGGGACTGGATGCATCGTGCTCCAGAAACTCCTGAAACGGATTATATCACTCCCAAACAAAAACGCACCATCAGAAAAACAGCAAGTCGTATTCCCGTTTCTGTCAGGTCTGCAAAGAGTTTGGGTGTTAGGAAACGTATCAAAGACCATTTTTCATCCCCTGCACTTTAATCTGCCACCAAAAAACGTATAAAAGAAGAGTTTTCTTCTCCATGGGTCAGTTACAATGAAGCTTGAACAGTTGTATTACAATCCTAAAAGTCCTGCTGCGTATGCAGGTGAACAAGCTTTGTGCAAACTTGCTAAACAATCATCCAAAAAAGTTAAACTTCAAGATGTTAGAGACTGGTTAAGAAAACAACAAACTTATACTTTACATAAACCTATTCGTAAAAAGTTTTTGCGACGCAAAACGGTAGTGGCTGGAATTGATACTCAGTGGCAGGCAGATTTGGCAGACTTATCAAAATTATCAAAGTCCAATGACAAGCATGGATATTAACTTTGCATCATAGATGTCTTTTCAAATTATGCATGGGTGGTACCTATTAAAGATAAAACTGGAAAAACTTTAGTAATTGCTTTCAAATCTGTTTTAAAAAGTGGACGATGTCCAAAAAGTAAGTTAGCAAACAGATAAAGGAACTGAATTCAAAAATAAAGAATTTCAAAATTTCTTGAAAACTAAGAAGATTCATTTCTTTACTACTGAAAATCCTGAAACCAAAGCCAGTATTGTCGAACGTTTCCAAAGAACTTTGAAAACTCGCATGTGGAAATATTTTACTCATCATCGCACTTTGAGATATGTAGACATTCTTCCCAAATTAGTACATGGTTACAATCACGCTTATCATCGAAGTATTAAATGTGCACCTGTGTCTGTGACTCTTAAAAATGAACCACAGGTGTCAGAAAACTTATATGGCAAATCGAATTCTAAAAAAGTCAAACCAAAATTCAAAGTGGGTGATTTTGTGCGTATCAATAAAACAAAACGCACATTTGATAAAGGTTATTTACCAAACTGGACACAAGAATTATTTCAAATTTTAGCAGTGGTCAAAACTCAGACTCCTATCACCTATAAAATAAAAGATCTTGAGGGTGAAGTGGTCAAAGGTACCTTTTATTCACACAAGTTACAACGTGTAGAGAAAGAGCAAATTTACGAAATTGATTCTGTTTTAGATCACAGAAAACGTAAAATAGGAAAAAAGTGGGTGAAAGAAATTAAAGTTCGCTGGAAAGGTTACCCTTCAAAATTTGACAGTTGGATTTTAGAATCTGATCTTGTATAAAAGCATGAAAATGGATCTTAGAGGATCATTTGTACGTGGTGACACTGCTTCATACAATCTGCAGAAGGTTGTGATCGAATTGTTAAAAATCGTTTCACTTTTTTTGCTCAGATCATTGTTGTATACATGATCATTATCACATCATTAGTTCAAATCAGTCTGAGAAGTCCAGATAAAGAATTGTGGTTAATTTTACTCAGTAGTTCTATCGGTTACATACTACCATCCCCAGGTTTAAAATTTAGAAAACAAACTAATCCAATTTCTGCTGACGAAACAGATTCACCCAAACTCAAACCATGAACAACTTTTATTTGACACTCTTGAGTGATAGTTCACTAAGTACTTTTTCAAAAAATACGCAATGTGACTTTAAAGTGAAATTAGATCATTCCATACAAATTGAAAAAGATAATTGGGAAGTAGGTTTGGTAGAAGTCATAACTCCAACTGAAGTAAATAATATCACAAAAGAAAACAATTATGTGATCATAAGATTTACTGATAGAAAAATGTGTGAAGACATTGATAACTGTACAAAGTATGTATCATATGTAGACCAAAAAATCCATATCCAAAATGGTTATTATGCTTCTCCACGCCACTTAGTTGAAGAAATTCAAAAAAGTATCAATTTTTGATATGGACTGACACTAAAAAATAGCAATGCTACCATTTCAATCACTTATGGTGAAAACAGTGCTCGAATCAAATTTGATGTTCAAGATCCTACGAAAGTCAAAATTATTTTTCCAAAGGCAATTGCAGAAATATTAGGTGTAGATAGAAATTATTTTGATAAACCAGTAGCAAATGATAAATACATTTTCAGATATGGTGTGGATTTGAATACAAAAATTCACCAACTTTACATTTACTCTGATTTAGCAAGCTATACATTTATTGGTGATGTTACTGCACCTATTTTGAGAGTGTTGCCATTTGAAAGTAAAAGAGAAAACAATCATTTACATCAAGAATTTGTCAATGTACACTATGTACCAGTGGCAAAATCTTTCATAGATCAGGTGCACATTAGTATAAAAGGTGATACAGGTGAAAATGTGCCATTTATCTCTGGGAAAACGTTAGTGAAACTACATTTTCGACAGAAAGAATAATGTTGAAACAATCCAGAAGTATTATGTCTCTTCAATCTGGGAAAGGAGACTTTCCCGTGTACAGAGGCGTTTCAAGACAATATGGCAATGGTTTAGGATCCATTTTTAAAGCTGCATTGAGAACAGTGATTCCAATTTTAAAACCTGTCGCAAAAGCAAGTTTAAAAAGTGTGAAAAAAATAGCTAAAGATCAAGGGGTTCAAGCTCTGAAAGATATTGTGGGTGGTGAAAATGTAAAAAAAGTTTTAAAACAAAGAGGAAAAACAGCTTTGAAATCTTTTGGTCAATCTACTATAAATCAGTTGGCTATAAATTCAACTCAAAAACGCAAAAAGCCTCAGTCTCAATTTAGACACCGAACTGTTAAGAGGGGTTTTAAAAGCAGAGCAAAAAAGTATAATCCTATTAAACGCCTGGTATTTGAAAAAGATATATTTGACGAAAAATGATTCAACAAGGTTCTTGCGATTGCACTAAAACGGAATTGGATATGGAATCCATTCCACCCACCATGACTACCATGCAAGGCACTCAGTGGAATGATTATCATCCCATCGCTTCTCTTGATAGTCATCATGCACCCATTGGATTTCTAATTCCACCTCACACTGAGTTTTACACTGATTTGTCTCAAGCCTATCTTTATATCAAATTCAGAATCTTACAGCAAACGGGTGAAGATCTTGAAACTGGTGCAAAAGTATTTCTAATTGACAACTTTTTTCACAGTATGTTCAGTGGCATCGATTTGTATATCAACAATAAATTGATCACGAATTATTCAGACACGTATCCATACAGAGCATACCTTGAAAATATCTTTTCTTATGGTTCTGATGTCAAAGATAATCAACTGAAAGCAGCAGAATTTTGGTCTGATGATGAAGCAGGAGCTTTTAAAGATATGTCAAATGCATCTATCACTGATCGTGGCAAACGCATAGCAAAAAGCAAATCCGTGGAGCTTCAGGGTAAATTACATTTGGATCTAGCTATGCAGGAAAAATATTTGCCTAATGGCTTAGAATTCAAACTTAGGCTTAATCGATCATCTCCTCAGTTTTGTTTGATGTGTGATGATTCTGCTGCAAAAATCAAAATTGATACCGCTATCTTGAGAGTACGAAATGTACAGCTTCTACCTGCCATTAGCAATGGACTGAATCAAACTATTGCTCATCATAATGCTAAATATCCGATCAGAAGAGTTGAAGTCAAAACTTTTACAATCAGTAGTGGCACAAGATCTAAAATTGAAGACCATCTTCTCACAGGTCAACTTCCAAAACGAGTTTTTATTGGTTTAGTAACGAATGAGGCATTTAATGGGACTTTGAATACTAATCCTTTCTTTTTCCAACATTTCAATCTAAGTAAAATGGATGTCACTTGTGATGGACATAGTGTCTATGGAAAACCATTTGAACCTAGATTTGGAAATGATCAGTATCTCAGATCTTTCCTATCAGTTTACCAAGCATTGGCAAGTCAGAATCAGGTCCAAAATTGCAACATTGATTATGAAGATTACAAAGGAGGTTACTGCTTTTGGGGATATGATTTGACACCAGATCAAGCAGCCGATCAGTCTCTTTTGCACCCTATAAAAACTGGGAACCTCAGATTGGAGCTTCAGTTTGCAACATCACTTGACAAGACGATCAACGTGCTTGTGTATGCAGAGTTTGACAACCTGATAGAAATCAACGGACTTAGAGAAGTTACCACAGATTACTAAAGATGAATGCAGGATACTTCATTGAACAGGACTTGATGTACCAAACAGATGCATACAGTGCAACAGTCCAGCCATCAGATGAGAAGAGTACCTTACAGAAAGAAGTAGAAGACAATGAGGATATTGATTGTCTTATGAAGACTCTTCTAAAACAAGCTATATTGACTTGTCTAAAGATGGCAGTTGGAGATTGTGCAAAGCATGAATGTCATGGATGCAAAATGAACCACCCAAGTCAGAAATACCACGATATCTGTCTATGGACTTCTCCAAGAGAATGGATTGAAGATTATGGATGTCATGATCTAGCCTTAGAGGGCCTAAACATCTACGATGTGATGAAAGACTTTGACGATAGAATCTGGGACTATCTGTATGGCGACAGTTTGCGACACCCTATGGACTTTACAACAGGGATCAATCACCTGACGCCAGAAGAAAATCAAGAAGCCTATAAAAACTGGCAGTACTTCAAGAAAAATCAAAGTGACTTAATAGAACAGTGGAAGACGTACTGGGCCAAGAAACTCATAGAATCCTATGAAGAAAAGGAAACTGAAGAAAACGAGAAGAGCCCAGAAACAGAATAAAAATGAACACTGTTGAACTAATCAAAGTCATAAACAATATACCTGTGAAAGGAGAAGTATGTGCCAAGGATTTACTACCAGAGAAGAAACCACTGGATATGAAGGCTTACATTGTAAATACAGATATATCCACAGATCCAGGAGAACATTGGGTGGCTATCTACTTCAGAAGAGATCAAGTTATCTACTCTGATTCATATGGAAGACCACCAGAAGAGCAATATGTTCTACCATTTATTGAAAGAAACTCTACAAGATGGATCCATAACAAAGAATGTTTACAGAGTCCATGGAGCAAAGTATGTGGAATTTGGTGTATCTACATCATTCACCAGCTCAACAAATGACTAGATCTAAACACAGCCATTCATCAAGAACTATATGGAACTGGAGAAGATTTATACCAGAATGACAGAGATATCGAGATGTGGTTCATCTATAACTATGCCAGAGTCATCCTATCCCAGAATGGAATGAGACGCATGGCTCCTCCTGACTTTTTATTCAAACACAGAATACAGACTTGTAAATGTCATAATTATTCACATCACCTTTCAAAGAAGTATCCTAAGTATAATATGTTGTAAATATGTTAAGGGAAATTATTGTAAACAATGAACAGAGGGACGGCCCTAATCCTCTGTCATTGTAATCAGTTATAGTTAGCGGGGTAATAAAGTTATAGAAATGTTCACCAGTCTTTGTTGTTCTTTTCAAAAAATCAGTAGTAGTAAGCTTGAGACGGCTAGCTAAACACTAGTTAACGCTACAGAGTAATGCCTCTAGGAGTTGAGGTCTTAATTGACCAAGAGACTCTAAGACGCATGGTACTTAGTAGCCTTGACTATTACACACACCATATACCACCACATACTATACCCCTAAAATGACTAAGTTATCTTCAAAGCTGAATTTAACTAAGTTATTTTATATATCACCACAGCAGAACCTTTATCCCCCTCAAAAATGACTAAGTTATTTCCCAACAGCCCAGGAAACTATCATAATCACAACCCAACCAGTGAATATGAACAGGAAACTATCACAATCATAGGCCCAACCAAAATACCCCTAAAATAAACTAAGTTATTCACAGCTAGTCACTCAAGCTTACCAGGGACGGCATCTATGGCCTCAAAATTTTAGCCTGAAAAATTCTAAGTTCTTTTCAGGCTTAAAAATTTTGAGGCCATAGTGCCTCCCATTACTACTCTCGCATCTGTTGCCTGACACGTTACCGACTGCGCTATGCGGCTGTGTGTGTTTTGCGTTGAGTCCTTAATTGTATTGTGGTGTGGTTATTGTCCTTTCTAGTTCAGTTGGTTGCTCTAGTTTAATTGTGTTATGGCTGTCAGTGTTTGTGTCTTTTCCTCACGTTTCCGAGGATGATAAACGGTCTCTGATTCTGGCAAGGTCATGGTCACACCCTCCTTTCGATTTCCATATCACTGTGCAGGTGTGCAACATAACCAGTGGATAATATATATTTTAGTTCAAGGGCAAGGTCACAGGCTATTATTAAAAGGAAACTCTATTGGGAAAATTTGTTTAAGGGTATAATCCTTCTCTTGAATAACACATCACAGGGCACACGTGTCCAACTTAACAAGATAGTCTGTATAGTCAAGGTCACAGATTCCTTTAAACATTCATAAACATCGACCTATTTAAAAAAAAGTGTCTACCATGACAAGACGATATCCAAGACTGATGTCACAGGTCATTTTTGCTGTTGAAAATCTGTTGCCGGATTATAGTTTGCAAAGCCTTCGATCAATTATTAATTCTGAACACTTAATTAGCATAAATGTCTACCATAACAAGACAATGTGATGTACAAAAGTTTTAAGGTAATATGTCTTAAGTCGAGGTCACAGCTATGTTCAAACGGAGAATGTATGTACCATGCATAACTAATACGCAGCCAGGACATTGTTGGCAGGAATCGTTTAAGGGTAAAACAAATAGGCCTTGAACTGGCTATAGACCCCCTCCCCAAGGGGGGATTTTTTAGACTATGGTTTCCTAAAACTACATTATATAAGCCACAAAATGAAATGTGAAATCCCTCTGAGAGTGCCAGTGTTAACGGGTAACCAAAACAACAAAAATACAGTGACCAATATAGTTTCCAGGGGCAAGGTTGGCAGGATTTATGGAGGGCGCGACTAGATATTGCTAAACTTTAATTATTTAAATTGAGGGCCTCACTAAGTTGTAAGTTATTTCCATTCTAAGGCTATTGAATATGAGTGGCCAATTTGGACTCCAGTGACCTGATTGGCAGGGTTTATGTAGGGGACCGCTAAACATTGCTAAAAAGTAAGTATGTAAGATGTTTTTATTCAGATTTGTTTATTGATTTTACACCCCATCTTTGATCATGTCGGGAAAGTCAGATAAACTAATCACACTTTTCCTGGTCAAGCTTGACTAAGGGGTTAGCCAGTACCTACTAGTGCACATACCTTTGTTTGCAACTGACACAACCCTTCTTGGGTTAGTGGAAGAAGGAGAATGATGGTAGAAATATTTCCTGATCAAACTCAGCGAAAGTATGGTACCAGGCCAGGATCAAACTCATGGCTTCTGGATCTACAATCAGACTCACTACTGATTGCGCTTTGGGGCCTGATAATATAAGCTGTAGGCATGAAGGTTTGAGAGACGTTTTAAAGTTGTCTCAATAAAAAAGTATATAGGGGGGCTATTGAAAGGGACTTGATGGCACGATTTCTATTGGAGACCACAAGATCTTCTTAGAGTTGTTTGCCATCATGGCATGCATTTTAAAGATTTCCCATCATAAGTCTATGGACGCTTTATGTTGACATGGCAACCATATGTCCAATAAAATCGGACATAAAACATACATAACCTTTCTCATTGAACACATGTAGTTTGATCACGGTTGTCCGACTGACATAAGAAGTATACTTCTACAAAAATTTAAATGGATGACGAAGACAACGATGACAGATCATGACAATACATACCAAAGAGGCCAGACCATTACCACTCTAAAAGTAAGTAAGGGCACAAAGATGATGAATCGATACAATCAAGTACCACACCTGACCCAGTGGGAAAGTGACAAACTTACAGTTAGACACCACAAACGAGAGCCAAGAAAGCCTCGCTTGAGCCCTCGGATCATATGAGCTTATAACTGTTAGGGTGATATACTGCAACTGGAGGAAGACATTTTGAGGCAAAAACTGATGACTTAAAAGGATTAATGTGTAGTGTCTGTTTTGCTAACATTATGTGTATAAGGAAAAGCTAAGTACTCAATACCAATTAGAATGCGCAAAATAATAGAACATAAACCATTACATGAAGTTTGTGCTTGACAAAATGTTCCTGTACTCGTAGGTCTTTTTTGTGTCGATAATTTCAGGGATATTTTAGTTTAATTCCAGGGATACACGATATTTAGGAATTTAAATTACGGGGATATTTTCAAATTTACTTAAAGGGATATGTGATGCTTTCCTGTTTGCTTCAAGGGATATTGGATACTGTAAAACCCTTATACAAGCCTCTATATTATGTTGCAAACTTTTGTAAAATCATTCTGGCATTATTTAAGTATTACTGTACTCTTTGTACCTTCCCTATCTTACATCAATTAATAAGTAGTTTTAACTTTTAACTTTTTTCGGACATCAGTATGTAGAAACACAGTCCTGAACTGAATAAAATTGCTTTTAAGCAGATTTATTGAGGTCAGCATTGTTTGTCTTGCCATCTTCAATGGTTTGGGGGCCATAGTGTATTATTAACAGCCTGGAAATCAGCTGTATATGCAAATTATCAAAAGTTATGTCCGAATTCTTTCGCTCAATCATTTGTATGTACAACTTCGTTGTTCATCATTTGTTATATATATATTTTATTTGTATGTTGTATAATTCTCATACCCTCGGTTAGGGGGTCTTGAATAAAACTTTGACTTCGCTTGACTTAATCCTATCTTCGCATTTGAGACAAAGTGAGTCTCAAACCAGCCCTGCTCAGTTACAGAGACTAGCTAGAAAATTGAAAGAGCTACGTGCATTAAGAGGCTATTTTTGCCCCCTTTGAGGCTAAAAAATCAAAATGGTTTTCATCAATTTCTTCTTATTATTTTAATAGAACAATAGCTCAAGTGTAAATTTATGATATCAATTCGACTTTAACCGTTGCTTTGATGACAAAAATGGCCGCTTAAATAGGTATTGCAATAGATGATATAATTTGCAACCTTTGTAATAGCGCAAAATTAGGCGATGAGTACCATCTTATTTTTGAATGTGACTACTTGAAAACAGCGAGAAACAATTTATTCATCAGGAATACTATTAAAAACACAACACTCAAAAATGCCATGATCTTTCTAATGTATCAGAATATAATGTTATATTATATTATTTAAGCAATACTGAATCTTTGTAACTTCCCTATCTTCCATCAATTAATTAGTAGTTTTAACTTTTAACTTTTTCCCGGACATCAGTATGTAGACAAACAGTCCTGACCTGAATAAAGTTGCTTTAAAGCAGATTTACTGAGGCCAGCATTGTTTTTTGTGCCATCTTCTATGTTTTAAGGCCAAACTGTATTATCAACAGCCTGGAAATCAACTGTATAATATGCAATTTATGAAAACAATATGTCTGAATTATTTCGTTTAATTATTTGTATGTACTACTTAATTGTTTATCATTTGTTGTAATGTATGTTTTATTTGTATGTTGTATAATTCTCATACCCTCGGTTGGGGGTTTTGAATAAAATTTTGACTTGACTTGTCTTAAACCTATCTTCGGGGTTTTAGACAAAGTGAGTCTCAAACCAGTTCTGCTCAGCTACAGAGACTAGCTAGAAAATTGAAAGAGACTGTAGAGCTACGTGCATTAAGAGGCTATTTTGGCCCCATTTGAAGCTAAAAATCAAAATTGTTTTTCATCAATTTCTTCTTATTATTTTATAAGAACAATAGCCCAAGTGTTAAAGTATGATAATAATTCGGCTTTTACCGTTGCTATGATAACAAAAATGGCCGCTAAAATAGGCTGAAAATAGGAAAGTTGCCATTTTGGAGCAAATTTGAGACATTTGACAGAAATTAACGTAGAGCACTTGTGTAAGCAGATACCAAAATGATATTTGAGCCGCGACATGAGATTTCTAACAATAAGGTATGTGCGACCAACAAAGCCTCAGATCTGTCTTCGCATACGCGCAGTCTGATCAGAGCCTTTGCTAGTCGCTTGAATATTCTATGACTGTTAAGCTACTGACCGAACATCATTTGGAGTTTCTAAGCTCAAAAGGAGGCAGCACAGGCTCGTCTGAGTCTACACTTGTCAAAATGCCGCATTGTTGGAAATCACATGTCACGGCTCATTTAAAATTCAAAATAGTAGACCTCCAGCCCCGCTGGCCCCGCTGGTTACGCCAGTCAGCATGGATGCTGGTACAGCCATGAGACGTGATCCGACCAATCAGATCAGGTTGTAGATATTTCTATTCAGATTATGGTCCGGTGCAACAGTCGGATTTCCCTTTCATTTCATGAGAAAGAGATTCGTCCTACCTTTTGTTCATTTAGAGGATACAGTGGGTTGTGCAATAATGATCTACATAAATCCTTGAGCAGATCGGGTAATGACTGAAAAATGTAGGACACGTCGTAACCTACCCGAATAGGATCGTATTTCGTATTACGACTTAAAATGAACAGAGCATGTAGTTCAAATTCATGACGATAACAACAAAAACTTTCACCCCAAGACCACACCGGGTAGGCGGCAATTGAAAACGCTCTTAACAATCGACTAACACGGATCAAAAATCGCAAGAAACTGAGTTTTCGACTGCCATTTGTCGCCCGACGGGCGACAAATGGCAATTGAAAAATCTGTTTGATCTACTTTCGTCGATAGTATTGGCGTTTTCGATTGCCGCCTACCAGGTGCGAAGACTGCGAATCGTCTTAACCACACCAAATGAGAATGGTACGTACCACACAGCCACTCGTCCTTATCTAATCCCTTACATGCGCGGATCCAGAGAGAGAGAGAGAGAGAGAAAGAGAGAGAGAGAGAGAGAGAGAGAGAGAGAGAGAGAGAGGGGGGGCAGGGGGTCTGGATCCCATCCCTGAAAAATCACAAATTAGGGTTAGTTAGCAGTACTGGTGCGGATCCACTGAAATGAAAAATCACAAAGCTACCGAGCCAGCAATGCGTGGCCATCATCGGCCTGGCCATCATCGGCCGATGATGACCCGCTTATAAAGGTAATTGGATCCTGCCTCACCTAAACTAAAAAAAAAGAAAAAAAAACACGTCAAAATTGGACCCCCTCTAACAAAACTTTCTGGGTCCGCACATGCCTTATACACGGCTGAGCGGATCATGAAAGCTTTGTCAAAGGGGTCCAGTTCTGACAAACGTTTACTTATCGTAGAATGGTTGTTTTCGCTAGCATTTTTTAATTCCCGTTTAATAATAGAGCGAGCCAGGGTCGACGACCGAATTAGCCGGTTTCTGTTTTCTGCACTGTCAGATCGAAAACTCATTCTTACAACTTGAACCTGTAGGTTTACATGTACAGGATAGAAATATGAGACGAGTCTATAGTGTTTCCAGGACTTAAGTGACCCCCGTTATTTGCTAATTATTCTTTAATGGTGATTTTAATTGAAAAAATAATTAGAGAATTGAATTTAGATATATACCGCGTAATTGAATTTATTTTTTCCACATAAATATGAGTTTTTATATAGGCTGGGATTTTATGGAATTTTGGTGTGTTTTTGCTGCTCTTCTTTGAATTAGTCCCCAAGTGAACCTAGCGATATAAATAAAACATGGCTTTTACAGATCAGTCATGTCGGACTTTTGAGGACATCGAGTGTTCGTATCTCATTCTGCCAGGACACTACCTGTATTTTTAATTCCTTAGCAGGTAGCAGAGTCGCCATAGTAACCATGGATAGCTTAAGGCGTTTAATACACTGGAGTGTAACAATGTTTTTATAGTGAAACAGATTATCGAAAATTTGTAGCATTACTCATGATTAAAATGTTTTTCTGCGCGTGTGCATCGAACATTGATCAGAGTGTACATCAGATTTACATCAAATGAAACAAGCATAAATTTAGTATCATTTATAATTTTAATGCATTTCATAACAAATAAAGAAAAACGCGTTGATAAGTCTACCCAACACATACACAATCGGATCATCGGTTGACCTATGTTAGATGCTGATAAAGTATGTAGAGAGTGGCCCTCCCTGATCAGTAAGATTTAAGCTGAATGAACGTTCCCCATTTCATCAATCGGACGGGTTCATTTCAAATTTTACAGCTGTTGGTGTCGGTTTTTAATTTTTATTGAACTGAGAGCGAACAGTGAAGACCCTGATTTAAATAAAATAATAATAACTCTACGATAGGCAATTCGAACCAGACCATGTGGAGTTACTGCTTGTATGGCAAACAGCGTGGACCTAGATCAGGCCCGACACTTCCTAATGAATTTGATTACCGTCGCAAGAAAATCGCTTTCTTGCATGCTGACGCGTAGATGAGTCTACGCAACTTTTGCAGTCTGATCATCGCTCGGGATATTAAATTTATTCAATAGCGTGCGCGAACAGTGAAGACCCTGCCTAAACGCCGCATTCTTTGGACGTGCTGTTTCGCAAGTTAAGAGATAGCGAAAAATAAAGGCGATGATCAGACTGCGCAGATGCGTAGTCTGTCCTGCAACTTTGCTGTTAGGAGGTAACAAAGTCAGGTTTTCTCGCGACGTGTACAGTCACGAAAACTGACCATTTCCACTGTCCACAAATGGGAGTGGTAATCAAAACAGTTTAAAACTGTCCATATCACAGTGGAGACACTGGTCAAATGTATAAAGGGTTACAGTGCGTCCAAACGGACGAGGAATGATCGTTGTGGCAGCTTTTTTCATGCGCTGGTGTGTCAAATGATAAAGTCGTTTTAGACTCGCATATTGTTGCGAAACAAAATTGTTAAGATTTTGTTCAGATCAATTTGAAGTAAACGGGGACTATGACAAACAGTGAAGACCTAGATGAAATACTGCACAAACGACTTTTCATCGGGGTCTACACTGTATTCAAGGACAGATTCGATCTCCAGAGAAAGAAATGAAATATTTTTATGAAATCCCTCCATATATAAAAAGGGCCATCCTGACCTAACCGTTCAAACTTTACGGACAATTCAATTGATCTATAATCTGGTACTGATCGCACATGCGCAAATGCCACTCATTAACGCACATGTTTACGTATCCAAAGTGAGATATTCAATGGGATACTTTGACAGTGAAAACACGGGTGGCATTACAACAGAGTCTGCTCTGTTTTCTTTGACAATATAGATCTTCAGAGAAAGAAGTGTGGAATATCGAATTTAGTTGTAAAGGGAATAAAGATCCGTCTACAGGTATACATAGAAAACATTTGTATATCGCACATGCGCAAAAGCACCTGATAAAAGCTGATGTTGGAGAAGCCAGAAAAACGTGTAGATCCAAATCAATTAATCACTAATGAAGGTTCTATTAATAACTAAAAAAAGGTTCTATTAATAACTTAATTAAATTGTGCGCGCGCACAATGATAATTTTCACACCCGAGTAAGCTCTTTTATAGGTCAACATTTTGGAAAAAAATTGGCTTGAGTGCCAATAAAAAAAAGCTGAGTTACAGACACGCGATTACTAAAGTGTATGTGTGGTCAATACCTGTTGTTACCTTGGATACAGTTGCTAAAAATAGACTATCGTGGAAAGCTTGTGAAAAATGTCAAAGGGTTGTATCAGGAAAAATTAAAAAGGCTACATCAAATTTTATTTTAATTGTATGAAAATTATACCAATTTGTTCGCAATTGAACTGGGCATAGTGTCCCGTTTGCACAGGGAAAATATATTGAATACTTTAATAACTATGACCGAATATCTACCAATGAACTGATCTCAAAAAGCCTGTTTTACTATATAATTTAATCATTCTTAGGGTTCTTTCAAAAACCATCAAAAAGGACGAAGAGTTTGCAGAGGGAAATTCATAAAAAATATATCAGAATAATCGCAAGATATTTAGGTAAAACATTTGTTTGCACAGGAATTCTACTTTAATAATTTCAAAAGATATAGTATAAAAACTAACACCTTCCATTATAATTCCCTATTACCGCTTCAGCGCACCGCAGCTACCTGGATGTCCGTTAAAGTCCCGTATGGGAGGTAATTCGTCAGTCCCACAGATAAGAGTGCGTAACAGAGAATTATTTTTCCTATTTCTCAACCAAAAAATATGTCGTGTGTACTCAAAACAACCGTTTCGATGATATGGTTCTTTTGAGCATCCAAAACACGTCTTTAAACTGATGAAGACAATCGCAGCTTCACGCTAAAATTGCTTAACTGGCCCAATCTTCGTGCATTAAGCTATGATTCACTGCTTATACTGACTCATAAACTTCACTGTACATCTTAAGCCGCTGCATTGAAATGACCTGTGTTAAAAAACGATTCATGTAACAGTATTGTCTGAACCTTAAATAATGGCTGAATTTTCTTTCGACATAATTGTTTCCTAAAAATATGTCAGGAATACAAGTAGATTATCAAACAGTATAGATCCAGATGATGCCCAACATTTTAACCTGAACTTGGCTTCGGCTGTTGACAAAGTTTACCAGCGAAATAGCTTTAGCAACCAAATATATGATGCTCTTTAAGTTTAATATATATCCCCAATTCGCTATTTCTCGTCAACTCTCTAATTTGTTTGAATTGTCGTCATAAACTCTTTACTTACTAGTGTCGTCTGCCTATTACATTTGCAAACAATTTGGACCCAGATCAGGCCTGAGAAAACGTCGGGCATGATCTGGATCCAAACTGCTTGGCACTCTACTGATATTCCCGATAGATCATTTAAAAAAAAAAAAAAAAAAACAAAAAAAAACAATAAGAAACAAACGGATTTTGAAAAATATATCAGCAGACGACAAAACCATGACTTACCTCGAAGGCAAAGAGAGTCAATGAATTGAAATGGAAGGTGCTACATGTCCATGCATGTTTCATGCTTAAGCCTCATATTTGCCTGCTTTCAATACGGCACGGTCTAGGACCCCTATAGACTTTTACAATTGCGTGTGTGCGTGCGTGTGTTTGTGTCAAATTGATGACGAGTGAGGTTTGTGGAATATATCTTCGTTGAGTCATCGGATATAGATAGTCATGTAGGCTAGTACATATCATCAAAGCAATGCAAATATACCACGTGTATCTATTGGGGGTACACATAGGTTTATTCACAGGGAAAACAACTAAGTTATTCTTTTGTACAGGGGACTGGGGCTTCAGTTACAAATAAGGGCGTCTCCCAAAAATAAGTTTTAGTTACGCGGTGTGCATTTAAATCCACATGCTAAATGCCGTTCTTCTAAGTTCAATTTAAAGCTGTTTAAAAAAAGAAAAACGGGGGTCACTTATAACCTGGAAACATATTAGTACATTAAATAGTACATTAAAATATGGGCCCTGTCGCAAGATCACCTGTCTTCGGTGTTTGCGAACAACAAAGGCGCAGACCAGCCTGCGCATTCGCGCAGTCTGATCAGCGCATTTGTTATTCGCTGATTGGAAAGTTTCATATATAGACTTGCTACAAGCGAAATTTCAATTTTCTAGCTAGTCTCTGTAGCTGAGCAGATTGGTTTGAATCTCACTTTGTCAGAAACCCTGAAGACAGATTTTCTCGCGAAGAGGCCCATATTTAGAATGATAGGACAATAGCATAGTTTAAAAGTGCACATAGGTGCACAACAATCTTCGATTTTTAAAGTACACAACTACCTTCGCCCAATTACATAATATGAGCCAGTGCATGAGATTTCCAACAAGTTTATATGTGCGACCAGCAAAGCCTCAGATCAGCCAGCGCATACGCGCAGTCTGATCAGAGACTTTGCCTGTCGCTTGAGTATTCTATGATTGTTAAGCTTCAGACTGAACACCATTTGGAGTTTCTAAGCTTAAAAGGAGGCTGCAGATGCTCGTATGAGTCTACACTAGTCAAAATACCACACTGTTGGAATCACATACCACGGCTCAATTATTATAGCAAAATGATTAGCAGGGCGTATCATGCCGTGTTCCAAATTGTTGCTGTGTCGTTCCTCGCCGAATTTTCCTTCCCGTTTTGAATCAGCTTGTTGATTTTAGATATCTTTGCAGGTGATATGGTGTCTTGGTGCGGAAAGGAATATCGGTAGTATTTATTTAAGCTAGTGAAGTGAAGAACTAAAATTCATTAAATTAAGATCATAGTTCGCAGAAAACATTGTTCGATTTTGCTAGATTCGAAATTGATAACTGTGACGAGACTAGGGTCCATGTGTTTGTCGTTGGGGTACCGTGGCTCAACTTGAGGTTTTCTTTAGCTCTGACTATATGTGAGTCGTGAGCCTTTTCTATGTTTCATCATATTGTGTTAATTATTTCATGGAGGTCGTTTGGTAGCCCATAGTCTAATGGTATTACTGCATTAAATACATATACATATACATCTGAAAGTAAGTAACGTATATAACTGTAATATCATGTGGTATAATAATTAAACGCATACTGGCCGTTTGCTGCATTTCAATTACTGATTTTAAGGCTATCGTCGTGTCAATTTATAAGAATCTAGTATTGGTCACAGATACAATATATTGCAGCAGAGAATGTACACACTGAAAATTGTGTAATATACGCATTCCTGAATTGTCATTCTTTCTTTGATTTGCAACAAATGTAAAACATGATAAACACACTATAAGAGTATTGTTTAAATATGATTATAATATGCTTTTACATGATAAATTTACTTAATAAATAAAGAAATGGGAATATTTCATTTCTTTTTGAATTTGGATACATTATATTCAGGGGGTGGGGTAAATCACACCTTCCATTGGATGTTTTCGCGTCTGTAATACCATATAAGTAGTATCTCCCCGTTATAGGGTAAATGATGTCACGACTTCCGATCCCAGATGGCCGCCAACACGACTTCTTTAAAGGTGGAGCAAATCGGTCACTTTGAATGTTATTGGGGAACTTAGCGAATGGTGAGCTGTGAGAGGTGTGGTGAGCGGTATATCCGGGCTCACAATATACTTAATAAATAACAACACTGGGGACAGATATCAAGTTCCAATTTTCTTCTTCTATTAACGTTACTCAAAACTTAATGTACTAAAACCGTTCAAATAGTTACTGGTATATCCAAATATAATCATAAGTTCTTCTAACTGTCGGATGTTTAAACCATATGCATATGCTATAACGTTCCAAGCGTAAGTTCAAATCCTAAATATAGTATCTCTAACTTCAGAATTGGTAAATTACCAAAACAGATTAAATGTCATAAATTTTCGGTTGGTAAATCCAAACAGTATTGTATATTGACCAGTAAGTTGGTAGATCCAAACTATCTTAAATTATCACGTCTTGACCGTTTAGTTGGTAAATCCTTACTGATTTTCATAAATCAAAATTACTAAAATTCTAAAAAACAGACACGCCCATATTCTAAAATTTACTATTCTAAAATTTACAGCATTCGCCAATCACCTTGGCAGAGCCATAAGGCGGTCCTAAACATATAGATTAACATTTCATTAAGCAAATCTCTTTGACGGACAATAGCGCCGCCGCCAAACGGACGTGGTTAACAGACGTTGTGATCTCAACTCCCGTGAGCATGTTTGCGCAACTAAATCATGTGTGAACAGCGCTATTGTTCGTCAAATGTAAGACGCTAAAATCTGATCACCTTAATTGATGTCAACACCTGCGAGAAGCTTGGATTCGACTCAGTAATTAAGGAGACATTTTAGGTCTAAAAATGCAAAATAACTTAAAATCTTCAAATTTTGAATTAAATATTTTCTGGTCAAACTATCATTTCCAAATTCAGCATCTGCTTAAAACTACAATTAATTTGATACCCAACATGACTGTATTACACTTATAAATTCAATGTTGATTTCTTTATTGATTTAGAAAAATAAATAAATAAAATGAATAAATGTTTATTTATTTTATTATTTATTTAGGAACCAAAGTACCAAAAATTCCCATCATAATAACTCCCCTGACCTTGTAAAACTTTGGTCCCCAAAGTTGATTTCTTTATTTGATTTACAGTAATGGAAGGTAAATTACATACTAGAAAATATACATTCAAATAAGCAGTGCACCCTGACACATAATGCAACTAATATACATATAACATCTAATAATTAAGGATTTTGTTGTTGCTTGATTAAATTAATTCCTTTACAACAATAACCTTAATCAGGATTCTGACTTTGATTGTCTGTGCTTAAAAATAGCTTCTTGACAAACAATTATCCTGTGATATAAACATAACAAAAATAGGCATGATGAATGTACGATGGCCGGGCGTAATTCACCAGCATATTGAATTATTTACAACATGTAATACTTTGGTTGCAATAAAATATAAAATATTTCCTGTAGCAACAAAGTATATTAAATGGACTTTGGTTACCTGTGTAATTTGGCAACAACTGTCCTTTAGTAAAACATATAATCCTGTACAATCACGCTATCATTGCAATCGGCAATCAATCAGCATGGCTGTACAAAAATAAGTAAGAGTACCCTAGTAGTGCACATTACAGTGTAAAACCCATACCATGGAGAACCTTCCATTCCATGTATGTAAAATCATAGCTATCTATTTTTTTTAAAACAAATGCCTGTTGTCTAGTAATAAAATCTTTACAACATTATGTGCTGTAAAACATCTACTAAAATGCATTGATGTTTTACTGTTTCGACTTCCGAAGTCTTTATGCACTATTGTTGTTTTGCCTATCTCTACAGACCAACAGCCGCATTCGAACTCCAACTATCTTACCACAGATAGTGAGCATATGTCTAGACAAAATAACAGAGTAATTCCCCACTGTACGGAACACGTACCTATACGTTGCATGTTGACATTCTCGTCATTTTAGCACCGAAAGTTTTCGCTCATTCTTACAGGCGAGAATCTACTCAAAACTCACAAAAACCAACAAGATTCTCAGATTCTATAGAAAATATAAAGTCTATCATAAAAACACATAAACTAAGTTTGTCACTAAAATATCAAAAATATCGTGCTAAAGCAAATCACAAAAAACTGTATCTTAGCTAAACGTGTCGCTAACCTGGCAATAGTATTTTACTAAAACACTTTACAAAAATTATATATCTAAGCTAAGCTTATCGCTAACTTGACAATATTTGTTCTAAACAAATTACAAAAACTATAATCTAAGCTAAGCGCATCGCTTACTTGACAATATAATTGTGCTAACACAGATAACAAAAAAATCAACTATATCTTAAGCTGAGCTTGTCACTACTTAACATAACAAATTACAAAAAACATACATTCGTATCTACTAAACATACACTTAGCAAATGTACTGTTTGGTATAGACTCACGTCTACCAATGTGCGTAACGTGTGCATTTCAACCTTCCCTGACGTCGCAGATAATGCAACTGACGACATGTATATTCGCACCGTACCAATGTGGCTTTTTTCTGCTGTATTTGAATGTTATTAGTTGAAAATTCATTTACAGTTGTTACATATATTAAACAAAGTTTGTTAAGTTTAAGACTGTTCCCATTCACGAAAGACTTCTATCATCTTGAAGAAGTGGTTTGTTTATGGAAACAGCAATACCATTACTATTGCATTTACTTGGCATCGGGTAGCACAGGTAGCTAGAAGGAATGGACAAAAGACAGAAGAAGAAGGAATGGGCTGAGATTATCTTTGGACCAAGGGGCGCATGCGCATGGGGATAAGTTGGACATATTAACCGTTGCCATAGCAAATATCAATATTGTAAATGTCACAAATATAGTGCAAATTATATTGTATTTTCGAATGCCACATTGACACAGTTGCATCGCAAAATGAGCGATGACGTTTGGGAAGCTTGCTGCAATACAGTCACACAAAAACTACAATAGAGTTAAAGAGCGTTGTCTTATTGAACCACCTGATAACTGTGCTTGCTTCAGAAGCATTTTTTGTGTTTCAGGTAAACATGCTTGGGTGTATCACCTTCACATTATACACGAAAAATATACTTTGCATGTGGTTAAAGGCAAACACGCACATTAAATACAAATAGTCTAATATATACCTGACAATAAATAAGCGGTCCAAAAAAAAATCAACATCCAGTCATACACAGTGCCGAGCAATGCACACTGTTTATGAAAACGAACGACGAAAGATGAATAACAAAGACTCCAACCATTCTCCGCTTTCGCATCTTCTGGCTGGGGTATTCGTTATTCGCTAAGCAGTCACTTTAGATGTCATGATGTGAAAACTAAGGACGACAATTAATTATGACCAGAACCAGTCTGCAATGAGTGGAGTCGTTCATTGATCATGACAGTGTACACCAAAGCAACCCAGCGTTTCATATAATAAACGCGTCTCATAAGGACCATCTTTCGCCAGCCTAAGCCTGCCAAGAAACCAAACTTAATCTGTCAAGAATCTGATCAGTCTGTGTCCATGTTAATTACACTATAGGGCCAAATACGATTAATCTCACACTAGCATGTGTAGGTACACAGTCTATATTGCAGATTAAGCGTAACCAACACAACCTACAGTGTATTTATATGCCTGCTAAGACCCAGATCAGGCTGTAGTTAACAGCATAAACCTTACTGCAACACTCTTTCTATAACATTTATTTAGTTGCGATGATTCCGATAGGCTTGTGTAGCTCAAAAATAATTATAATCAATCTGAAACCAGCATGCGCATGAGCGCAGTCTAGCGCCCAGGCAAACTATCATTATAATTGGTTCAATAACTACTGATTATTGTCGGGTCAAACGTACATGAATCATCAACCTTCATATCACCTCGGATCAACTGTTACAAACAAACCTATCAGAATAATTTACGAAGACCCGGATTAGCATGTAACTCATCAACTTCTAAACAAATAAAGCTGACATAAAGCTGTGTTTTAGTTCAAAATTATGCCCACACAGCGCATATCTCGATCAACACTTATAATTATAATAAGCCTTGATTTAAGACTCGCTACTGTAGAATCCACGCGAATATAATGCCAAACAGGGAAATAGTGATCAAACTGCATATTAACACAGTTTGACCCGAATTTCCTCCGTTAAACATACATTGCGACCAACATTTAAGTTGTGAACCTGTGTAGAATATGATATTCTCACGCATTATAAATCAGTGTTCACATTTCTTTTTTGAACACATTTTTTTAAAATCTAAATATAGTTCGGAAAGCAAATACATGCTTATACACATCAAATTGAAATAGCTAAAAAGCATTACTAAAACCTTAAATATTACCAATGCAAAAAAACAAAAAAAACTTACGAGTATAAACTTTAACCAAGATTTGTTTTTGTTTCTTAATGTGAACAAAACCACTTGAAAAATGTCCTCTGTGCATAAGTATACATGAGCACTTGGCATATTTTTTAAAAATCACAATGTTCTGGTGCGCCTTTAAGACTAATAAGAGTCTGTGCCAAATCACAGGCTCATATGGGCCTTACCATTGCAAGGCGCGCGCAAAGGACAAGTTTCAAAAAGTATTGTACACTTACCAACCCCCCCAAAAGACATTTATGAACCAACGCCTATCGGTACATTTCCGTTTATGAGCGGATCTCCGTTTTCCTTCTCCGATGATGTCACTCTATGTTTACGCTTAACTTTGTCTTCTAGCGTCCTTCTCATATTTACTTCTTGGGTATGGAGATCAATTAGTTTCGCGAGTTCTGTTTTCAGTCTAACGATTTCACGTTGACGCTCAACGTTCTGAGCGACAAACTTATGCACTGTCTTTTTCTCGGTTTCCAGTTCATTTTTCAGTTTGGACACATTCTCAAACTGGGACTGCATCAGATATCGAACGAGTTCGCCAGCTTGTTCATTTTCCTCATGGAGTTGGTTATTTGATGTACGCGAAAAGTCCAAACTTTTCTTTAGTTTTTTAATAACCGTGGCAGCACTTTGTAATTTGGACTTAGAGTTGTAATTTGCCTGAGCGTCACACTGTAAACTTAGAACTTCCTTAATTTGCGAGTCATCAAGCTGGAAAAACGGCAACGCAGAAGACGCATCCTTATCTTCACGGAACTTCTGCATTCTCATCCTGTCTCTTGCAAGGGTAGCTTTGCTCTTAGGTTTTTTGAATGATGTCCGATCAGGCAGTGTAAAGTTCCTCACATTGTGTTGTGCCTTAAAAGGCTCTGGAGCAAAATACACTGGTCTTGTCTGGAGCCCCGATCGCCAGTATGGTCTAAAATGACTATGATAGCCATGATATCTGCTGTCATATCCAGCGTTGTGTCTCCAGGAAACGTCCATAGCTCTTTTCTGTAGATCGGGATCGATGAAACAAGCTTAAAAGTCGTTACTCCGGACTCAACACCAGTTTTAAAGGTGGAGCAAATCGGTCACTTTGAATGTTATTGGGGAACTTAGCGAATGGTGAGCTGTGAGAGGTGTGGTGAGCGGTATATCTGGGCTCACAATATACTTAATAAATAACAACACTGGAGACAGATATCAAGTTCCAATTTTCTTCTTCTATTAACGTTACTCAAAACTTAATGTACTAAAACCGTTCAAATAGTTACTGGTATATCCAAATATAATCATAAGTTCTTCTAACTGTCGGATGTTTAAACCATATGCATATGCTATAACGTTCCAAGCGTAAGTTCAAATCCTAAATATAGTATCTCTAACTTCAGAATTGGTAAATTACCAAAACAGATTAAATGTCATAAATTTTCGGTTGGTAAATCCAAACAGTATTGTATATTGACCAGTAAGTTGGTAGATCCAAACTATCTTAAATTATCACGTCTTGACCGTTTAGTTGGTAAATCCTAACTGATTTTCATAAATCAAAATTACTAAAATTCTAAAAAACAGACACGCCCATATTCTAAAATTTACTATTCTAAAATTTACAGCATTCGCCAATCACCTTGGCAGAGCCATAAGGCGGTCCTAAACATATAGATTAACATTTCATTAAGCAAATCTCTTTGACGGACAATAGCGCCGCCGCCAAACGGACGTGGTTAACAGACGTTGTGATCTCAACTCCCGTGAGCATGTTTGCGCAACTAAATCATGTGTGAACAGCGCTATTGTTCGTCAAATGTAAGACGCTAAAATCTGATCACCTTAATTGATGTCAACACCTGCGAGAAGCTTGGATTCGACTCAGTAATTAAGGAGACATTTTAGGTCTAAAAATGCAAAATAACTTAAAATCTTCAAATTTTGAATTAAATATTTTCTGGTCAAACTATCATTTCCAAATTCAGCATCTGCTTAAAACTACAATTAATTTGATACCCAACATGACTGTATTACACTTATAAATTCAATGTTGATTTCTTTATTGATTTAGAAAAATAAATAAATAAAATGAATGAATGTTTATTTATTTTATTATTTATTTAGGAACCAAAGTACCAAAAATTCCCATCATAATACTTCCTATCCAAGATGGCCGCCATTAGGTCCTGGATCTCCCTTTGACGCGTTCGGTTACATCTCGGAGGGTGAGTCAACGCTCTAGACCACAAGAAGGTAGCGTCACGTCCAAGAGCACGATGTCCTTCTTCAGGGCTTAGGAAGGTAGCGTTCTTTTGTATAGGGGTCATCTTTTTCAGATTGAGATCCAATCCTTAACCGTATAAAGTCGCGTAGAAGGACCCTTCTCACGTTTCCCGGACGGTTGTAAAACGTGGATTCGAGTATTCTCTAATGAGCAGGATCCTCTTGTAACTCGTAAAAGTCTATTACCTCCTCCCTACTCCTCCACCTCCCTACTCCTCCTCCTACTTCTCCCCCTCCTCCTCCCTCCTCCTCCTACTCCTCCTCCTCCCTACCCCTCCTACCTACTCCTACTCCTCCTCCTCCTCCTCCTCCCTACTCCTCCTCCTCCCTACTCCTCCTCCTACTTCTCCTCCTCCTCCCTACTCCTCCTCCCTACAACTCCTCCTCCTCCTCTCTAGTCCTCTTCCTTCCCCTCCCTACTCCTCCTCCTTCTCATTGTACGCCTACTGTACTGTCACTGTACCTTCACTGTACCCTCACTGTACCCCTGATGTACACCCACTGTAACCCTGATGTGCAACACTGTATCCTGCCTGTATCCTCACTGTATACTCCTCCTCCTTCCTTCCTTCCTCCTCCTCTCTCCTCCGTCTCATACTCCTCCTTACTCCCCCTCCACCTCACCACCACCACTAACATCAATACAACCAAATACATGACACCACCACTACCACCACCTCCTCAACAACACCCCCACAACCACCACCACCTCCGCCACCATCACCACCACCACCACCACCACCACCACCACCGACACCACCCACTCCTCCACCACCACCACCTCCACCAACACCTCCATCACCACCACCACCTCCACCACCACCACCATCTCCACCTCCACCACCACCACCACAACCACCACCACCACTACGGACTGCTTCTAACAGCATCACCACTTACACCATTACACCACCACCACCACCACCAACAACAACAACAAAAACAACACCTCCACCACCACCACCACTACCACCACCTCCACCTCCACCTCAACCACCACAACCACCACTACCACTACCACCTACTGCTTCTAACAGCATCACCACTAACACCATTACACCACCAACACCATTACAACCACCATCACCACCATTAATACTACCAACAATGCCATTACGTTAACAATTCAACCAACAAATCTTACCACACCTATATGTCTCATATATAAATAATTAACTAAGACTTCCCCTATATCCATACTGTTTAAATGTCAACAATGCATTGTCGAGGGCAAGCCTGCCTTTTTAAACGAAACTTTTATGCATACCAGACTGCCGTGCAAGCTCTCCTTTTAAAAAATGAAACTTTTTATCAACAATACCAATACCATTACACAACCATTAACGCTACCAACAGTGACACTACGCCAACAATTCAACCCACAACGCTAACCACACCTAATGTCTCAAATATAAAGAATAAACCAGGACTTCACCTACATCCATACTTTTTCTATGTCACCAACGCAAACTCTATAGTTTTCACCTTTCTAACGGACAATGGTTAACCAAATATGTATTTAAATGAAAAGCGCTAATATCTAGGTGTTAAATGATAGACACGCAAACTATTTATTGCACCTGAGCAGCGAAGGCTCTGATTTACAGGCTTGTTTTAGTCTTCGATGACTACTGTTCTCTACACAACGTCAAAAATGTTGCTTTAGACTTAGGAGTTAGACTTTTATAATGGAGATTCCGCAATTACCATTGGATGCTTGTTAAATGCATTCGAAACGCACGCTTTCTTATATGATGACGTCATCCAAAATGGCCCCCGCTCCTGAGCAGTACGCACATGGAAACAACTAGATTTAGGGCTAATGTACAGCTTCACTTCTAACCGTACTTTGTACATGAGTTCTCAGGTAAATCAGCAGACGTAACAAAACCAATTTCTAACGAAGGAAGAATCTACCTGGCATAGATCATGCAATATCTAACAACGGTGAACATACAAAATTCTGTTTTCGCCCTATAGTAAGCGTTGTCAGCAGACTACAAAAATAAACAAGTGATCCCGTTAATATTGACCATGCAAGTGAAAAACGTGTACATCATCGTTCGCTTTTATACGTCCTAGACCTTTTTAATGAACAGGGACAAATCACCATCACCTTTTCTAGTACATAACATAAATATGGAGGTCATAAACGCCTGGTTCGATGGACAATCTCATCTTGCAGACGTTAAATACCGCACTCTGATCAGTAAATTCGATGTTGAACAGCGAAGACCCAACGCTATGATACATTAAAGACGGATTGCTGTGGTATTGAAAAGACTACTTTTCCGTGATCTGTCTCAATGTTAAAACCAATATCTTAGTCAGTATCTTTGTCAATATGCCTAAGCCTCCCGTGTTATAGTCTGCCAAAATTGACCTTAGACTGATTAATTTTCGCCAAAATCTTCGTGATATTCGTGAGTTTTCGTGGAGTACTCCGACCTTGGTCACGCTTTTACAGAGAATATAAAAATAATATCAATTCGTTAATGCAAATAGTCTGATAGCCTAGTGGTTAGTTGACTACTTACAAATCAAGCATACCTGGATCGAAACTTGGAAGGAACCTCTATTATAAAATTGTCAATTTTTTTTTTTTAAGTTAATATTGTTCGCATATTTTATATCATCTTGTGATGAGCTTTACATCTTTCATTTGTATTTAGCCGCTTTTGTATTCATTATTCCTCAAGTTCCCCACTCTTACCTCCTCAGCCTATAACATTTGCAAATAGTTTCGACCCAGTTCAGTAGCAACAGAACGTCGGTTCCGATCTGGATACATACCATTTGGCACTCTGATAGTATTCATGTATAAGAATTTTTGAAAAAAGTTAATTTTGATTAAAAGTCAGCAGATGATAACAAAAGTCTCAAAAAATATATTCAGTGTGCAAAGATTATTGAAATTATTCACGGTGCTGTATTTGTTGCATAAACACATGCCAAATTCAAATAAATGTATCCAGTTATGCACAAAATCAAGAATAAAGACAGAGAAACTAGCAAATCGAAAAAAAAAAAAAACTAAAAAAAACTTAAATGCTTCTGGACTCGAACCCACATCTTTTGAGTGCGAAAAACACTCGACTATCCACTAGGCTATCGAGGAATTGTGATGCATTTTATTCAGATTAGTAATTGTACAACGATCTAAAGCACACTTTTTACGAAGATTCACGAAGACCGAGTAAAAGGTCATTTAATATTCATATGTCTTGGGTCAATTTTGACGAACAATAGGTAAAAATTAAAACATTATATCGGTAAAAAATAAACACTAAGACAGACACTAATGAATATTGGTTTTATCATTGAGACAGATCACGGAAAAGTAGTCTTTTCAATACCACAGCAATCCATCTTTAATGTATCATTGCGTTGGGTCTTCGCTGTTCAACATCGGATTTACTGAGCAGAGTGCGGTATTTAACGCCTGCAAGATGAGATTGTCCATCGAACCAGGCGTTTATGACCTCCATATTTATGTTAGGTACTAGAAAAGGTGATGGTGATTTGTCCCTTTTCATTGTAAAAGTCTAGGGCGTATAAAAGCGAACGATGATGTACTCGTTTTTCACTTGCATGGTCAATATTAACAGGATCTCTTGTTGTTTTTTTTGAGTCTGCTGACAACGCTAACTATATAGGGCGAATACAGTATTTCGTATGTTCACCGTTGTTAGATATTGCATGATTTATGCCAGGTAGATTCTTCCGTCGTTAGAAATTAGTTTTGTGACGTCTGCTGATTTACCTGAGAACTCATGTACAAAGAACGGTTATAAGTGAAGCTGTACATTAGCCCTAAATCTAGTTGTTTCCATGTGTGTACTGCTCATGAGCGGGGGCCATTTTGGATGACGTCATCGTATAAGAGAAAGCGTGCGTTTCGAATGCATTTAACAAGCATCCAATGGTAATTGTGGAATCTCCATTATAAAAGTCTAACTCCTAAGTCTAAAGCAACATTTTTGACGTTGTGTAGAGAACAGTAGTCATCAAAGATTAAAACAAGCCTGTAAATCAGAGCCTTCGCTGCTCAGGTGCAATAAATAGTTTGCGTGTCTATTATTTAACACCTAGATATTAGCGCTTTTCATTTAAATACATATTTGGTTAACCACTGTCCGTTATAAAGGTGAAAACTATAGAGTTTGCGTTGGTGACATAGAAAAAGTATGGATGTAGGTGAAGTCCCAGTTTATTCTTTATATTTGAGACATTAGGTGTGGTAAGCATTATGGGTTGAATTGTTGGCGTAATGCCATTGTTGGTAGCGTTAATGGTTGTGTTAAGGTGTTGGTGGTGTTGATAAAAAAGTTTCATTTTTGAAAAGGAGAGCTTGCACGGCAGTCTGGTATGCATAAAAGTTTATTTTAAAAAGGATGGCTTGCCCTCGAAAATGCATTGTTGACATTTAAACAGTATGGGTGTAGGTGAGGTCTCAGTTCATTCTTTATATATGAAACATATAGGTGTGGTAAGATTTGTTGGTTGAATTATTAACGTAATGGCATTGTTGGTAGTATTAATGGTGGTGATGGTGGTTGTAATGGTGTTGGTGGTGTAATGGTGTTAGTGGTGATGCTGTTAGAAGCAGTAGGTGGTGGTGGTGGTGGTGGTAATGGTGGAGGTGGTGGTGGTGGTGGTGGAGGTGGAGGTGGTGGTGGTGGAGGTGGAATTGGTGGGGTAGGTGGGGGTGGTAACGAAGGAGGTGGTGTTGAAGGTGGTGGTGGTGGTGGTGGTGGTAGAGGTGGTGGTTGTGGAAGTGGAGATGCTGGTGGAGGTGATGGAGGTGGTGTCGGAGGTGGTGGAGGTGGTGGTGGAGGTGGGGGTGGTGGTGGTGGTGGAGAAGGAGGAGGTGGTGGTGGTGGTTGTGGAGGTGGAGGTGGTGGTGGAGGTGGGGGTGGTTGTGGTGGAGGTGGTGGTGGAGGTGGTGGAGGTGGTGGTGGAGGTTGTGGAGAAGGAGGAGGTGATGGAGGTGGTGGTGGAGGTGGTGGTGGTGGAGGTGGAGGTGGTGGTGGAGGTGGTGGTGGTGGTGGAGAAGGAGGAGGTGGTGGTGGTGGAGGAGGTGGTGGTGGTTCAGGAGGTGATGGTGGTGGTGGTGGTGGTGGTGGTGGTGGTGGAGAAGGAGGAGGTGGTGGTGGTGGAGGAGGTGGTGGTGGTTCAGGAGGTGATGGTGGTGGTGGTGGTGGAGGTGGTGGTGGTGGTGGAGAAGGAGGAGGTGGTGGTGGTGGAGGAGGTGGTGGTGGTTCAGGAGGTGATGGTGGTGGTTGTGGAGGTGGAGGTGGTGGTGGAGGTGGGGATGGTTGTGGTGGAGGTGGTGGTGGAGGTGGTGGAGGTGGTGGTGGAGGTTGTGGAGAAGGAGGAGGTGATGGAGGTGGTGGTGGAGGTGGTGGTGGTGGAGGTGGAGGTGGAGGTGGTGGTGGATGTGGTGGTGGTGGTGGAGAAGGAGGAGGTGGTGGTGGTGGAGGAGGTGGTGGTGGTTCAGGAGGTGATGGTGGTGGTGGTGGTGGTGGTGGTGGTGGAGGAGGTGGTGATGGTTCAGGAGGTGATGGTGGTGGTGGTTGTTGAGGAAGTGGTTGAGGTGGTGGTGCAGGTGGTGGTGGTGGAGGTTGTGGTGGTGGAGGAGAAGGTGGTAAAGGTTGTGGTAGAAGTGGTGGTGGATTGTTGGTGGTGTTGGTGGTGTTGGTGGTGTGGGTCGTGGTGATGGTGGAGGTGGTGGTGGAGGAGGTGGTGGTAGTTGTGGTGTCATGTAGTTGGTTGTATTGATGTTAATGGTGGTGGTGAGGTGGAGGAGGAGTAAAAAGGAGTATGAGAAGGAGGAGAGAGGAGGAGGAGGAAGGGGGAGGAGGAGTATACCATGAGGATACAGTGAGGATACAGTGGTGTACATCAGGGGTACAGTGGGTGTACATCAGGGGTACAGTGAGGGTACAGTGGGTGTACAGTGAGGGTACAGTAGGGGTACAATGAGAAGGAGGAGGAGTAGGGAGGAGGAGGAAGAGGAGAAGGAGGAGGAGTAGGGAGGAGTAGCAGGAGGAGTAGGGAGGAATCAGGCGGACTCTATCAGACAGGCCGTCAAACTCAGAAAAGACTTGTTTATGGACGTGTGGCCAGATCATAATATAGAAGAAAACGAGGAAGCTTTCGAAGATCCAGAAGACTCTACTGCGTCTACTACGTCGTGAATCGACACGCTGACAAAACCATGAAAGACATCTTAAAATACTTTAATCGGAACCGGAAGAGAAATGAGCGCTTCCTAGTGTCTAAAATGAGGCTAGGCCCGAAGGTTCAACCGTCCGCGAAACGTGAGAAGGGTTCTTCTACGCGACTTTATACGGTTAAGGATTGGATCTCATTCTGAAAAAGATGACCCCTATACAAAAGAACGCTACTTCCTAAGCCCTGAAGAAGGGCACCGTGCTCTAGGACGTGACGCTACCTTCTCGTGGTCTAGAGCGTTGACTCACCCTCCGAAGTGTAGCCGAACGTGTCACAGGGATGTCCGGGACCTCATGGCCATCTTGGATCGGAAGTCGTGTTGGCGGCCATCTTGGATCGGAAGTCGTGACGTCATTACCCTATAACGGGGGTGATACTACTCATATATACTCATGTTTTTATTGCATTACTGTCGTATGTCATTGTATACATGTAATGTATACATTTAAAGGGAAATACGCTGAATTGGAAGCAATGGGTGAAGGGTGTTTTCCTCTCAATTTACCTAAGCCTTATTTAGCGGAGGGTACGTTCAAAGATGAAGTCCTACAAGGAGTGTTGCAGAAGACCTCAGAATTGCATTTTTGCAGTCAAACCTTTTCTGGAGGCTAGTTGTGCCAAGTCCAAAACTAAGGCCAATACAGAAATCAGCGCCTGGACTATAATGCCCTTTCAAATGTTAGAATGGCAACAGGTTGTGTCGATTCAATATTTAAAGCACAATGCGCAATTCTTATGACGTCATTGAAATTGACAACTGCGTAATTTTGAAAACATTACAGAATTTTCATTTCCGAGAATATTCTATTTTTGTCTATCAAATTGGACTAAAACATGCTGAACCTAATATCGGCAAAATATGCTGAACAAAAGTGAAAACGCTACACCTAAATTGTTTGCCATCTATATGCAAAATTATGCAAACCAAGAATGCAAATAAAAGTGCAACTTAATGTTCAATTACTGGGTAATGCATAGAAGTAAAAGTTTTACGGATGGTGTCACGAGGGAACACATGAAAGTCATTTAAATGTGACAGGGGTCCGATTTTTCAGGTTGCCAATTTGAACAGAAATCTCACACAGTTTAGGCCTTCAGAAATCCACTACCTACGAGATGTGACTGCGTGAAATGGTAGTCTAGACATGTGACAACCAGAAAGGTGAAGGACTTATATCAAGAGTGTTTTGATCGTTTAGAAAAGCAATCTTAAAAAGCGGGGTTTCCATCAAATTGCCAAGTTTGAAGTTTTAACACTGAAATCTCCCTAGTAAAATCAATGTGTTGTTGCATCTTTGTATGAGAACATTACTTGTCGACACATGGTAGAAAAAATGTGCTGAAAGTCTACCTGATTTGGCAAAAGAAAATTATCATAAAATCGTTATCAATTGAATATTACCAAACTTTTAATATTCCCTATTTGTTTTTGACAAAGGGAGACAATTTTCAATTTTTTATCACTTTGATAAATTCGATATTGTTTTCTGAGCTTGCTTCAAGTTTTCTTGTGTTTTTATGCAACTCAATTATGATCAATTTTGATAAGCATAACAATTTTAATTTGCGCATGCGCAATAGCAAAATTCAGTTAATAAAGCTTTAAACACTTAAAGCTGCATAGTCTGTAACTTTTGATCTTCCAATTTCAAAAATAATGTTTTTATTTTTCAAGAACACAATAAAATTACTTAAATTAAGGTAATCATTTTACCATTTTCCTAAATCTTAACAAGGTATCACTATCAAAACAACTGCATTTATGTTAAAGTTCAACGGTCTAGAATTATTGGAGGGACGCAAATAATTACCAACAAGAGAAAATAACACCTGTTTGATGAGATAATTCACTGTTCCATGTAGTTTTCAGCTGTACTGAACATTTTTATTGTGAAAACATAGCTTAATTCTACTTTTACAAATGATTTAAAAAGAAAATAAAATTTTTCGAAAAATGTTCATAGTTACAGAGTATGCAGCTTTAAGGGAGCATAACTCAGACATCAAACGAGACAAATTGGTGGAATTTTGATGAATCGATTGCTAAATGTCTGGGGAACATTATTCAACTAAGTAAATACTTTTTGTCCAACGCTTTCTCACAAAATATAGATAATTGTAGTGTAGCGTTTTCACTTTTGTTCAGTATATTTAAGATGAATATTATTTTGATTATAAGATATCTTAATTTGAATTGGAAATTATTGATTTTAGATGAGAATTTTAAAAATTGCTACTGGTTTCAGACGGATGCTCTGTGCTCAGTTTAATCCCATGTTGCATTCTTAATATAGCCGTTGTGCCGACAGTATGGGCCGGTCAAATCTTCAAGTGGTCCAGAATTCGCTTATAGCTGACAGTTGTATAGCCATACATTCAAGGGCCTAGGAAATCCAGATCAAAAAGAAAGTTCGACATATGTACAGAACACATTGGCTAATGGATGACCATTGAGCAGCCATGAAAACGAATTGCAGATACTGACTGAATTGTGAGGTATTTAATATGCACAGTCTGCTTGACAGGTCAGCGCATTGAGTGTATGGCTGTTTCAGGTTAGATTTTCGGTCGTTCCTTTCGGTCACACAGTAGATAAATACAGAGAGATATAATGAATTAACTATGCCGATAGATGCTGTAAATTTTTTGCCTCCAGCGAGATTTGAACCCATAGAGTAGGGGCCAAACTGAGATTTATGGGCTATTTTGCGAGTTTGTTGCACCCCAAAGGAAGAAAAAGTTGATTACTATTTTCAGTCAGGGACATGTCTGGGAGCCTTAGAAACCCATGTTTTACTAGGTTTTCTGTGGTCAATTTTCTGTAAATTGCCTGTAATCAACGTTACCCCACAGACATTGGAAATAGCAGTACACAAATACAAGACTAATAATATGTTTTATAATATACTATAGTATCAAAGAATTTATTTAAGGTTTAAATGTTTGATCTAGTCATAAACATTAATTGAAGACATCTATGTAATATCTTAACGCTCATCAGCGTTACGTATGTTACATTTTATACGAAATTGCAGATAATGACTTTATAGATTGCATATAAGAATGTACCATGTTCCCCAGCCACAGGAAGAGAAACTTGGTTACTATTTTCAGTCTGGAACATGTCTTGGGGCTATAGAAACCTAAGTTTTTGTAAGTTTTCTATAGTTAGTTTTCTGTAAGTGAACTCTAACCAATGTTACCCTAATTTTGAAAATAGCAGTACACAAAATACAAGACAAGTAGGATAGCTTACAATAGTATTAATGGAATTATTTGAGTTTTTCATTGTTAGCTAGACATAAAGATCAATTTCAGACATCTCTAATATGTATTTCTGCTCGTCAGAGTTACCTACGTTACATTGTTTCATGAAATTGCAGATAGTATCTGTATAGATTGCATATCATAATAAACCATGTTCTCAACCTTAAATGTGCGATAAAAATCCCTATTCTAATGATGAATTTCCATTTTGCCATATTTGAAACTATTCATAATATTTTGTGTAATTGGAAATAATTTGTAGTAAGATAAATTTTAAAATATGCATATAAGCATATCATTTGGTTTAAGCATATAATTTCTACTGGCATACAGATTTTGTATGTCAACCATATACATTGCATTGGAATTGACAGTGTCTTCTTTCATCTCTGTTACAATGAAATGAAATTACAGCATTAATACACGTTTTACTACCATAGGCATTTAATTTCTGTCAATATATAAATAAGGTAACGTAAGTAACAACAATGGTGTTTTGCGCAAATGGATATACTAAAATTTATGGAGAGTAGACTAATATTTTTACCTAAACCTGACGACACGAAGAGTCTACTCTCCCCATATTTTAATAACTTCATTAATAGACAAATTATTTAAAATAAACATTAATCTTAGAGAGTTTTGTAATTTTGTTTGATCCTGTTACTTTGATACATGTATGGTAATTTGCAGAATTTTTTATTAATGATTCATAGCAATAAACATGATTTTTACTTTATGATTCAAATATTGGACTGAGTATACCATACCTCAATAAATAAATTTAAATAGAAAAGCAATATTTCCTGCATCTGGTGGCAAGGCAAGGGGATTGTGTGGGTGTCTTCCAAGGCAGGGGCTTTCTGTCGACTTTACACAGAGAACAGATCTTGAAACTAGTCAAGTTCCAGCTGAGTCTTCTTTGAATGGGTAACAAATTGGTCAAAATTGATGATTCACTGTTTCACAAGATATTTACCCTTTACACTATTTGCATATATTTGTCAAGCCCATAACATATGCAACAGCAAATTGTCACTTCCATTTTTCCATATTTGAATCTATTTATAATTTGTAATTGGGTATAATTTGCAGTAAGATAAATTTTAACATATGCTTATAAGCATATCATTTGGTTTAAGCATATCATTTCTACTGGCATACAGATTTTTAAGTCAACCATATACATTGCATTGGAATTGGCAGTGTCTTCTTTCATCTCTGTCACAATGAAATGAAATTACAGCATTAAAACACGTTTTACTACCATGGGCATTTAATTTCTGTCAATATATAAATAAGGTAACGTAAGTAACAACAATGGTGTTTTGCGTAAATGGATATACTAAAATTTGTGGAGAGTAGACTCATATTTTTACCTAAACCTGACGACACGAAGAGTCTACTCTCCCCATATTTTAATAGCTTCATTAATAGACAAATTATTTAAAATAAACATTAATCTAAGAGAGTTTTGTAATTTTGTTTGATCATGTTACTTTGATACATGTATGGTAATTGCAGATTTTTTTATCAATGGTTCATAGCAATAAACATGATATTTACTTTATGATTTAAGTATTGGACTGAGTATACCGTCCCTCAATAAATAAATTTAAATAGAAAAGCAATATTTCCTGCATCTGGTGGCAAGGCAAGGGGATAGTGTGGGTGTCTTCCAAGGCAGGGGCTTTCTGTCGACTTTACACAGAGAACACATCTTAAAACTAGTCAAGTTCCAGCTGAGCCTTCTTTGAATGGGTAACAAATTGGTCAAAATTGATGATTCACTGTTTCACAAGATATTTACCCTTTACACTATATGCATATATTTGTCAAACCCATAACATATGCAACAGCAAATTGTCACTTCCATTTTTCCATATTTGAATCTATTTATAATTTGTAATTGGGTATAATTTGCAGTAAGATAAATTTTAACATATGCTTATAAGCATATCATTTGGTTTAAGCATATAATTTCTACTGGCATACAGATTTTTATGTCAACCATATACATTGCATTGGAATTGACAGTGTCTTCTTTCATCTCTGTCACAATGAAATGAAATTACAGCATTAAAACACGTTTTACTACCATGGGCATTTAATTTCTGTCAATATATAAATAAGGTAACGTAAGTAACAACAATGGTGTTTTGCGTAAATGGATATACTAAAATTTGTGGAGAGTAGACTCATATTTTTACCTAAACCTGACGACACGAAGAGTCTACTCTCCCCATATTTTAATAGCTTCATTAATAGACAAATTATTCAAAATAAACATTAATCTAAGAGAGTTTTGTAATTTTGTTTGATCATGTTACTTTGATACATGTATGGTAATTGCAGATTTTTTTATCAATGGTTCATAGCAATAAACATGATATTTACTTTATGATTTAAGTATTGGACTGAGTATACCGTCCCTCAATAAATAAATTTAAATAGAAAAGCAATATTTCCTGCATCTGGTGGCAAGGCAAGGGGATAGTGTGGGTGTCTTCCAAGGCAGGGGCTTTCTGTCGACTTTACACAGAGAACACATCTTAAAACTAGTCAAGTTCCAGCTGAGCCTTCTTTGAATGGGTAACAAATTGGTCAAAATTGATGATTCACTGTTTCACAAGATATTTACCCTTTACACTATATGCATATATTTGTCAAGCCCATAACATATGTAACAGCAAATTGTCACTTCCATTTTTCCATATTTGAATCTATTTATAATTTGTAATTGGGTATAATTTGTAGTAAAATAAATTTTAAAATATTTCTACTGGCATACATATTTTCTATTTCAACCATATAATTTGCATTGGAATTGACAGTGTCTTCTTTCATCTCTGTCACAATGAAATGCACTTTGTTATAATCTAAAATTCCTCTATCGTTTTTAAAAATTACAAATATGATATCAATCAAAGTACATATCAGTATAGAAATAGCATGGTTTATACTAAAATGTACCTGATGCTTTGTAGATCTAGCATTTACTTTTTTTTCGTGTATGCTTAATACATGAATTTTCACTGTTGACAATTACATTTTGAAAAAAAAAATCAATGTATCTCTAGGCCTGTCACAATTGCGATTTCATTTTATCATATTGCTTATTTTCTTATTATATTAAACAGCAATTTCGAAAGAAATTATTTTGTTTGTTAACCAAGCAAGTTTTAGGTGAAGCAACCTGAGCGATACGCATAGACTTAAAAGCATATTACGTGGTAACATTACTTACAAAGCTATTTCATGTTAACATGAATTGCACATGTTTTGTCTGTTAGTGAAGCTTTATTTTAAAATCCATTTTGAGGAGTTATTCTAAAGCTTTAATCATAAACATGACTCACTGTAATTCAACAACATGGTTTGAATTTCTGAAACTCACAGATTAAATTGCCGAATGAGTGTCTGTTGAAAAAGTAGTGCCACGACTCACGCGCAGCTGGTAGCTTTCTTACATTATTCACAAGGAAGTTCGTTTATCTTTCTTTTTTGCACCTTAGGGTCTTGTTGAGCTATGTGAACCACTGGTACATGTTGACACATGAGAAGTAAGAGACTTATGATAAGTTTGTTGGTTTTAAAGATTTACTGCATTAGCCTTATTGTATGCAAAACCATCAACAATTGTGAGCAATACTGCAGACAACAGCTCGTACTCATAATTTTAGTCATAAACTGACTCATTCTTGTACCCATATCTATGTACAGTATATATCTGTTAATACTAACATTGTTTGAGGGCTGTTTCTGCTTAAAGGAAAGTGTTTCAGTTTTATTTTAAGTATAATGCCATATTCAGATTACAAATTATGAGTATGTTACAAATTACAAGTGCAAGCTAATCTCGTATATTGCACTGGTTTATACATGTAGTAGATAACTTTAACGTAAAGACCAACCTTATATGCAACGAATCACTGTTTCAGCAAACTAATATAATTAAAACACAAATGCATTTTATATGTATGGACAGGCGAGTTTCCCACCTTATGGATTTTTTCTACATCAAGCAAATCAGACATTAAACCAATTGATTATGTTCGTAATTTTGTATTTGATAAACATTTTGTGATGTAATTTCTCCAAACATTAGACATGACCTCAGATAAACTGATGATAGACTGGGTGTACACTCAAGATTTTAGCTGCTGCAATACGGTGAATGACAGATTCTTGCATAGGATGTGTATATATCATTGAATAACCTTGTTAAGAGCCTTAGTCACCAAAAGGCCAACCAAGACACACTTACCTAATAGGATATCTTTCAATAATCTCAATGAAATTATTTTAGCTTTACTTGTTTGAGCTAGACATAAACATCAATTGCAGACATCTTTGAGATATGTTTCTGCTTGTCAGCGTTACTTATGATACGTTGTATATTAAATTGCAAACAATGAACTTATAGATTGCATTTTAGAACAAAACATGTTCCCCAATCTTAAATTTATAATGTAGATATCTATTATAATGGTAAATTTCCATTTATACATATTTGAAGCTGTTAATTACTTGTAACTGTAGTGAAATTAATTTATAAATATGCTTATTGGCATGTAGTTTGTACTGGCTTACAAGTGTTCTATCCTCATTTACTAGGTAACTTAGTTTACAGGCCTATTATGAAAACTTTGACAATAGGAAACGTAGTAAAACAGACCACAGGAAACGTAGTAAAACAGTCAGTCTAATATATGATTAAAGACCTGTAAACTGTCATATCAAAGTAACATAATCAATCAAAATTACAAAACTCTCTTAAATAAGTGTTTATTTAGAATAATTTGTCCATAATTAAATTATTTAAATAATATGTGGAGAGAAGACTCAAATATATTCTGAGCGTGGCTTCTTGTCAGGCCCAGGTAAAATTTGAGTCTACTTTCCACACTTTTAAATTAGTATTTTTATCCATTTATGCAAGGGACAATGTTGTTACCTACGTTACCTGATATATATTAACAGCAACAAACTATCCATTGAAGTTGAATTGTTTATAGTTATTATTTCGTTTCATTGTGAAAGTGGTGAAGAAGACATTGTACATTCCAATGCAATGCAAATTGTCAGATAGAAAATCTCTACGTCAATATTAGAAGTGGCATGCTCATAATCATACTTAAATATTTTATTTTCAACCTCTATTGCCAGTTACAAGTTGTAAATAGCCTAAAATATGTGAAAATGGAAATTCATCATTAGAATAGAGATCTTTAATACACATTTAAGGTTGGAGGAAATGGTTTATTCTAATATGCAATATATAAAATCATTATCTGCAATTTCGTAAAAATGTAACATAAGTAACTCAGGTAAGCAGAAATACATCTTACACATGTATGCAATTGATGTTTATGACTAGCTTAAACATGTAAAGTTCAAATAACTTCATTTATATACTTTTGAAAATATCATATTAGTCTTGTATTTTGTGTACTGCTATTTTCAATGTTAGTAGGGTAACATTAATTACAGGCCATTTACAGAAAAATGACAAAAGAAAACATAGTAAAACATGGGTTTCGAATACCCTAAGACATTTCCAAGACTGAAAATAGTAACAAAGTTTCTCTTCCTGTGGCTGGGGAACATGGCTCATTCTTATATGCAATCTATGAAGTCATTATCTGCAATTTCATATAAAAAGTAACATCCGTTACGCTGACGAGCTGCAATAATATCACAGATGTTTGCCATTGATGTTTATGACTATGTTAAACATTTTAACCTCAGATAAATTCATTTATACTATCATAAAATATATTATTAGTCTTGTATCTTGTGTACTGCTATTTTCAATGTTTGTGGGGTAACGGTGATTACAGGCCATTTACAAAAAAAATGACCACAGAAAACTTAGTAAAACATGGGTTTCTGAGGTCCCCAGACATGTCCCTGACTGAAAATAGTAACCAACTTTTTCTTCCTGGGGGGTGCAACAGAACTCAAAATTTGAGATTTTGCCCCTAGACCAACTCCGCCTAGCACTACACCAGACATCGACGCTACCAACTGCGCCACTGAGACATCCCCAAAAAAGGATGTTCAGGAAGGGCTAATATTGACGACGACTGGTGCAGTACACGTCGTATATCAGTTCCTTTTCAATGGTTGGCATCTGTTTAGTTCGCAAATGAAAGCCTGATGGATCCAAGGATACAAGTGAAATTAGATAAATATCAGAAGTGCGGAAATATAATTTCACAAACATCATTGCTTTAGAGCTACACAGGATCAGAAACTGATGCGGATTCATACAGTAGGTAAATACAGAGAGATATAATGAATCAACTGAGCCGATAGGTGCTGTAAAAAATTTGCCTATAGCGAGATTCGAACCCACGACCATGACAACTCCGCCTAGCACTACACCAGACATCGACGCTACCAAATGCGCAACTGAGACATCTCCAAGAAGGATGTTCATGAAGCGCTGATATTGTCGACGACTGATGCAGTACACGTCGTATATTGGTTCCTTTCCAATGGATGGCATATTTTTAGTTCGCAAACTATATATACTGAGGGACTTTAGAAACGCACCATTTTACATTCATTGTCTCTTCCACACGGTTAATTTGAGAATGTTTTCTTTTTCATTTTGTATCCTATTGCGCAATAGACCATGATTTGCCATGATTTCGATTTGATCATGCTGTTCATTCTGACGTAATACCGACGTTAGTGTTTTTCAACAATTGTCGTCTGATAAATGTAAATTTGATTCAACTTGAAAACAAACACTTTGAGGTGGTAGCCAGATGTCTTAACTAATAGAAAAAACACAAAATGTTTCAGAAATAATCGTTTTATTACACTCCCACTCCCAGCGTTTCTTTGCTGACGTCAGCCTTAAATTTTTAAATAGTCAAAACAGACGGGTGACGTTCGCGCATGTCGCGATACTTTTGTCTTCTATACAATTGATTGAGGAGTATCTGTTGACAATAAAAATAGTTTGATTATTCCTGAACCTTAGGATATAAACGGCCAATAACGCCACAAAGCAATTACGTCATGTAGACGTAGTGAACGTTGCCAGAGGTCTAAAATTTCATGATTTGATTTTCTTTCCTTTTGCTTTCGAGAACGACCATCGGTTCAAAAACTTTTTTTGTCCATTATGGAAGGTATTGGTACTCTGTGACTTTTTGAATTTGAGTTGTCTCAGAATTATCGCGACGTCACGGCAATCATAAGCCACAGTGTTTCGATTTTCTTATTGAATGCAAGTTAAATGACGGAACTTGTCAATTTCATTTTTCACATAATGAAAATATTCAGTTTTCGACGTCAATTAGCATTTAAGCAGGTGGTGCGTTTCTAAAGTCCTCCAGTATAGTATTTAGTAGTCACTAGTAATTATTGCCTTGTTTTTTTAAATGTCCTGTTCAGAAGTAGATATTGCATCTGGGTATTTCAAACCTTATATTGAGAAATAAATACTTATGGCCATAATGATTAATATGCAAAAGTGTGATTTCTTTATAAAGTGTTTCCTGTTAGAGAGGAAGGCTAAAATAAGGAAAGATATGATAGCGCAAAACAAGATAGCATACCAAACATAACAAAGACAAACATGAAACATAAAAACAAAAATGAATCACCGCCTTGAAACGGTCAGCAACAAAGTCACTGCAGGGCTTAAACATGTATAATGGTACCAACCTCACTATTAGTTCTGATGTGGATCAAAACACATAGCTGCTTGCTTCGAATGAAAGATTCCTAAATTATCGTTGTATCATCTCCAAGTACATACAAATCAAGATATAAAAAGGAGATAAAACAAAGATAAGGGATCACCAGTACATAAAATGAATACTGAAGCAAAATATATCCAACAGTTAAACCCCGATGGGCATGACCAAAGACAGGGCATCCGGCCCCATCCCTCTCCACTAAAGGTATGTCTTTAAGCCTGAACCGTCATAGAAAAAGAAGTGTGTATGATCCGGAATTACCACAATCACACACTGCAGATTAACCCTAGGCACCTTGAAGAGCCGCAAGACTGTTACAAGACATCTGGAAGACAGTTAAAGTAAATCTACACATTTTCTCTTCTCAATCAAGATGATTGCAAAACTAGGACACTAACATATAATTACAAAACAAGGACCTAGCAGAGAACCCCCACAAACCATAGGAGCAACAATAAGCAATGAATGAACAACAACAGAAACACCGCCTCAGAAACGATAGCAGGCCAAGCAACTGGGGAGGGGGGGACTTAACATCAATTCTCTGTAGCCACCATAAATCACGGCACACATAGTCACAGACTACAGATATGAATGAAACCATGGTATTTGATTAGAGTACCAAAATAGTGAATTGAAACTTGCTTTCATTTTTCAATATTTCGTCTCGTTTCTATGGCAACGAGGTTCATAATGATAAAAATGAGAATTTTTCAGAAAATCAGGTGTCCCTCTGAAGATTATTCTTTTGTGTTCTTACTGTGTCAGTTCGTATTGGCGATTGCAGTTATTACCCTTTTAACTCAGCATAGTTACTACTGCGTTTATGCGTTTTGTAAATTTTAATTAGCTGCTATAATCATTAAAAGGAGCACATTTCACGATATTGTTGGGATATAACATTGTAACAAGCTGTGTTATGAACGGCACCATCATTTGAAAGTCAATATATATTTGAATTAAAAACAGCTGCATTTGTGTTTCTAAAAAACACTGTCATTGTCTTGCAACAAAACTTAAGCATTCAGAAGTAAAACTTGCCTCTGAGGATCAAAAGTAAATGTTGAATATAAGTACATTTTATTCAGTATTAATACGTAAATATAACCTGAATCTATATCATTTAGGCCTCGTCGCGAGAAACCCTGTCTCCAGGGGTTTGCGAACAAGAAAGGCGCAGACCAGCCTGCGCATACGCGCAGTCTGATCAGTGCCTTTGTTATTCGCTTATTAGAAAGTATTATATCTAGACTTGCTACGAGCGAAATTTTGATTTCTAGCTTGTCTCTGTAGCTGAGAAGGCTGGTTTGAATCTCACTTTGTCAGAAACCCCGAAGACAGGCTTTCTCGCGACAGGGCCCATTTACAACTCAGAGGGAGTCATTGTCTCTGTGTATGTTGCATTGTCACAGAACATGAAGAAATCGAGACATAAGATACAATGGGGTGTATTGTTTGTCAAAATTGATCCGAGACATATGAATATTCAATGACCTTTTACTCAGTCTTCGTGAATCTTCGTAAAAAGCGCGCTTTAGATTGTTGTGCAATTACTAATCTGAACGAAATTAATCACAGTTCCCTGATAGCCTAGTGGCTAGTTGAGTGTTTTAGCATCAAAAGATGTAAGTTTGAGTCCAGTAGCATTTAAGGTATTTTTATTCATTTTTTTTCGATTTGCTAGAGTTTTTATTCTTGGTTTTGTGCACAACTGGATACATTTATTTGAATTTGGCATGTATTTATGTAACAAATACAGCACCGTGAATAATTTCAATAAGCCTACATGCACACTGAATATTTTTGAGACTGTTGTTATCATCTGCTGACTTTTAATCAAAATAAACTTTTAAAAAAATCTTACACTATCAGAGTGTCAAATGGTCTGTATACGTTCTGTTGGTACTGAACTGGGTCCAAACTATTAGCAAATGTTATCAGCTGACAAGGAAAGAGTAGGGAACTTAGGGAATAATGAGTAACAAAAGCGGCTAAATACAAATGAAAGATGTAAAGCTTATCACAAGATGAGATAAATTATACGAACAATATTAACTTAAAAAAAGAAAGAAATTTGAAAGTTATATAAAAAAGGTTCCTTCGAGGTTTCGATCCATGTATGCTTGATTTATAAGTAGTCAACGTTTTGCTCGTTTTGTATCAAACAAACCATTTAACTACCAAAATCCTACAAGTGTTACCTCTATGATCCAGCAGTTAAATTGGCCAACCCTTGAAGCTCGACGTCGATCATCTGACCTTGTCTTAATGTATAAAGTTGTTCATAACTTGGTTGCTGTACCTATTACGTACCATCCACCTAGATCGCCAAGGTATATGGAATGTGTTAGATTTATTACATACCACTGTCGTGTGAATGTGTACCAACATTCATTTTCCCCACGAACTGTTATATTGTGTAATCAGTTACCAGAATCTACAATAAACCTGGAGAGTTTGGACAGCTTCAAGTTAGCTGTTCAACCACCAACAACTATGTAAACCAGCAGGACATTGTAAAGTGTAAATACACGTTGGTTTTTAATCTTCACCGAGTTCATCTTATTTGGACCGTCTGACACCGCACATGCACAATTTTAAACCCTTGTCGATGATGTCTGCCTGGCGGATTTGGACAAGTATCCTCATTGAAGTTGAAGTTGAACCACTAGGCTATCAGACCATTTGCATTGACGAATTGACATTATCTTCATATTCTCTGTAAAAGCGTGAGCAAGGTCGGAGTACTCCACGAAAACGCACGAATATCACGAAGATTTTGGCGAAAATTAATCAGTCTAAGGTCAATTTTGGCAGACTATACATACATCGATAAGATGACTGTTACATAACTGTTTTATATACATACTACATCTACTTTCTTATAGTGCGTCCAGGAATTCAGTGAACATAGTTTTTTGCGTTTATTTTTATATGTGCAGACTTATCGCAGAATAAACATCAGAATTTAATACATCTATACACCGCCTAATTGGTGATATTTTTCGCTGCAAATGGTATTGCCATATGGACTGTTAAATGACGGAATTTGTCCTCATTTGAGCATCTGCATTTTTTAATTTAACCTAAACGCACCTTTGTACGGATCACCGCCTTTATTTGACTATCTATGAATAATTATACAGTTCTGTAAGACGAAGTAACGTGTTAGGAAAAGGGTTTCTTATCATATCAAAATAGTTCCACCAGATGCAAATTATGGCCAAAGTTTGGGCTCATTGAATTTTGGCATACAAGAAAATATTGAGGTCTTCCCAGTAGGCACCCATCCGTTTGTTCCTATGAAATGAATCGCTGTGTTCCGTTGTCCCTCAATTAAAAATCTTGATTTTCTGTTTTCCCTGCTCATTGAAATTTGTATCCTTCTAATCATCAGATTTTAAACAATTTTCCAACTCGTTTTGTTAAATCAATTGAGCTTTTTATCTGTTTATTCCAAATACTGATTTGTTGACACCAGGCAATGCAAAATATGCATCGTAATTCCGGGCAACTATACTCATGCTAAGAAAAAGAAGGCCAGCCTGGGCATTGTATAAGGTTTGTTTGATTTGCATAGTAATTCTTGGGTCACTTACAGGCACAGGCTATGTGGATGAATGCCTTCACCCGCGTGTCCTGCCAATCTATCGGACTGTTGGAAACAATTTTCTCTTCTAGCAAGACAATGCTGACATACCTGCAATATGGTAAAGAACTGTTTGAAAGTTGGTCATGTCAAACCCCTTTGACTGGCCGTCCGGGTCCTGAACAATCTCCGATCGACCACCCCTTTGATAATTTAGGCTGGTGGGTACATGATCGTATCCCTTCCCAGCAGCCATATTTTACGAATTGGAAAACTAGCTGGTTGAACGGTGGCAATGCGTTCCACAATCGTTGGTGGGGTACAACCCAGGTTTCTTTTAAGCAGTCGCAAAATGCTCATAGAATACATTTATAAAGGTGGCGGGCAGACAAGATATGACTTAAAATATATAAATTTGTGATCAAAACATGTTCATTCAACAAAGCCAGTGAAATGGGGTGGCCTTCTTTTTATTAGCATGAGTATAAAATTGATAAGAGAAAAAGATCATAGGGCTCACCTGGTAGGCGTGATCCAAGTTAATAATAGACTCTTCCAATAAAAATAAAGCTCCTTCAACTCTTTAATATTTGAGGTCAGAAAGAGAAACTAGTGATGGGATGGATATGTACTTGGAAATAGGTTGAAATATATCAGCGGATATCATATTTTGTGTTTGGGGTCAATATATTTTTGGGGATCGCTGAAAACTAATTTTTTATGCGAAGTGCATCATAGGCTATAAATAAAGCACCAGTCATTTGTAACCACTGCTTCACCCAAGCCTCTGAGCAGGGTGGGGATAGCCTGGCAAATGTGCTGTGGTTTTACTTTCACATTGTCTCCAAAATTTGAAGGAAATGTAGGTGTTTGATAGACAAAGGCAACCATGGCAGTGCAGTATAATAACAGACTGCGGGGGAGTACTGTCATGGTTTTTCCAGCTAGCTGTTCCGACAGTGTGGTGGATACTATGGGGAACTGCAGACACAAAAGCAAAGTCCCAGACATTTTCCTGGGCTTGGGGATGGGGGCATTGGTCACAAATGACTAGTGCATAAAGGCGAAATAAATTAAGCCCACCAGTCATTTGTAATGACGCCCCAGCCGGGCAAATGAGCTGTTAGTACAGGGTCATGCCAGGGACCTGCAACCAGAAAATCAAAGTCCCCGCCGTTCCCCTGCTCTGTGGGCTGTATTTACGAATTACTTGTGTATTAGACGATGTTGACCACAGCCAAATGATGTGACTCCCGTTAACATATCTGATGAATAGCTTCCACATTATTTTTTTAAATATTAATATCTGTTGCACTTGCAATATTTGTCCTAGAGCTGTCAAGCAAGCAACAGACACGACGCGAGAAAACTGTCTTCTGGGTTTCCGACAAAGCGAGTCTCAACTAGTCTCGGCTAGCCAGAAAAAGTTTCGCTCGTAGGGAGTCTAGATATGACTTCCAAAAAGCAGATAACAAAGTTGCTGATAAGAATGCGCGGATGAGCATGCTGATCTGCACCTTTGTTGTTACAAATCATCGAAGACAGTTTTTCTCAGTCGCAATCCAATAGTTAAGCGTTCGACTTTACCATGAACGCTTAGAAGGCAAGATGCGAAATTTGATTTTCGTGAAATCTGATAAACTCAGAAAGAATTGTTATTTGCGCAGTCTGTTCTGCAGTGTGTACATTATGTATGTAGACACACCAAGAATTATCCTGCTAGTGTACGTTTTCTTTATCATACAACCTGATATACGAAAGTAAACATGGTAAGCATTGAACTGTATAAACCACGTGCTACCCATAATGAACACATTGGGGTAAAATGAGGAGTTTTCTAAATCGAAAAAGGCTAAGTTATTTTATTTTACTAGAGATTCCAGACCTATTTTCGAATCTGAAATGTTCAAACATGTAAGTGTATATTAGGCGGTGATATATTATATGCATGTGCAAAATTTCAGTCCGAAATAATATCATTAAAGACAATTTAAAAAAGAAAAACGATGTCCACTGAATTTCTAACGGCACTATAGTAATCTATAACCAGCACGTATCATAGTTCTTGGACACAAAATAACATCATTTGGTTGTAACACGTTAGCAATTAATCAAAAAGGAGAGATTAATATGCATGCCGGTTTCAATTAGAATCAAGCCATATTTAAAGAATATCCCAAGCTACCTCACTGTTAAGGATCTCTTAAGAATTTTTACATGTATTAACAACTACCATTCAGATGCCACTAATATATTTATTTTCTATACTTAAGGAATCTTCTAACGCATACAGTAAACAACTTGCTACAAAAGCTTAATAATGTTAAAAGTATTCAATTTTTTGTTGTTAAACAGATATTCAATATTTATAATTTATTCACATCATGTGTGAAATTTTCACAACAATACCTTGGGTATTATGCAAAATACAGCTTTTTTAATTTGAAAGGGTCAAAATCGGAAGTCACAAAAATTGGAATTTAGGCTCAAAATAATCTCGAAAAGTCTGCGTTTCAGTGAGGCAATTTTAATTTCATTTGTCATGCTGAACAATGAAAAGGGTCATTTTGTAAAAAGAAAAGCATGAAATTCACGGTGGTTAGGCTTCAGACACAATGACGGCCTTGGCATAAAACTTGTATTGGTGGATCAGTGCCTGATGTTTATCTTTGAATGGGCCCACCGTGGCTCAACTGGGGTTGTTTTTTAAGCTCTGACTGTCTATGTGTTTAGGGCCATTTTCTTTGTTTCATCACTTTAATTAATTAAGTGTTTCCCTGTGATGATACAGTGGATAAGTAAGGAAGCATCCAAGCGAGCTTAACATTGTTTTTTTCTGTTTAGACAACAGCAGAATCTAGGGCGAAGATTTGGCAAGTAAAGGTAATTTAAGCCCCCCAGTAACTTCGACTGAGCGTTCTAAGGCGGTGTGCCTGTTGTTGTTGATTCATTGTTTATTGTTGCTACAATTGTTTGTGGGTGTTTTGTGTTTTGTTGTGCAGTAAATAGTGTCATTTCTAGTTTTGCAATCATCTCGCTGGGGAAGAGAGAGCTGATTGCTTAAAATTGCCTTTTAATGTCATGTGGCTGTTAGTGCTCTGTATCTCTTCCTCATGGTGCAATGGGTTGATTGTGGTATTTCCTGGCCATACTCCACTTACTTTTTTCATGTGATTTTGCTCAGTTGAAATATAACAAATCCACACTGTGAGTACCATCAGCAGTGCTGTGCTGCTAGCTAGCAGAATACGCGTTTACCATGGCTATCCTGCTCCCCAGATCTAAAGTCATTCGAGCACATAATGCGATGCGATTGTCAGGAAATATTTACTTACTTGCGTGTGTAAGTTTGGTATATTTTTTCTTAATTTATGAATAATAGAATACAGACTAACTTACCTTTAAAAAAATCATGTCTCATTAATTCAAGTTAATAAATGGTATATATTGACTTGCTATTCTGTTTTCCGTATTGATTTGTTTGAAAAATGGTAAATTTGCGACTTTCGTGTTTTGAAGTTTTCAACTCAAACTTCAATATTTTAAATGTCCTTAGTCCGTTTTCTCTGAAAATAACCATACATTACCGGAAACCATTGTTCTAATTTATTCCAAAATATATTTTAATTCGAAATTCTAGTTTTCAAGAAAATTTCAAAACAAAAGTGTATGCGTTAGAAGATTCCTTAGGTGTATGTACATGTATCCCTTAGCAGGTACTCTTACAAATAGTGAAGATCCAGATTAGAGAAACTACAGAATGGGGCATTTTATCAAGGTCTACACTCTTTTCTGGGATAAAAACATGGGCTTATATACACAAAATTAGGAAGGTATAGCAAGTGGCATTTGATATCTATAATGAACAATCCCATTTTCAATCGAAGAACTCATTGGTATAGAAAGGATTAAACGTTATTAAACGTGGTGTCTGTACATTTGAGCCGCGACATGTGATTTCCAACAATGTGGAATTTTGAAAAGTGTAGATTCAGACGAGCCTGTGCAGCCTCCTTTTATGCTTAGAAACTCCAAATGATATTCGGTCAGTAGCTCTACACTCATAGAATATCCAAGCGACAAACAAAGTCTCTGATCAGACTGCGCGCATGCGCAGGCTGATCTGAGGCTTTGCTGGTCGCATATACCACATTGTTGGAAATCTTTTGTCGCGGCTCATTTATATATGTGTCCCCTTTCATTCATATTTTGTTTCACGAAAATGTACGCAACGGCTAATTCTTCAATCACAAAAAAATCAGCCTTGGAACGACGAAAGCAGCAAAATGAATGTTAGCAAAGTGAAGAATCAGATCAGCCTGGGATTTCGTCCAGTCTGCTCGGAGTCTTCGCAGTTTGCCCAGCGGGTAACTTAGGACCCATTCATTGTTCATGTGGTCAGCAAAGATATGCGCGGATCCAGAAAGTATTGCCAGAGGGGGTCCAATTCTGATAACATTTTTTTTTGAATAGCACTAAAAGTGCTCACCAATGCCAAAAAGCACTAAAAGCGGGCATCATTGGCCCACCAGAAAAGAAAAACGCCATTTAAATGACGTTTCGCTGGCGGGACGATGATGGCCATTAAATGTTGGCTTGATAGCTTTGTGATTTTTTCCAGGGATCTGGACCAGTATTGCTAAGAAACCCCATGTTTTTGAAATTTATAGGGGGGGGGGGGGTCCGGACCCCCTGTTATCCACTCTGGATCCGCCCATGAAAGACTCTGTCAGACTGAATTTTTGTCTAGGCTGATCTGAATCTTCTTGTGACGTACAGGCGCATTGTTGGTTTCGTATATCGCTGGTTGCATAATAGACACCTACTCAATACTGTAGAATCGTAAATTTTCGCGAGGGTTTAATTTTCGCGAAACTTCGCATGTGCGAAGTTTTGTGAAATTTAAACCCTCGCAAAATGGCAAAACCACTATGTCGTTTACTGATATACGTATATCATGCCCAAGTCGCGAATTTCTAATGTCGCAAATATGTCTTTTTATGCTATTTGCGAAAATAAATTTCTCGCGAAAATTTTCGAATTTACAGTATAGAACAGGATAAAATTGCAGCCCACTAAACTAGACGTCTTACCCACTGACAGCACATGTACGTTTAAATATATGGATTAGTCACTATATATTACATATGGCCCACATGTTAGATGTAAAATGGAGATGTCTCACAGATGTACAGCTCTTCTAAGTTTGCAAAGCCCTCGCACGCCGATTTCTCTTTGAGAAAGGACAAAGCGTATTACATCGGAAAGCAGTGACCCATTTATCAGCTTCTGCAACAGTGTCCGTCTCAAACAAAAGTCCACTACCATCTTCACAATTAGAAATCTCAAACATTTTAGCATTGGTTTCCGATTGTTTTATAACTGTATCACTGGAGTTAAAACAACCATAGTCTAACTTACAACCAGCGTCGCTATAAAGTACAGCATAATGTTTTGGACATACTTCTATAATTTTCATGAAAACAGCTACCCGACCATGTTCATGTGTACTACTGGATCGTAGAATAAGATTCAATCGGCCGCTTCGAGTAGATTCGTGACTCCACACGGGACATTCTGGCGCTGGTTCGTATTGAGGGCTTATGCCATCTCTGGTCCCTGCGTCGGTTGTATCGCGTATCATCTTGGAAGTGACTGAATTATCTCTAGATGCCTGCCAAGATGTGTCCGTCACTGTAAAATACTTTCCTTAGTTATGCCACTGATGAAATCCTTTTTAATAAATTTTTCAAAGTATTTTGAACTTGATACATGTACATGTAGTGACCAGTGTGCCTACAAACTCTCAGTCATTCAATGTTTAAATAGAAGTATTTGCTTCAATGTTGACAGATTAACCACTGGTGAACATTTATTTCATATTCATAATTAAACTATTGCATGCTTTCAACTCGAAACTGGTGTCACAACTTCAGAAACGAAACGAGAAGTGAATTTGTTATTTTCTGGAAATCTCTTAACGATCAGATGGAAACAATTATTCAAAAATTAGTGATATTTAGGAATAACATTTTCAACAGAATAGAAGTAAGTCAAAATATTCCGGTCACAAATGCTTCTTCATTTTGTAACACGATTCTTTACCTCAGTTTTTACTGAAATCCTGTTTATGAGTAGATATTTTTCCTTGTTCATTACTAAGTGCGTCTTAAGCTACCTCCTTATAAACACATCCTCACGGTTTACAGTTTAAAAAAATGGTCTGATTCAATACGTCACGAGCAAATAACGTTAAATAACATTGTTCGTACGTCAGAGTTTATGGCATGGATCAACCAACCCATGTTAAAAGACACTTATCACAAATACTCTATGAATGAGCCAGCTAATGAACATATGAAACTGATGGCGCACGCGAGTAGCGATGACACAGATGAAACTGCGTACATATAGTATTTTGCCCTAGGCTTTGCTACTCATATCCCAAAAGAAATGACTTGGATGAAGATTCAGAACAATTTGAGGCACCTGGCTGCACTAGAAAGCTGCGCTTGCACGTGTATTTTTTACGCAAATGCGATGAGCCTTTTCAGTTGTATATTCTCATGCTAATAAAAAGAAAGCCATCCAATTTACATGTTTCGTTGAAAATAAATACAGACATGACCATGTTATGATAACAAAGTTATATATTGTAAGTCATATCGTGTATAACCGCCACCTTTATGAATGCATTCTATGAGCCTTTTGCGCATGCTTAAAAGAAGCCTGGTATTGTACCCCAGCCACCCCTTATGGAATGCATTGCCATCGTTCAAGCAGCTAGTTTTCGAATTAGGGAAAGGTGGCGGCTGGGAAAGGATACGATCAAGTACCACCATCCCAAATTATCCCGGGGGTGGTAGATCGGAGATGGATCAGGACCCTGAAGGCCAGTCAGGGGGTATGGCATGACCAACTTTCCTTGTCATATTGCAGGTTTGCCGGCATTGTCTTCCTGGAAGAGAAAATTATTTCAAACAGGCTGATAAATTGGCAGGACATGTGGATAAAGGCCTACATCCACATAGCGTTGACCTGTAAGTGGCCCACGAACTACTATGCAAATTAAACAAACCTTATACAAAAAGCTCAGGGTGGCCTTATTTTTCTTAGCATGAGTTTAGTTTTAGCTTCCTTAACCCATTTAGCAGAATTGGATTTCCCACTCTCATCAATTGGACCAGTTCATTGTCGTTTTAAGGTTTGTTAGATGATATTTACATTTTTATTCAATTCTAGTATCCAATAAAATTTTGAAAACAATAAGCCAAACGTCTTGCGAAACTACACGTTTGCACAGACTGTTCTGATCTAATTTATCATAGTTATTGCATGCTTACCCCAGCAAAACAACATTGTATCTACAACGATGTGTAAACGTCATGTGCCTGCTGGGTGGCTTACCAATGGCGTCAATGTGAGTGTTAGGTCTGCTTCTTCATCGCATTAAAATCTCTCGGAGAAACTGTGTTGTTACCAGGATTGTCTTAGTTATCATGGTTCTCCTATATGCAAAGTACCTTTTCATTTACTTTGTTCTTTACGTTCGTTCGTAAACTGTTAATAAGTTTGTGGAATTGTCGTTATGGTTCTCGCACAATATTAGATAAACTAGTACCGAGTTGCGCAAAATCAATTCACTATATTAGCCAACATAGGGGAGAGAACCAATATAAGTGTGAGTCAAATTAGACACACTATGGTATTGGCGTTGTTTCACAGAACATTAACAATATTAAGCATCAGCTGATATGTTTGCTACCAGATTTGAGCAAGGTATAGACATATTCATCCCAACTATATAGGAAAACAGGTACTCTGGATGGATTCCCATGGAATAACCAATAACTGCTGGAGGAGAAAACGAGACACTCTCTACAAACGTTGGACTACCGGGCCACCTTGCGCAGCCGGTAACGCCTCTGAAATAGATGCGAGTCTGTCTGCAGATCCAGGGGTCGTGAGTTCGATCCCAGCCCGTCCCATACTTTCGTGGAGATTGATCATGAAATATTTTCTACGGTCATTCTCCTCCCTTCCGCTTAATCATTCAAGAAGGGCTGTTGTCAGTTACATGCGAAAGTATGTGCACGAAGTACCGGCTAACCGCTTGTTCAAGCTTGCCCAGGAAAAGACTGTGGTAAGGTGAACCGACCACCCCACCATGACTATAGCTATAACTTGGGACGTAAAGCAACAAAACAAACAAAAGACAAAACAAACAAACGCTGGTCTAGTACCAGCAGACATTATGACCGAAGTAAGCACGTAGTCATGCGGGTTTCAGATTAAGCTTATGAAAAATACTTAATAGGTGATATCTTATATCTCGACACTGATAATCTTGACAAATATGTTGGGGAACCCATTTAGGTCAATTTACTCCATTCGAAACACACTCCAAACAGGACCCAACTGGCATTGCTCCATTGAAGGATAAACACTTTTAAAGGAAACAGGGAAAACAAACACCTTAAGTAACCAGTTTCAGTCAGTGCTTAGCTCCATGAACTCCATAAGTTTAGAGCCCATTGCCCAGAGGTCACTTCAAGATATGCATAACTCTGGCGTCAACCTACAATTTAAGCCAAATTCCCGCTCAAAAATGCTTGACATATGCATATCTGCTGAAGGTATTGATAAGCTGCTTGTATGCTTGATTCCACATTAAGATTCAAGACCTGATAAATTCAGAAAGAAAGTGAGTATAATCAGAAAATACCACAATCACACACAGCAGACCAACCCATGGTACCATGAAAAGGAGCCACAGAACACTTACAGTCACAAAATATCAGCGAGATACTTATCAGCCACATGATCTATATGTCTCCCTAAATACTAACCCCTGTATTTTTATATACTTTATTCTAACATACCTACTCGCACTGTACAAACTCACTCCACCGACTGTTTCAACTAATTCCTCTGCACTTGGTATTCCAGAATACCAATCTGGGCCCGGAATTACAATGCCCCCTTAAAGTTAAGCAAGGCTTAACTAAAGTATTGATATTTCAACATGCTATATTAAATTCTAAATAAATTGCCTGGATCGATGAGGTATTTGCGGTCAAAGATATCATTGTGATCTTCAGAAAAATTATAACTATTTTAATTTTAATCAGTTCTAAACGTTGTTTTTCACATCCTGAAAAATCAATACTTAACTTTAGTCTTACTTAACTCTAAGGAGGCATTGTAATTCCAGGCCCTGATATACAATGTAAAGCACATTTTTCATTTCTTATAAACAGGTGATACACCTGTTGGTAACGTTTTTGGATTGAAGCACCAGCGGACTAAACATAGAGTTCCGAAAGAATCCAGCCCATGAATGCACCCAGACAGGCGCCTTGCGGTGAGCATGCTTACCATTTAGTACTTGCTTAGAATCTGTACAGGCATACGTAACTGAATTTATAAGCTCCACAGGTAATGCCCAGGTCACACATTCACGGACTGGACGCCGGATTGGCCACGGATACAATCCAGCATCATTCGTGGCAATCGGAATTGATCCGTTGCTTTCTGTATTGCATCCGTAATCATACGTAGTAGTACTTAATCATACGTATATAGTGCATCCGTATCGGACTACGGAAAGGAGCTCTAGCGATAAGGCGTATATTTTCCCTAATTGACATGATTACAAAACCTAAATTTTCAAATTGCCCAAATGTTTTTAAAATTGGTCTGTTTCGGTAGTAAAATATGCATAGAAAGCATCAAAATAGGTTTCAAAGCGATTCATCATTTGCAAAGCCGTGAAAACTTGCGCCTTCTACCCCCACCCCTCGTTTTACGTCTTTAGACTGAGTGCCGTTTAGACGAGAGTTTTAGTAAATCCTTAGCAGGTTTTCAAAAAGTAAAAGTTCTAAAATATTAAGGATATAAGTGCCCTTTATTTCCAAAACTTTGCGGTATTCCTTCTGCGCATGCGTACGAACTATACTTAAAATTATGACGTTTGTCATTGAAAAGATGAAACTGGCGTCTTTCAGTTTGTTTTTAGATGCTTTTCCCCCCTAGACCCAAGATGCCCTTTGGACAATTAAATGCCGCTATACAAATATATAACATATGTAAAGGGCGCCTTGGGTCTAGGGGAGGGGGGAAGGGGTTGTATAAGCGAAAGAAGACATCAAGTATCTGACAAAAATAGACCACTTTGCAAGATGGTCGTTTTTATTGTACATCAACTGTATAAATAGTTTTACTGTACATAGCGTGATAGGACGATTGTTACCCTGTTTAACGGTCTGGTTCCCATATAACTTACTGAATAACAAGCACAGTTGATGATCGAAATAATTATCATTCAATAAGAAGTAGAGTTATTACATGCATTAAGGAAACCCCGTTTTAAATATACAAATTCGGGGGCAATGTTGCATCGACGGCTATTTGTTGAATGTGCCTAGATTCTCCAGTCGTTATTTCAACAAAATAAAACGAACGTCTTGTTTAGGGAAATTGCTCGCTTTATCGCTAGATATTCTTAGCATTTCCTGGGTCATCCGTGAGATTTAATTCGTAGTAGAACCGGCGAGGTGATACGTGAATGTGTGACCTAGGCATAAAAGCAATGCAATATATACATTTCCGCTCGCCAGTATGCTTCACGTTTGCTTCCTGTAGTCCCCTACCAGTCGAATATCTCCTACATTGTTTGAGGGAGGAATGCCATATTTAGTATGTGGACGATATTGGGATGGCCGTGTGTGGAATAGCAGTTTTGGATCACTGTAACATTGACTTTGACCTCTGGTCTCGTTTCTAGAATAAACGTGTTAGGAGCAGTTCACCAATATTGATTTAGGTAGGAATCACACATTTGGTGTGTGGATGCATCTGGAGATGGTAGAGTGTCACGTACCCTTTTTAGGTCGCTGTGACCTGGTATTGACCTCTGACCCAGTTAAAGTAATATTTTTCAGAAAATGGTCATGTTGCATATCAAATTAAAGGGAATGAATTGTACAACAACATACAAGCAAACATTTCGCCCTTATATGCATCTTTGACCCATGAGTAGGTTCAAAAGGTCAAAACAGTTTTTTCTTGTTGAAGATGGTAATGTTGCATATCAAATTATAGAGAATGACACGTACAGCAATATGCAAGCAATACTTTTGTCCTTACACACCATCGACTCCTAGGATGAGGTCAAAAGGTCAAAACAGTTTTTTCCTGAATGTAATCATGGTGCATATCAAATTAAAGGGAACGAAACAAGCAAGCAAATACTTTGCCATTACATAATCCTCTCATCTTAGGTGGGGTTTAAAGGTCAAACATGTTTTTCTTCTGTAAGTAATCATGTTAGATATCAAGTGAACAGGAAGGTTTGTCATGTACATACAATATTCATCTATATCATGAGTGGGTTGGAGGAATGACTGATGCTTTTTTGAATCCGTTAGGGGACTCCTGTATAGTATAGCAATACAACGTTCCCTTGTTTCAATTGTATTTTTTTTTTTGGAAAATTTCTGTTCGATTTGATGCTTTACCTTTCATTCACCAATTTTCAAGTCATGTCGTGATTTGTTCCGGTGTTGAACCGGCGCTAGGCAGAGGGGAAAGTGTAACGCTCAAGGACACAACACAGTGTCTCAGTTGAGGCTGGAAGCAACGACCTGTTGAGCTCATGTCGCGCACTCAACCACTGCGCTACACATTGGTATTGAAGATCCTTACAGCTTAATTCATGGCAAAGGTTAGAATAAAGAGTTAACAAAATGAAGACGATTAAACTGCTAAGACTGTTTAGCAATCTATCAAATCATTTGACGAATTAGTCGAGTTGATCAGCGTGTTATGTGATACTCTTCAGCGTGCTAATTGCCAAACCACCAGGAAACAAAAAACTACATTTAACAGGATCTTAAAAGTGCTGAATGTCCCATTAAATATTCATCATAAAAATGCTATTAAATAAAACAACAATCTTGAGTTTTCATGGGGATCAATGCAAAGGGATTAAACCAATGCCTCTTTCATGGACCGTGCCGCGAAGCGCAGTAGGTAACGTGTCTGGCAACAGATGCGAGTCTGAGCGACAGATCCAGAGTTCTTGAGTTTGATCCCAGCCCGGTCCCATATTTTCGTGGACATTGATCATGAAAAAAATGTGTACGGTCATTCTTCTCCATTCCGCTGAATCTTTCAAGAAGGGTTGTTGTCAGTTACAAGCGAAAGTATGTGCACGAAGTACTGGTTTACTGTTTGTTCAAGCTTGCCCAGGAAAAAAATGTGGTTAGCTGAGTTGTCCGTCCCACCATGACCATAGCTGTTGTCTTAGGACGTAAAACAACAAAACAAACAAAAACAAACAAGCCCCTTTCATGTTAGTTTAAGGGTAAAACAGTTTTACTCTGCCGCTCTATACTTTCGACCGGATATTCTGAGCCTAAAATATATTACACTGGTATCATTCATTAGCATTGTTTACTTCCGTCACATTCGGAAGCTATGTAGGGTATTGATTGTAAGATTTTTGTGCAGCAGAGACCAAAAAAGAAACAAAGATTCTAACCTAAAAAGGATTTGTCTTAAAACTCTTTAGAAACATTAATTATCACTAATGAATATGTTTAAGAAGCACTAACACACGCTAGCAAGTAAATAGTCCTTTGATGATCTTTGTCTTGAGGGCAATTGTAGCATATTTCAGAAGCTCAGACACAAACCATGCTGCCCACGTAGAGCGACTAAGAACAATTTGGGAATTTTGGGTTTACAAACTAGAAATAAATGTTGTTTCATTAGTCTCAGACGAATAATTAGAAACTGTTAGGGTAAACTCGGGTATGTTCGAACAGACAGCTAAATTCGGACAGCGATCTTGTTTGTTTCATACTTCAATTATTGGAATAAAAAAATAAAATAACTAAACAAACAGTGAACATCCTGATGAGACGGCTCGTAAGGAGCCGTCTCATCTGGATTTCCACTGTTTGCAAGTGTGTGTCCGAATTTACCTGATGTCCGAATTTACCCGACTTTACCCTAGAATGTAAGACATTTTAGAAATGGGATTTACGAATCAGAATCAATAGTAAAATCACGATTTTCCTCACTAGCTAGTTTGACTCTCATGTACTCTTCTGTTTGGGGCGAAATGCGTTTAAAGGTGGAGACAATGTCGCAATCATATCACCCATCGGTCGTTACCAGGAACAAGTCGGTGAAAGTAAAAATACCTGTTAGCTCTTTAGGATATAAAACCTTTCTGTCAGGCCAGAGGGGTTACACCATTTGTTTTCATTACATATTTGTCAGGTTGGTGGTGAGGTCTGGCTATAACCTTGTCGTTAGAGCCCTATGACGACGCCTGAACAATGTTTATAATGGGCGTGCTATGAAGCGACAATGTCTTTAGCTGGACAGCCAAAGTTCAGCATATGAATTATGAACTATGAAAACCCAAGACTAATATAGTCTATAAACGTCAGTAATATGTACAGTAATATGTACAGACAAAACGCTCATAACATGAGCTATACGATCATAAATGATCTACACAAATTCTTGGCATGGGACCCTACAATATAAATCAACTATGGTCGCCACGCCAGCAAGATGGCTGGAGGTATTCTCAGCTTTACAATAGCGCTGAGCAATTTTATACTAACTCTAAACTTAATCGTTTCAAACCCCTGGTTTGAAACACGTTCCAGCCTCAGTGCTAGGAACGTAACTCAACTTATATGAGTTTAAACGTTATGCTCCAAGCAATAACGTTATAAAGCACCAACTTGTATGGGCTTTAGTTTGCCTGTCTTAGACAACAGCTCATAACCTGGTTTGGATCTTTCCAAACTTACGCATGCGTTCAGCTTGGCTCAATCTATAAACGTTATGCTCCAAGCATATAACGTTATAAGCACCAACTCGTATGGGCTTCGACCTGCCTGTCTGAACCTATGTGTTCAGCCTAGCTGAACTATGCAAGCGAATTAGGTTGGAGATATAGCGTTTCCATCCTGATGGTTCAAGCTTCAACATATGACCTTGTCTTTTTTATCATCCCGCGTGGACAGGGCAGAATGCTTTTTTTTTACACCTAAATTCGTTTTTCGGGTTTCGTGCGCTGTGTTTTAAGAGCGTTATATCACTTGTCATCGCCGGGAAGCCGGGATTTAGTATCGCGCCTGTAAACTTATTAACTTATTAAAATTGACTATATATAAGTCAAATTTATTAATTGAAATTTATGAAACATCGCACCGAGACACCAACCATCTTGCATAACCTTTCGGTGAAAATATACAACTAACTGATTCATCTACTATTAATTAGACAAAAATGTCTTTAAAACAAACACCTAGATAGCATAAACGATAAAATGCAAAGCAGGGATTTAACATGATTATATTACTTCCCTTACACAGACCAAAACAAGTATACGACTATCACAAAAAAAATGATACCAAAAATGAAACAACATATTTACAATGCAGTTTATCCTGACAACAGCCCCCTTCTCAAGAAAACACCTCTGTGTTTTATAAACCTCAGGATATATCTGCATCTGACTTCTCATATATCTACTGTCTACTTAAGTAATCCGCACAGACATTGTCTGAGCCCTTTATTGCTTCAACTTTAAAATGGTAGTTCTGCAGGAATAATGCCCATCGCATTATCCTGCCACTTTCTATCTTACATTTCTGTATGTAAGACAAGGGTGCATGATCTGTCTGTAGCACAAACTCTGCACCATACAAATATTTTTGGAACTTTCTTATTCCAAACACAATGGCTACGCATTCTCTTTCTATAACAGAGTAATTCTTCTCTCTGGGCAACAGTTTCTTGCAAGCATATGCTATAGGGAACAAACCATCTTCATATCTTTGTAATAATGCTGCCCCAACACCTGAATCTGATGCGTCAGCCTGAAGAATAAATGGCCTATCAAAGTCTGGCAGCCGAAGTATGGGTGATCTGATGAGCATGTCCTTAAGGGTCTTAAATGAATGCTCATGTTCTTCCTGCCAGTCAACGTGTGTTGGGCGACCCTTCTTGGTCAAATCAGTCAATGGCGCTGCAACATCTGAAAAGGCTGGGATGAATCTCCTGTAGTACCCAGCCAGTCCCAAAAAAGCACAAACCTGCTTCTTTGTCTTCGGGCGCTCAGCATTTCTGATCTTTTCGAGCTTGTCATCCTCCATCTGCAGGATGCCTTTCCCTATAACATGTCCTGTGAAAGCAATGCTTTCAAAACCTCTCAAGCATTTTGATGGTTTCAGAGTCAATCCTGCATCTCTGACTCTGGTGAAAATGTCTCGCAACGTGACAAGATGATCATCCCAACGTTTTGTATGGCCAAGGATGTCATCAACATAGTTGTCTGCATTGCTACACCCATGCAACAGTTTTCTCATCATTCTGTTAAATGTACTCCCAGAGTTCACTAATCCAAATGGCATTTTCTTAAACGTATATGACCCATCCGCTGTTGAGAATGCAGTCAGATGTTGTGAACTCTTTTCTACCATGATCTGCCAAAATCCTTTGCTCAGATCAATTTTGCTAAAAAATTTGTCATCTTTAAGCTTGGACATGATATCCTCAGGATTTCCCATAGGCTCAGTATCAAACTTGGTCACAAGGTTGATCCGCCTAAAATCTACACAAAATCTGTGTGTGCCATCCTTCTTCTTAACTAGTACTAGTGGTGAGTTGTAGTCAGACATGGCTGGCTCTATGACATCAGCCTCTAGCATAGCTTGGACTTCTTTCTCAACCTCTTGTCTCTTAGCATAAGGTATTGGGTATGGACGAACACGAATTGGACTCTTAGTCGTCAACTCTATCTTGTGTTCAGCAAGGTGGGTTGTTCCAGGCATATCTGTAAATATGCACTGAAATTCTTCAATTAGTCTTGTCACATTTGCTTGCTGCTCTGCTGTCAAGCTCTCAGATATCTGCACATCTTTGTATGTTTCTTCTCCCTTCAAACATACTAAGTTTAGCAAACTTTCATCATCTACAACGCCTATTTCTGAGCTTGGCTCAGCCTCTATGATGGCCATACCCGAGATCACAGTATCATCCCTTTCTTCAAACTTTTTCAACAAGTTGATATGGTATGTTCCTACCCTATCACCAACTTTCACTTTGTAGTCCATCCTATTGACTACCTCAACAACTTCTTATGGACCTTTCCACTGTAACATAAGCTTGTTATGGGTTGTAGGTAGAAGTAAGAGAACCTTATCTCCCTTCTTGAGTCTTCTTTGCCTAGTAGATTTATCATAGTGATGTTTGTAAACCCTCTGGGCATCATACAAACTGTCTCTAGCAATCTTGCAAGTTTCTTCAAGCCTGTTACGTAGTTCTAACACATACTGGTATGTGTTTGAAACCTCTGGAGTCTCTTTCTCAGTCCAAAGCTCTTTCAGAACCTGCATAGGTCCACGAACTGTTCTCCCATAAAGTAGTTCAAATGGGGAGAACCCTGTTGATGCTTGCGGAACTTCTCTGTATGCAAACAGAACTGCAGATAAATATCTGTCCCAGTCTTTGGGTTTCTCCTGGCACATTTTCTTCAACATACTTTTGAGAACTCCGTTCATTCTTTCACAAAGTCCATTACACTTTGGGTTATATGGGGTTGTGAACAATTGTTTCAGTGAAATAAGCCTACAGACTTCCTTCATGAGGTCTGAAGTAAATTGGCTACCCTTGTCACTCAAAATTTCGGTTGGAAAACCAACCCTAGAGAATACGTCGAGCAAAGCTTCAGCAACCCTCTCTGTTTCAATCCTGGGCAAAGCAACTGCCTCAGGGTACTTTGTAGCAAAGTCTACTATCGTCAAAATATATCGGTTACCGTTGTCTGATACTGGTGTGATGGGACCTATCAGATCAACTGCAACACGGTGAAATGGCACATCCATTATTGGCATCTCCCCAAGGGGAACTTTTGTCACCTTTCCTTTAGGAACAGTCTTCTGACATATCTCACATGATCGACAAAACCTAGTTACATCACTGGTGATGCCTGGCCAGTGAAAACTAGTTGTGATTCGATCTATTGTCTTCTTGGCTGCTAAATGTCCACCAACTATGGACTCATGAGCAAGGCTTATAACACGTTTTCTGTGCTCTGATGGCACAACAACTTGTTTCATGATGTTTGAGGTCTGTCCTCTGACTTGCTCAAACTCTCTGTACAGAACACCTTTCTGTATAACATATCTGTATTTACTACCACCCTTTGTCTTCATCTCACTCGCTTCTTGGGCATATGACCACAACTTTTTCAATGACGTGTCCTCCCTCTGTGCCTTCTGTAGACTGTCTATGTCTAGAGTCTCAAACTGCGAGCTAGCCACGCTCAAAGCCTTCAAGGGTTTTTTCTCCTTCTCAGCTTGAGCTCCTGTTACTACTGCTGCAGCAACACTTTCATGCAATGGTTCAGACCCCTCATGTCTCGACCATCGCTGATCTGGAGTATCAGAAACTCCATCAATATTTCCCAGTACTAAGTCACAAATCAATGAGGTCAGCACCATGGCTTCCAACGAACCTCTATAATAGGGTGTATCTATTTCTATCAGTGCTGCTGGAACTATCTTGGCTTGGCCATCAATTGTTATCATGACAAACCTTTTGTCAAGCATCTGGTCTTCAGACACCAAGTCTTTTCGAACTGCAGCCAACTCACAGCCTGTATCACGCAGCACTCTAACCTCAGTATCTCCTACGAACCCTGTCTGTAGGTTTAAATTTCTCTCTCCATCTAGAGAGTCTATGGTGCATCCACCAGCTATAATTGGCACTGACTGGCCATTTGCAAGTTGCAACTCCCCATCTTGAATGCATTCTTGCACTGCAGGGCTTGGTTCAACTGTCAGTGACATACAGACAGCTGAGACCTTGTGTCTGTCTGGAGACTGGTCTCGGCTTCTTGACTTATTTTGCCTCCAACCCCTGCTTGAAGACTTATTGCTTGAGTCTTCGTATACGACAGCTGCTCCACTTATCTTCTTTTGATCATTCTTCTTACAGTCTTGGGCAAAGTGTCCCTCCTTTCTGCATATGAAACAAACAGGTTTCTGTCCGCTTGGTCTATGAGCTTGTAGTGGTTTGGAAGCTGAGCTGGCAACTGGCCTCTGTGGCTGTTTGTTGTATGCTCCGTTGCTCAGCTTATTTGGTCTCCTAGATGCGATGGAGCCACCATGTGCTTCTATGTACTGTTCAGCATATTTAGTCACCTCAGCTCTAGACTTCAGCATTCTCTCTTTCAAAAACAACGCTAACTCAGGTGAGCAAGTTTGTATAAACTGCTCCCTAATGATCAAATCCACTAAACTCTCAAACGTCCCATCAACTTCAGCCATCTCTGCCCATCTACTAAAGTAACGTACAAGCCTAGCCATAAACTGAAATACAGTTTCGCCTTGCTCTGGCTTACTGTCACGAAACTTCAACCTAAACCCTTCCTCTGTCAACTGATAACGTTTCAGCACAGCTTTCTTCAACGCTGGGTAGTCGTCAGCTTGCTCAGGTGGCATGCTGGTATAAACTTCTAGCCCCTTCCCAGTCAGAAGTGAGCTCAGACTAACTGCCCACGTATCTTCTCTCCAACCCTGACTTCTGGCAAATCGTTCAAAACGTTCAATATAAGCGTCCATGTCATCTTTCTGTTCTTCAAACTTTGGCAGTTTTGGTCGTAGAGACTTACTGCCCATCTCAGACTTTGAAACCCCTGTCGCAGCACGAAGCTTCAGCAGTTCCATCTCTCTTTCCTGCTCCTCACGCTTTAACGATGCCTGTTTCTCCAGCCTTTCTTCCTCAAGCTTCAAACGTTCAAACTCCAGCCTATTTTTCTCATCTTCTCGCCTGAGCATACGCTCTTCCCTGTCCAAAAATTCCTTCTCTCTCTTCTCAACATATTCCTGTAGCTCTGACCCTGTCAAGCCCATGCGTTCTCCAGCCCCTATCCATTTATCATGATCCATAATGCTCAAAACAATGAGTTCCAGCTGTATATAACTTCCTAAGCACTATCCCGGACGAGCCCCCAAGTTGTCAGGTTGGTGGTGAGGTCTGGCTATAACCTTGTCGTTAGAGCCCTATGACGACGCCTGAACAATGTTTATAATGGGCGTGCTATGAAGCGACAATGTCTTTAGCTGGACAGCCAAAGTTCAGCATATGAATTATGAACTATGAAAACCCAAGACTAATATAGTCTATAAACGTCAGTAATATGTACAGTAATATGTACAGACAAAACGCTCATAACATGAGCTATACGATCATAAATGATCAACACAAATTCTTGGCATGGGACCCTACAATATAAATCAACTATGGTCGCCACGCCAGCAAGATGGCTGGAGGTATTCTCAGCTTTACAATAGCGCTGAGCAATTTTATACTAACTCTAAACTTAATCGTTTCAAACCCCTGGTTTGAAACACGTTCCAGCCTCAGTGCTAGGAACGTAACTCAACTTATATGAGTTTAAACGTTATGCTCCAAGCAATAACGTTATAAAGCACCAACTTGTATGGGCTTTAGTTTGCCTGTCTTAGACAACAGCTCATAACCTGGTTTGGATCTTTCCAAACTTACGCATGCGTTCAGCTTGGCTCAATCTATAAACGTTATGCTCAAAGCATATAACGTTATAAGCACCAACTCGTATGGGCTTCGACCTGCCTGTCTGAACCTATGTGTTCAGCCTAGCTGAACTATGCAAGCGAATTAGGTTGGAGATATAGCGTTTCCATCCTGATGGTTCAAGCTTCAACATATGACCTTGTCTTTTTTATCATCCCGCGTGGACAGGGCAGAATGCTTTTTTTTTACACCTAAATTCGTTTTTCGGGTTTCGTGCGCTGTGTTTTAAGAGCGTTATATCACTTGTCATCGCCGGGAAGCCGGGATTTAGTATCGCGCCTGTAAACTTATTAACTTATTGGTTTAAACAATATTTTATTCAGATAATTTGCATGTAGACAAATATATACAATGTTAATATTTTCAGGATCTGACAGTAAGCTTTAAGCTTGTATGTAAGCCATTTCCTGACACAAAATGTATATACAACATATGTGAATAGTATAGAAACATTACAAAGAATAATTAACTAGCGCTACAGGTGGAATATGTAAAGAAAACAAATGAGAAAGATATTTATTTAAGGAAAACAAGAGAGAGAGAGAGAGAGAGAGAGAGAGAGAGAGAGGGAGAGGACAATGAGAGGGAGATGGAGAGTTATTAAACTGCGTATTTATTTGCACAACCTTAGTTGGAAATCGTAAGAGTGGGTGCGAGAGAGTCTTTTTCATATTTGAAATGGGAAAGATAGAGTTATGAAAGTAGAAAGGAAGAAAGAAAAAAGTATGTTGACCGTATTCCTTCAGTACACTTTGGAAGATAGACAAGGTTTAACGAGACTAAACATCATAGCTCAGGCCTGGACAAGTATAATACATTGGTTTACAAGTATATAGTCTGGTGGGCCTATTGTTCAAATCTTTTTGACTTAATTATAAAATCTTGGACTTTGAGAAATAGTGATACATTTTCATCATTTGTAAACTCTGGTTTGCCGCAAAGGAGCTCATGCGTAGTGTGGTTTCTAAGGACATCACCCAGATACCTTTCACGTACTGCTGTTAATTGAGGACAAATATAGAAGAAATGGTATGCACTCTCAAAACCACCACATGAGCAAGACGGGCTAGGTATTATATTTTTACGATAGAGATCGGCATTTAGTGAGCTACATTGCATGCGTAATCTTGCATGGAGAATTTGCCCTTTTCTTGAACCAGCTGAGTAATACTTAGGGGGTGCACGATTCCTTGTTTCTCTGTTGAGTTGGTATTTGAAAGACGCTACAGAGCTGGCATCTTTTATTTCCTGTGCTAAGTTATTCCATTCTCTAATTGTTGAGGGATAAAACGAGTTATAAAACAAATTTGTGTTAGTATGAATAGTGCGAATATCGCTTGAATTCCTAAGTCTATAGGGATTACCATCCTGAACAAGAGGGGGTACAAATTCCTGCAAGTAATTCGGTGTAAGGTTATTTATGATTTTATAAAATATCACGAGCTTATGTTTGGTGCGACGTTCTTGCAATGAATCCCATCCTAGATCAGCCAGAAGTTTTTCAAGGCTACAGAGCTTGGTGCCTCCTGTGATTATCCTAGCTGCCTCGTGATGGATAGAATCAAGCTGTCGTTTTGCTTCATTGGAACAGTTGTCCCAAACTGAGTCACTATACTCAAGCAAGGGACGTATGAATGCGAAGTACATTTTTTCTAGTGCTTGTCTATTGACCTTAAACTTGAGAGCTCTCATAAGATTTAATCTTGACCATGCTGTATCGGTCACTCTTTGGATGTGATCTGACCAGTTACATGTATTAGAGAAAGTAAGTCCTAAATGTCTGTGAGAGGTGGTTTCGTTCAAGATAACATTGTTCATTTCTAGTGGAGGATGGGCAATTGGGAGCTGTCTGCGAGATATAAGAAGAGAAGTCGTTTTTGTTGGATTAAAGTCTACTAGCCAATCATTGGCCCAGACATTGATAGTATCAAGATCAGAATTAAGAATAAAAGCTGCAGTTTGAGGGTCGTCAATAATAATGTATATACTTGTGTCGTCTGCAAAAAGACGTATTGATGATCGAATGTTATTTACAATATCATTAATGTAAATCAAAAAAAGCAAGGGACCAAGAATGGAGCCCTGGGGAACTCCTGCTAAAACGTCGGCCCAATTAGATTCTACCCCGTTCAGAACAACGCGCTGTCTACGGTTTGAGAGATAACTTTGGAACCATTGGAGAAGAGAGCCAGAAATACCCATGCAGGCTAGTTTATGTAATAGACCTTTGTGCCATACTCTGTCAACAGCCTTGCTGATGTCACAGAAAACAACACGCACTTCTTTACCACTGTCAACTGCTTCTAAAAATGAGTGATATGTGTGTAATAACTGGAAAGTAGTTGAATCGCCTTGGATGAATCCGGACTGAAAGGGGGTGAGAAGACTATTTTCACTAATGTAGTTGAAAATATGTTTGTGCACACACCTTTCCATGACTTTCCCCAATTGGCTAAGTAAGGATATTGGCCTATAATTTGAAGGAACCGATTTATCTTCTTTTTTGTGGATAGCGGTGACGTTGGCGTCTTTCCAATTTGAGGGGAAATAACCTTGTAATAATGAGCGATTAAATACCATTGCTAAAGGCTTAGACAACACGGACGCGCCTTCCTTCAGTAAGCGAGGACTTATAAGGTCGGGGCCACATGCCTTAGTTACATTTAAATTATCTAAGACATCTTTTACTTCTTGTTCTGATATAGTTATGGAGTTGAGCTCATTATTAGTATCCGTGCGTGGAGGCAACGTTTTATTTATATCATTAACAACAGACTGGGAACTGAAATATTCGTTTAACATATTAGCCTTATCAGCATTATTCTCAGCAAATTTATTGTCGAGCTTCAATGTTGGTATTGTATGAGATGTTTTACTTACACCGAGTATTTGTTTCGACGTTTTCCAAAATAATTTAGAGTTGACATTTTCTTTAGATAAGATGTCTTCAAGCTTGTCGAAGTAATTCGTTTTTGACAATCTAATTTCATTGACGACCTTATTTCTCAGGGCCTTAAATTTTTCCCATAATGATTGATTGGATGTTTTTTTGAATTTCCTGAAAGCGCGTTTTCGTTTACGGATGAGATTTTTAATATGGCAAGTTATCCATGGTGGCTCGTCAGGCCTTATTGTAACTATTTTGCTTGGAACGGAATTTTCACAAGCAGCATCTAGGGCTTCTTGTATACATACTACATTATCATCGATATTATCTGTAACTAGCTTTTCCTCGAGATTAAATGATATCAAATTTTCACGAAATTGGGTAAAATCAGCTCGTTCATAGTTACGTATTTTGCGCTTAAACGATTTAGTTGACGGGCGCAGAAATTTGAGTAAAACAATTATTGGACAGTGGAATCGGATTTGGTCTGGTATAAATGAATCAGCTACACCACTCATCAAAATATTTGAACTATTGCGTACGAGAATCAAGTCTATAAGGGATGATGAATTTTCTGTGAAGTGCGTGTCTTCATTTATCAGTTGTTCTAAGTTGTAATTTTGAATTAAATCTTTTATTTTATTGTTTCCGTTTGTTCTCATATTAAAGTTAAAATCTCCAGTTATAACAATATCTGGTATGTTTGTGTTATATGCTCTGTCAATGCTTTCGCTTAAAATAGTAAAGTAATCTGCTGTGCTGTTTGGTGGTCTGTAAAACCCACCAATCAATATTTTCTTAGATCTCACACCTATCTCTAACCAGACGGCTTCCAGGTTGTTAATTTCCAGATCATTTCGACGTTTACATACGAGAGACTGTCTGACGTAAATGATAACTCCCCCGCCAGGACGACCGATCCTGTCTGCTCTGAACGGTGGATGAAACGCTTCAATTAGTAATTTATCATTTGCTGTTACAGGTTTCAACCAACTTTCAGAGAAGACAAGAACATCGTACGCCAGAGATTCACATTTAATCAAATCGAGTTTAGGAAGTATGCTCTGGATATTGAGATGCATGATACTAAGATGATTCGCCAAAGCACTGAAAGAGTTAACACCATTCGAGACGCTAAGATCAGCAAGGCTAGTGACAGAATCTGGACCAGGGTTTGGATGAACGTCTCCGCTTAGAAGTATAAGATCCACAGTCCAGGAGAGAGCAACGCTTGTTATAAGTAGAGAAATGCATAGAACGGAGAAAATTGAGTTATCATTTTGTCTTGGACTTATTCGTCTATATGGACATTTGATGTTTCTGTAAGCTTCGTTACTTGCCTGTAGAGCTATGATGATACTGAGACATGTGAGGTCATATAGGAAGGCATAACTGCAGCTCGACAGAATTAAGAGAATCAGTATGTAGAATTTGTTATACTCGAGCTTCTTTTTGGTACCAAGATGCATCGACTGCGTCACAGCGAGGTTGCCACCGAGGCAGGCTAAATCACGCGTGCGTTCCATTAATGATACATGCTAAATTATGCAACAAATTAAGGACAAGCCTCGCCAGGAACAACGCCGTGATACAGCCAAATGACACCGTGTACAATGAGTGGATCCTATATGACCTCAGAGCATATGTCTTCACAATTGATTGTTTGAAGGAAACGGTCAACGGAGAGAAGAGTAGAGATAAAATGAAGTGGAGAGCAAACATATCAAAAATAATAACAAAACAGCTTCAAAATCGTCCTTCTGTGTGGACGCTGGTATGGATACAATTTACACAGAGACCATGGTAAATAATGGATACAAGTACATTTAGGGGTATCGTGCGAAGAGGTGTCTCAACGATTTCAAAATTTTGGAGCAAAAACGGCCCTTCAAGGCTTTGTAATTAGTTTAAATTTGATAGAAGTAATCTGTTCAACATCAGAGAGAGTAGTCGGATCATGTTTATGTCCAGTACACACAGTCCGACAATGGACCATAATAATTTAACATGATTATATTACTTCCCTTACACAGACCAAAACAAGTATACGACTATCACAAAAAAATGATACCAAAAATGAAACAACATATTTACAATGCAGTTTATCCTGACAATATTAATTACAGTAAACCCCGTGTAAAACGGCCACACAATGACAAATGGTAGCTTAATGAAGGTTTTACAGGTTTTACTGTACCTGGACGAATATCTGCCTCACTTCAAGTATTTGGATTGAGGGAAAATTCTTCTACCGATAACTTTATATATCATTTAATTAATGGAGCAATAACGATTGATTTCATTTCGCTCTTTCCTTCAACTGTCAATCAAATGTGGCCGTCACTTCGTCACTTTTACCGCATTTTGTTATCCTCGAAACTTTTCATTTTTTGCGAACAACAGATTGTTGAGAGTGTTCCGCCGGTTAGCTTGTTGTAACCCTGCAACCTTTGTACAACCAATGATTGTGTTCAAAACATATTCAACTTTGTATTTTCTACAACCATGCAACCTCAAGTGACTTTGTCATGATATCTTATTGACTTTTGATTTGAGAGGTATTACCATCTTTTTAAGGCTTGAATATTAGGCGTGAAAGCTGTGTGACAGTCTGCATGTTTGGTTTAAAGATTTCCTCTTTAACTGCATGACTGAATGTCATGCCTAAGAATCAATGACGACCCTGGCAATAACCTTTAACCAGTAGGTCCGTGTCTAATATTTGTGTTTGGCTTGGAAGACACTGGCTCTACTGAGGTTGTTTTTATTTGGCTATATTTACATTTCCACTGCGAGTCTTTAAATGAACCTTTACATTTGAGATGTGGTTCATACCTTCATGAACAAATCGATTTAAGCCACACCAACATACGCGCCATTTCAGCGGGCTAACGTCAAGTCCATCCAATAACGTTGCTTGTTTACTGACGTTTGCGTGACGTTGAACGAGTATCGCCATGACGTTAAGCGCGGAAATGTGGCGTTTTGGCTATTCCAAACCCTACGTTATGTCTGATTTAATTCAAAATATCTGGAAAACCAGCCAAGTTAGGTGAAAATTTAAAATTGATACTTGACTGATAATATAAAATGTAAATATAAGTAATAAATTCAATTTTTGGAAGGTTCATGGAATCATGAATACTTCGGGTCTCTTGCAAAGTTAACGTGAAGCCCTTCGGGCTTCACTTACTTTGCAGGAGATCCGAAGTATTCATGATTCCATGAACCTTCCAAAAATTGAATTCATTTCTTAAATGACTGTCTATGAGTGGAGAGCCACTTTTTGTGTTTCATCACAGTACTTGTTTGATTTGATTGTTTTCCCTTGAAGATACATTGGATATATAAGGAAGCCTCCACGTGAGCTAAACATATTTTGTATTTTGACAACAGCACCACCTAGAGCGAAGATTTGGCCAGTAAAATAAATTTAAGTCCTCCAGTGCTTTGGCTGCTGCCCATTTTAAAGTGTTGGCTCTGTTGTTGTAGAGTCATTGTTTTTTGTTGCTCCCCGGGCCTGTGTTTTATGTTGTTTTTTTTGTATATGGTCCATATGGTCCTTGTTTTCATGTGCAGTATGTAAGAGAGAGAGAGAGAGAGAGAGAGAGAGAGAGAGAGAGAGAGAGAGAGAGAGAGAGAGAGAGAGAGAGAGAGAGAGCTGGATGTTTTACTTTTATTTTAAATGTCATTTTAAAATATGTGACTGTTAGTATTCTGTGTGTCTCTTCCTTATAATACCGTGGGATGGTCTGCAGTGTGTGTTTATGGCATTTCCTGGTACTCACGTACATTTTGAAACCGCCCTACTTTATTTACACTACCCCAACAACTATATTACTTTATAGAAACATGTAAGTTTGCAACCTTAAATAGTTCAACCAGTTTATGGCTTAAAATTAATGATATTGAAAACGTCTTGCTATTTTGATTGTGCATTTATTATTCTAATCTAACCATGAAACATTGAGCAGTTTTACGGCAGACTGTTAGCTGTAGCGATTTGAATAACACCCTAATATCACAGGTTGTTTTCATGATGCCATGTGGCTGTTAGTGACCAACCTCATTATTGTTACAAACCTGATTGTTAAAACAATAAAAGTTGCACATTCTATCAAGGCAACTCTTATAACAACCCTTGTTGTTGCAACCTTATTTGTTAAGGCCCTTCCTGAAACACAGTGCCATAAACCTTGTTGCAACCCTGCATTAACCATTGTTGTAACCATACTAATTGTTGTCGCCCTTACTAACATTCTACATAATGTAGTCCCTGTTGCAACCGTATTTGTTATAACCTATTTAACAACGCAGTGCCACATCCCTTGTTGCAACCCTGCATTAACCATTGTTGTAACCATACTAATTGTTGTCGATCTTACTACCATTCTAAATAATGTAGTCCCTGTTGCAACCGTATTTGTTATACATGTAAGCTGTGTAACAATCTAGTGTCATAACCCTTATTGCAACCCTGTATTAACCATTGTTGTAACCATACTAATTGTTGCCGACCTTACTACCATTCTGAGTATTGAAACCCCTGCTGCAACTATATTTGTTAAACCTATGATAAAAATCCAGTGCTATAAACCTCGTTGAAACCCTGCATTAACCATTGTTGCAATCTTACTACTTGTTGCCGTCCTTATTGCTATTCTGAGTACTATAGTCCCTCAATGGTGTAACCCCATTATAGCCCTACTAGATACATGTTTAACGTTAGCTCTGGTAGTGCAACATAAGGGCGTGTAACCTTTAAATTTATTAGATTTGTGATTTTATAGACGTTGTGATATTTTGGTTTCATTTAATTTAACATTGCAAAATATAGATTGAACTAGATTGGTTAAGCCTATCTAATCCCTTATTACATATAGGGTCATGGCATGTGCATCAACATATTTTACAGTAAAACCTGTGTATAACATTTGGGCCACTCTCAAACAGATCAAAAATGGTTTTCAAGACCAAATTTTGCTTAATGCAGGTCGTAAGTATTGCAGAATGCGCCAAGAGGAGCATTCCGCAATACTTTCGACCCTCATTAAGCTACTATTTGTCATTAAGGTCTTTGTTATGCCTATTTTTTAAATGGCCGTTTTACAGAGGTTTTGCCGTAAATATGGGCACAGAAAGGAAACGGAAACAGGAAGTAATGCTCACATGTCATTACATTCAAAACCAACCGTTACTTTCAACTACTTTAAATGGTAGATTATTGAAAGATATTGACCATAAACAAACAAATGAAAACATACGCGCCAAGAACAATTTATAATAAGAATAATTGCAACCTTTCATTGGATTAGTGTTTTAATTGGAATGGAAAATCAGTACAACTCAAATGTTTTCTTCTACAAACTAGTTTCGGATTTTATTCCTTTTTCAGTGCAAAATGGTTAATTGTATGTTTTTAATGAGCAATTCGTGGAAATTTCATGGTAGTTTAATGGCGTGATAGATAAAAAGACCTGTATGTTCATGTCTTAGATATGACGCACATTTTTATTAGCACGTTGACCAAAGTGCTATGAACGTTTATGCAACTGTTACATGTGCAACAAACTCAGGAAAGTACATTGGAAGTTTGTACCTTATGACGTCATTGGGTATTCTGGTGCATTGATTTGAAATCGCACACATTTTGGATCCCAGTATAAATCCATAGAGATTGGACTAAGACCATAAACTTTGGCGAGTCGATTGAGATCAAAATGATACAAGTTAGCATCTGTGCCCATCTAAGATTCTGACGAGACTCAGGCAGAAAAAAATATGAAGTTTAAAAACACATCCTCAAAATACTATTGTTGCCGTTTTTTTTTTATATATAATCAGCGATACAATTTGATAAATTCTTTCATCCATTGGTCCTATATGAAAATTATCTCACTTGCATATTCATGCATATTAATGAAATCTTAAAGATGAGGGAAAACCTGTGGGTAAACTAGTATCCAAGTGGGTGATCAAACCTAAATTGAACACATAGGACATTTCATTATGGGTGTAAATTTGTTCAATAGAACCACTTAAATACAAAAAAAACATTGTCCTCAAAAATAAATGCTTTTTGTTTATATGAAATTAACTTTAAAGAATGGGTGTATACGTACAAAGATACTCATGTCTTAACAGCAACTCATCCTAGATCACTAAACATAGTACAAATCTAATCCCTGGACATGAGAGTTTAAATTGGTGGTAAGATATGCAAATAATCAAATATCCATATTCATGAATATCAATGAAAACTTTGGAAATGAGAGATAAAATCTTAGAAAAATTAAGGGGTGTATGTATAAAATTACCAATATCTCAGCTGCTAATTGCCCTTGAGTAGCTAACAATCTACTAAATTTAAATCTACGTATGCATAACACTTTTACCTAGTGGTAAGATATAAGAATTATCTAATTTGTATAAGATCAATATTAATAAACATTTATAAATACTAGAAAAAAGTATACTAATTGATCGCAGTGTACCTACAAAATTACTCATATCTCAGCTGCTATAGATCATATCTCATATATATATTACAAAATTACCCATATCTCAGCTGATATAGTTGAAGCCCTCCAGTAAAATTTTCGAGGTGGTACTTCTTTTATGGATCTTTTATGTGTTTCAGTCTTGTGTCTGCTATGCCTTTGTGCGCGTCTGTTTATATGTGCCTTGTGGTCACCTGCTGGGAAAGGGCTGACCTCTTGACTTTCGTCTGTGGTGTCTAACTGTGAGTGTGTAACTTTCCCATTAATATCCTAGGTCAGGTGTGGTACTTGATTGTATCGATTTCTGATCTTTGCACCCTTTGCACGTACTTTACTTTTACTTTTTATTTTAGTACCTAGAATAACTCATATTATGCTGTTTGATATGTTACCAAGTTTGCTACTCTAGGACAATCGAAAGCTAAGATATGAATCATTTTGTAGGTATACCCCCTTAATTATCCTGTATTTTTTCTAATTTTCATCAATATTCATGAGAACTAAAATTCGATGTGTTATGTAAAAGATCTTTTGATAAACATGCTGTGTCTATATTTTTCATATCTGACCTTAAGGTAAAGGTACAATGTCTAAGCATTGAATCGGCACTAGGATTGATACATTAGAATATAAGGTAGGTGAGACATTGGTAATTTTATATGTACACCCCTTAATTTTTCTAAGTTTTTTATCTCTGATTTCTTAAGTTTTCATTAATATTCTTGAATATGGATATAAGATAATTTGCATATCTAACCACTTATTATAAATGGTATGTTCAGGAATTAATGTGGTACCAAATTTAGTATAATATGATGAGTTGCTGCTGAGATAAGATTATTTCTGTATTTTTACGTCGCATAATGAATGCCTAGGAAACCATGAAATTCCATATAACCAAAATGCATTTATTTTTAGGACAATATTTTTTGCATTTAAGTGGTCCTATTGACAGATATTTACACCCATAATAAAATGTCATTTGTGTTCAATTTAGTTCTGATTACAACTTGGATACTAGTTAACCCAATGGTTTTCCCTCATTGTTTAGTTTCCATTAATATTCATGAATTTGCAAATGATATAACTTTCATATAGGCCCACTGGATGAAAAAAACCTATCAAATTGAGTCACTGATTATATAATAACTGACAATTAAGGTGGATTGTTGATGTTTTTAGGCTAAAATATGTTTATTTTTTTATGATTTTCCTTCATTTTTTAAGGTTTTCATTAATATTCATAACTATGCAAACTAGATGATTTACATATCTGACCTCAGGAAAAAAGACATGTGCCTGAGCTTTAATATGGCACCTATTTTAGTGCTCTAGGATAAATAGAACCCTAGATATGATTGAATTTGTAGGCCTACCCCCATTCTCGAGAATCATATAAGGGGTTGCCATGAAAACCATGCATTTCACATAGCATACACCATTTTAAAGAGAACTTCGTTTCTCATTCCGAAGGTCACACTAAACAACTTGGCATGAATTTAAAATGCCCTAGGAGTGCAGGATAAGTCGTACCTCAACCCCTCCCCTAGGCTTATAGCTTTTACGTGATTTTCCCCCATTTTTTGAGTTTTCATGTATTTTTTCACGAATATACAAATGAGATAATATCCATATAGGTACACTGGATGAATGGACTTGTCAAATTGTCACATTGATGATATTAAAACATGCAACAATGACAATATTGGATTGAAATCAGCCTTTTTATAATTTAATGATTTTCCCTTAGTTTTAGCGTTTTATAGATATTCATGATAAATGCAGATTATTCAAATCAATGTCTTAGCTTTAATTTAACTCAAATTTTGTAATCTATGGCTAAAACAGCTGAGATATTATTGATCTTGTACTTATACCCTCATTAGTGAATCCCATTTAAAATGTTTTCAATAATATTTTTGAATATGCAAATTAGATGATTTGCATATGCAACAAGGGGATAATAGGCATATGTCTAAGCTTTAATTTGGTTTTAAGTTTAGTAGTCTAGGATAAGTTACAGCTAAGATAAGAGTTATTTTGTAGTCATAACCCATTCTCAAATCCGCAATGAGTTGCCATGGGAACCATGCATTTTCACATAGCCCATGCCAAAATGTTTGTGAGGACAACTTCGTTTCGTATTCAGGGGGTCTCAATGAACATTTGGCACCCATGAAAAATTGTCCTGGGGGTACAAGGTGACCTAAATTGGACACCAGGGTAAATGCCATTATGAACCTAAAAATCAACGATTTTAAGGATAATAAATCAACATCAACAGAAATTATTCGCCATGTTTTTTTTTTCTAAAATACCAATCTCGATGCGCACGTAATTACGATTATATATATTTATATTTTACAAGTGGGGTCTGGGGAACCAAAGACATTTTGAGAAAAAAAATCAAACAAAATAGAGGCTTCATCTTTAATGTGAGCTTTTTAAAATTTATTTTCTACTTTGGGACAGGACTCATTAAATCCCCTATACTATGAGCTTGCTTCCTAGCTCCCCTAAAATAATACCAACTGCTACCCAGCTCCCTGAAAACAAATAGCCATACTCCCCAGATCCTCAAAACCACTGGGGCCTATTTGTGTCCCCTGGTGGCTTAGGCGGCTGTCCGTCTTGGGCGAAGGTTCTGTTGTTGTTGATCTCTTGTTTAATGTGCTTACCGCTGTTTGTGGGAGATCTGTGTTTGTATTTGTTTTGTTATGCATTTATTTGTGTCCATTCTAGTTTTACAATCATCTTGACAAGGAAGAGAAAGAGAACTGGTTGCTTTGCTTTAATTGTCTTCCTGATGTCTTGTCATTGTACGTGTTAAGTTGCTCTTCCTCACGGTGCCATAGGTTGCTCTACAATGTGTGCTTTTAGTATTTTCTGATCATACCCACTTGCATTTTGCTTATGCATAAGTGATAGGTAAAATGACCTGTATGTGCATGTCTTAGATATGACGCACATTTTTCATCATCAGGTTGGCCAAAGTGCTATGCATATATTGCAACTGTTACATGTGCTACAAACTCAGGAAGTATATTGGAAGTAAACTAGAACTTGGTTTACTAACTGATGACGTCATTGAGCATCCTGGTGCATTGATTTGAAATCGTAAACATTTTGAATCCCAGAATAAATCTTTAGCGATTGGACTGGGACCATAAACTTTAAGATCAATAATTTAATAAGCCGATGTCCTACAAAAGATACAGTTAGCATGTGCGTTCATCGAAGGTTCTGATCAGATAGTACGTGCTGTGCAGTCTGATCAAAGTCTTCGATGGGCGCTCTATGGGTAGCCGAAGGTCCAATGTTTCTTCAGACGGAAAAATATAATTCGACTGTGTGGATGCGTAAATTGTACCTTATGCTGAAAACCGTTTCAGATTCGCATTTAATTATTTATTAATAAGCGTACCCATCGAGAGCGCGCAGTCTGACCAAAGACTGCGTTTGGCGCTCTATGGGTAGCCAAGGGTCCGTTTCTTCAGGTAGAAAAATATAATCTGACTGTGTGGATGCGCAACTTGTACCTTATGCTGGAAACCGTTTCAATTTCAAAATACACATGTTTTATCAATCGGGAAAGTCTGATACAATTCGAGAACCGAATCTAGCCTCGGGGTACGTAAGGCACGCTATGCGTAATACTATGTACGAAAAAGCTCCATTTTGTCAGCTGGAACTGGCGTCAGGAAAATTAGTTCTGTAGCATTTGGGTTCAAATGTCAACTATTTATTTTCACATATTCCATGGTCAAGATAGCAGAAATATACTTATATTTAACAACGATATGATCGCTAAAAATAGAAGCAACATATTATGGTATTTCTGAGTTCTGCTCCATTCTAGTTTGTTAGAGTTTGGATTCATATCTTTCTTACTAGCATACAGTAAACATATTGCTATGACACATTGTATTAACAAAGAGATCAGCAGAAGACACAGAATAATATTATAGTGTTTATGTTGTGATGTTGAAACTGTTATTCTTAGCTGGGAAAGGTTGCTAATCACCAACACGAAGCTCATGCCGCACAACAAGGTAATATGACGATGTTCTTCTACGCGTGTATTCAGGTACGTGTCTTCTCTGTTGTCTAACTGGTCTGTATCCTGCAAAACATTGTATAAGAAAGTTATAAATAAGCTTACAGTAAAACCTGTCTGAAGCGGCCACTCAAAAATAGACAAAACAAAGACCTTAATGACAAACGGAAGCTTAATGCAGGTCGAAAGCATTGCATAATGCTCCCCTTAGGTCTTTTTGAGAGTGACCGTTTTAGACAGGTTATACTGTATTAAATACATATATGTATTTCAACTTCTCTTCTAGCAAAACCTCGCTGTATCCATAGGTGTGTATCAAAATTACCAACTTGAGACGTAAAAGAAAGTTATAGTAAAACCTGTCTTAAGCGGCCACTCACAAATAGACGAAACAAAGACCTTAATGACAAGCGGTAGCTTAATGCAGATCGAAAGCATTGCATAATGCCCCCCCCCCCCCCTTGGAGCATTCTGCAATACTTTTGACCTAAGCGAAAAGTGGTCTTGAAAAATAATTTTAGGTATTTTTGAAAGTGACCGTTTTCGACAGGTTATACTGTATTTAATACATGTATGCATTTCACCTTCTCTTCTAGCAAAACCTCGCTGTATCCATAGGTGTCTATCAAAATTACCAACTTGAGACATAAAAGAAAGTTATAGTAAAACCTGTCTTAAGCGGCCACTCAAAAATAGACAAAACAAAGACCTTAATGACAAACGGTAGCTTAATGCAGATCGAAAGCATTGCAGAATGCTGCAATACTTTTGATCTGCATTAATCGAAATATGGCATTGAAAAAACAATTTTTGGTCTTTTTGAGAGTGGCCGTTTTATTTTTTGTTTGATTTGATTCTTTACGTCCCATCAACAATCTTTCAGTTAAACAGAGACGGGTCTTCCTTGGTTGAACCAGTACTAAGCTAGGATAAATGTGTCTTGCAAAAGGACCACAACGCAGTGACGCCGGTGAGGCTCGAACCCGCGGCCCCTAGGTCTCGATTCAAGCACTCTGCCACTAAGCCACTGCGCTCCCAGTGGCCGTTTTAGACAGGTTATACTGTATTGAATACATGAATGCATTTCAACTTCTCTTCTAGCAAAACCTCGCTTTATCACATGACGTCGCGTCTGGGAGTGATATAACGCTATGCAATAAAATCTGTAAACCACTAGTGGTTTATAGATTAACGGGAAACGTTATGACGTCCATAACAACGTTGCATACATAATGACAAAATTATAACGTTTTTACACCAGAAATGAGATTTCAAAGTATCTGTCATATGATAAATAGAATCTAACATTCGTGCTCTTGTATTATTGAATTTATTAAACTCGTTGCGAAAACGAGATAAAATGCATTTTATCTCTTTTCCCCAACTCGTTTAATAAATTCAATAAAACATGAGCACTCATGTAAGATCCTCTATGTATCCCTAGGTATCGATCAGAATAGATCACAAACTTGAGACGTATGTCGTCTTTTTTGGTTGTTGTTTTCGCTGATCAAAGGAGTTCTATTTACGCCAATTGTACCCATTACACTGTTAAATATATACATATATGAAAAGAAAACAAAATTGTTTGTTGTTTTTGCTAATCACAGGAGTTTCTATTTACGTCAATTGTACCCATTACACTGTTAAATAAATGTATTATAGTCTATAAAAAGAAAACAAAATTGTTTGTTGCTTTCGCTGATCACAGGAGTTTCTATTTATGTCAATTGTACCCATTTAGCTGTTAAAAATATAAAAAAAGAAAACAACGCGAAGACATAACAACAACATAAAATAAGGAAAAGGGGACAAGTGACCTCGCTGCCCATACAGTAAAACCTGTCTGAAACGGCCTCTCTCAAAAAGACCAAAAATTGGTTTTCAAGCCCAATTATCGCTTAATGCAGGTCAAAAGTATTGTAGAATCATCACTAGAATGCTCCAAGGGGTCTATTTTTGAGTGGCCGCTTAAGACGGATTTTACTGTATTTTTTTGCTTGTTTACCGTTATATGGGTTGTTGATTTCGCTACAGTTCCTGTTATATAAATACATGTGTCAATGCGTTTGCATAAGAAATGAGGCAAGGCATGGTAAAATCGTTTAAATGCACTGCGCATCCAGCAAAAACTCAGATCAGCACATGCCTCGAGGTTATACAGCTTTAGTTCATTCTCAAACTCAAAATAAAGCGCAATGATTGGTTGCTTGCGGACACATGTCCGCAAGCAACCAATCGTTGCGCTTTATTTTGAGTTTTAGACAGGTATCTGTCCAGTCTGATCAGAGTTTTTTTTCTGTCCATATGATGTTGCAACGAGGCCTTACCTACACATTGAAGGAACAATCTGAGCGTCGCCATACACAGATAGGTATGAGTTTTGTATGACGTTATTTGGAAAGCGTTGCGTTCAAGACGGATCCATTTCACTTATGCCTTTGTTCGCAAAAACGTTGCTTTGTAAGAATATTGTTTTATCACACAAGTTTTTTTTTTATCTGGGAGTGGCATAGTACCATACAATAAAATCGATAAACCACTAATGGTTTACATATTTAGAAATGTTACTAAATGATGTCCATTATGCACGTAACGTTGCGTAAACATAGCAAATCTAAGTGAGTATGATCAGGAAATACCACAATCACATACTGCAGACCAACCCATGAGGAAGAGCCACAGAACATTTACAGTAACAAGACATCTGTAAGACAATAAAAGCAAATAAAACAAAGTTTCTCTTCCTTGTCAAGATGATTGCAAAACTAGAATGGACATAAAGCAATGTACAACAAAAGTAAGACAAACACAGAGCCCCAACAAACAATGGGAAGTACATTAAACAATAGATAAACAACATCAGAACCACCGCCTTAGAACGGACATTAGCCTAAACCACAGAGGGCGTAAATGCATTTTACAAGCGCCAAACCTTCGCTCTAGATTCTGTTGTTGTTAAAACACAAAATTGTTTAGCTCGCATGGAGGCTTCCTTACAAATGCAATGTATCATTGCAGAGGAACAATCAAAAAAAAAATACACACTAAGATGAAACAAAGGAAAGGGCTCATGACACATAGAGATAGTCAGAGCTAAAGAAAACCTGAAGTTGAACTACGATGGGCCCAGCCAACGACAAGCAGCAGGCACCAAGCTTTACACCAGTGCCGTCTGTGAGTCTGCAGCCTGACCCACCATCGTGCAGTTTAAGAGGAAACCATAGCTATAAACCGTGATTGGGTTTACAACCAGGCAAGCAGATTGATGTTTTTTCGCCGAAAATGCGTTTTATGTCATTTTGATGTTACAGTCAACCTGTCTTAAGCGGCCACTAAAAAATAAGAGCAAATTTTGTTTTTCAGACCGATTTTCGCTTAATGCAGGTCAAAAGTATTGCAGAATGCTCTTCATTAAGCAACCATTTGTCTTTAAGACCTTTGTTTTGTCTATTTTTGGTTGGCCACGAAAGACGGGTTTTACTGTATGTGATAGATAGAACCTAACATTCGCGCTCCTGTATTATTGAATTTATTAAACTCGTTGCAAAAAGAAAATAAAATTCTCGGCAAGCCTCACATTTAATCTCTTTTCCTTAACTCGTTCAATAAATCCATTTAAACACGAGCACTCAAGTTTAATTCTTTATTTACATTGGAATAAACATTTATTTAATGTACATTGTAAAAGTAGGCTAGTGAAATCTAAAAAAAACAACAACATTATTTCAGATGCAAAATAAACATTGATAAGACGGTAGAAACGCTGAAAGCTAAGCATGGGCACGCATGTTGTATTCTTATCCCCGAAACTGCCTTAGCCCAGACAAATTGATCCTTCCCAGGAAAACAAAATTTGCCCTATCCCGAAAAATGAAGTTTTCATTTATACGCTAGTTTTATGACTATATTAATTTCCACTATCATATTATCATTTAAAGCTGTATAAGTCTGTCAGTATGGATGATGAGATAAAAAAAAGAAATAGATAATCAACATTTATCAATAAAAATGTCTAAATATATACATTCAGACGTGTTCTTTTTCTGCAATTGATGCAGATACACTATAAAAATAATTTTTAATGAGTATAGCGAAACAGGGAAACCGCTTAGTCTGGTTTCCATGGACTGTATCACATGCCCTTTTTTACAAAATGAAATTCGAAGACAAAATGAAGAAATTCTCTTGGTGTTCCTTCCAACATGAGACTTGTATACACTTGTGAGCCGCGACATGTGATTTCCAACAATGTGGCATTTTGACAAGTGTAGACTCAGACGAGCCTGTGCAGACTCCTTTTATGCTTAGAAACTCCAAATGATGTTCGGTTAGTAGCATAACACTCATAGAATTTTCAAGCGGCTAGCAAAAGCTCTGATCAGACTGCGCGTACGCGCAGGCTGGTCTGAGCCTTTGCTAGTCGCACATTCCATATTGTTGGAAATTTCATGTCGCGGCTCTTGTACTTTCTCACTAATCAGAATAAAAAAAGGCTAATCGTTTTTGCAGATTTAGCAGCATGTGTCTGGGAATGCACAAAATATTGCGTGCAATCAGTTTTAAACAACTGCAATGTGCTTTTGATAATGCATTATATGAAGAAACAACGAAGGAGCAATAAAACTAACAGATAATCTATTAGAAAAGACATATGGTCCACGTCGTGAGAAAAAATGACTTTGTTGCATGCGGAGAACAAATGTGCAGATTATTAGTGCCTAATGATGTAATTTGCTGATTGAAAAGTGCACATCAAAATTTGCTGAATGCAACATTTCAATATTCTAGCTAGTCTCTGTAGCTGAGGTGGTTAGTTTTAGCCCATCTCAGCCAGAAACCTCGAAAAACAGGCTTTCTCGCGACGAGATACATAGCATGGTATAATCATGATAATGGGCATCGCTTTTGCATTAACCCTTAAAGCGTCAGGAAAAAATGCATCTGAAAATGTCGTCTGCTGAAGTCGTTTGCTGCAAATGATTGCCTGATACTACTGACGAATTAAGTATAGAAGCAAACAGCATGGACCCAGAACAGACTGCTCCTACAGGAGCAGTCTGATCTGGGTCCACACTGTTTGCCATAGAGGCTTCTTTAACATTTCAGCAGACGAGAAAAGCAGGCGACTACTATTGTGATTGGCGCTTTAAGGGTTAAACTCGTCGTAAAACGTCTATCCCATATTGGCCATTGTAGGGTATGGGCAAAGACTTCAAATGATTGCATTGAGCCTTCAACGCCTTCTACAATGCATTTGTGAGAGCAGCGGAGACTCTACAGAGACTATAAATTTGCAAAGATTCGTTTGAACCTGCTCCTCGTCTAAAAGTTCCAAGAACATTCTAAAACTTACTCAAATAACATTTAGGCATTATACGATCCAGCTATGGTACATAACAAACTTCACCCATCTGTGCCTAGCGTCCCAAATAATGATTATTGACAAACAGTGCAGACTCAGATCAGTCGCGGCATGCTGCGTCTGATTTGGATCTTCACTGTTTATAAATATCAGTTCTATCCAAAGGAGTCTGAAATGCCATTGTGTGTTGATTCTTTGCACTCTGGGGTAAGTGATTGAGGTCATCTGCTGGCCTTTAGGTCTTATATAATAGAGTGAGTATGTTGTCTTTCCTCCTTCTCTTGGGGGATTCCTATCTTAATTGTCCAAGAATGTCAGTCATACTCCCAGTTTCATAGTTGTAGTTCACTGTTACAAATCTGATTGCGCACTTTTGCACACTTTTAAAATTTCTCCTGAAAAACATCACTTTGTGGATCACACACAAAATATCGTACTCCAGGACATAACGCATCAGTTCTTTGAAAGCTGCATTCTTTACGTCTTGGGAAATGGGATAAACATTTCATCACAGGAAACCAAGGATTGTGCAAATATTGCTAACATATGTATTCCATCTCAAATCCTCTGTCTTTGTTACTCATAGGTATTTGATTTTGTCACAATTTGAAAAACGGCACCCTCTAAAGTGTACTCAGCATTGCTTTTTTGGTCCGTTTCCTTGTCAGCTGTATAATATTGCATTTAATGGATTTCGCATACCACACTCCTAGTCGGTCAGTGTCATAGCTGAACCGTTAACTTTTAAGGAGTTCGTAAGGGGGTGTAGCGAAGGCCTTCTCAAAATCCTATATGAATGTATCCATCTGTCCTTTATTATCCAAAGTTTTAGCCCAATTATTTACAACCGTAGTCATCTGAGTTCCACACCTATGTCTTTTCCTAAAATCGTGTTGCCTGTCAGATAGAATTTTAATACACATCAAGATGAGCAATGATATCTGCACACCCAATATGTTCAAGCAACGTACAAGGTGCACAAGTCAAGGCTACTGAACGATAATTGAATGCAAATGTTCTGTCATTTTCTTGTACGAAGTCCGAATGTTTATGACCAATGAAATAGTTTTCTAATCACCTTTCTGATGTTAGTAAAATTTTCTTTGATGTTTTTTATAAGGGGAATAGTAACTTGCAAAGTTTCAGCAATAACATCATCATCACTAAGTTTGTCTACAGAGTTAATATCTTGGAACCGAATGGGTAGAGAACTGAACATTAAATCGAATGTGTTCCTTACTCGAGTTTGGAAGTGTACATGTGATCCAAGCCATGGTCGTACATAATGTCAATAAATTCCCCCCTGACTGACATAGCTGTACCTGATTTGCTGAGTCTGTCTGGCCAATAAATATATTTGAAGTTAAAATCTCAGAGATCATGAATCGAGGTGTTTTTGCCTTTGTGCTAATTCCTTATTCGCTCTAGATGGTCTCAATATAGCTGGCAGTCTTCACTTGCACCAATAGGTTGCCGGTACAAACTTGCAATAGAGTGAGAGGATCTGTTTACAAACACTTTGACACAAACTGACCTAGTTATTTGCCAATTCAGTGATAGGCATATATTCAATATCCTTGTGAAAAAGCAACATTATGCCGTCACCATGAGAATTCAGGTCTTTTCTATAAACACTTTACATACAAGTTTCCAGGAACAATCCTGAAGTTGCGGTGTCTCTATATTTATGGATTTGCATTAGTTAGATAGCCTCCATGCGAGCTGAACATTTCTTGTACTTCAACAACAGCAGAATCTAGGGCGAAGATTTGGTACCAGTAAAATGCATTTAAGCAACCCCCCCCCCTCCCGGTGGCTTGGTCTGCTGTTCGTTCTAAGGCGGTGGTTCTGTTGTTGTTGACTTTTTGTTTATTGTTACTCCCATTGTGGGAGTCTGTAATTGTTCTATGTTTTGTTGTACGTAACTTTATGTCCATTCTAGTATTGCAATCATCTTGATGGGAAAGAGAGAGCTGGTTGCTTTGCTTAATTTGTCTTCCTGGTGTCTCTAGTGGTTGAGCGGCTCTTCCTCGCGGTGTCATGGGGTTGTCTGCGGTTTGTGATTGTGGTATTTCCCGATCATAGTGTAGGCCGCTGTGTCGAAATTTGGGCTCCCGTGGGAATTTTTGGGTAAAAGTGGTTCATGTCGATTTTCACCTAGAGAAATATATGAAGTTTAAGGAAAATGATGTTTCCAATGTTTTCTTGCAGTATTAACGTCACAGTGACGTCACAAAATGACGCACCGTATTTTCACATGAATCAAACACTTTATATCTGCTAGTGCTGTATACACCTGAATTTATCGCATAGTCATGTTGTTTATTGCGTTGAAATGGTTGAAAACGTCGATAGGAGGACCAAAATGAAAATCGATTCAACGCGGACTCAATTTTACGTCAAACTGACGTCGATTTGATGTCAGTATGCAGCAAAAAATATTGTGTACAAAAATATAATTCCGGAAAGATTGTGAGTGCCTTGCGATTAAAATCAAACGTTAAAATAAATTAATATTTCTAGCTAAGCCTTTTGAAACATGTTAGCTCTCTGACGGTTGGGGTGTTTGGCTGTTACAGCATGTTAACTACGTTACCCCTCAATTGTTTAAAACACAAATAATGTAAATAAGGTTGTTATGGAAGTACCGGTATAATCAAATTGGCCAAACATTCATTTATTGTACAAGAACATGTCATTTCCTACAAATATTCATGTTTAAGTTATTAGGGCCCATTGTAATGTCATTTATGTTACATGTAAACTACCCCCCCCCCACACACACCTGTAAAACCATTGAAATGTTGTTAAATAGTTTCATTTAATAAGTTTCTCATTTAACATTCATGTTTTAACTATATGTTCCAAAGGACAATTTATGGGCCATTTTATAACTGCAAGCAGCTTGTTTTTATCAACAAAAAACTTTAAGAGTTATATGCTGTTTAATATGATACCACCGAAATGCACGTTAAATAAGGTAAGAATATTTTCATTCTAAAATTGTATGTAATGCTATCTGAAAACCTTAAAACACCATGTATGAGCATTTTATTGAAATTCAATAGTAAAATGCTGTAACCAACATCGTTTCTGGTGTTCATTATCTTTTTGTTATTTGTGTGGCAATATGTAACGTATATTACAGCTTTCAGGACTGTATATGACTTGCTTAATTCCTTATATTATACGTTATATGGTATTTGATATCATTTCTAAAAAGCAAATAAGTATGAATAGGAAATACCACAATCACACACTGCAGACCAACACATGGTACCGTTAGGAAGAACGACAGAACACTAACAGCCACAAGACATCAGGAACACAATTAAAGTAAAGCAACCAACTCTCTTTTCCCCATAAAGGTGATTGCAACACTAGAAGGACACAAAGTACTGAATAACAAAATAAGGACCAAACACATCCCCCCACACACAAACAATGGGGGGAACAATAAGCAATGGATCAACAATAACAAAACCACCAGCCTAGAACGGACAGTTGCCTTAGCCACTGCAGCTGGATGGGGGTGGGGGGCTTAAATGCATTTTAATGGTACCAAATCTTAGTCCTAGATTATGTTGTTGTTAAAGCACAACAATTGTCGGTTCGCATGGAAAAAGGAATTGTTTTTTTTATTTGTTTTGTTTTTTGTTTTAGATATCCAGGTTCCTGTTTGTCTGAAAAAAGTATCAATTCACCCATGCAACATTTGCAAAATATTATATCTTTTAACTTTTTATATCTTCAAAAATGATTTGCCCAAGGTTATAGATTTTAAAACGCATAAGCAAATAAAATGATAGCTCTCAAGACCAGTACCTAGAAGGAAACATTCCCATTTTCTGTAGAATTTGTTAAAATAACATATAAAGCTGTATAAAGGATATCATAAGGCCCCATGTTTATCAAAAATGTTGTCAAAGACGATATATAATTGAGCCTGAAAAGCTAATATATCATGGTGAGTTTAGAGATTTGTTTTGTAGTATTTATCTGGAGAAATCTAAGTTAAATTGAAATAATTATAATCAGTAAAATCGATCACTGTATGTAACTGTTTACAGTTGTTCAAATTATGGGTACATGTATTCAGTTACGTTGCATGATACAGGCTATTTAGGTTCAATTACCATAACATAGTAACCCTTCTAATTACTAAATGTTTTAAGGGAGGTATGCATTATAACTGCCCATAATCAGTTATTGTTTAAAGAGACTGTCACCAAATCAATTTGTATTCTGGCATCTAGTTGCGTATGCAGATGGCGAGGCATTACTGAAGCTTTTTAATTAGTTCAAGTTTATATTCAACATAGCTTTCGTTGTTTAATTAACGAAACTGTCAATCACATCAACTTAGTACTTCTGGTAGCTTGCTCAACCAATAATGGGAAAATAGTGATGAGTTTTACTCTTAGGAAATGTCACATTAGATATGACCATATTCAAGGAAACTAGTTAAAGGTCAATTGTTACTTCAATTCCAATTTAAATGCAAATTTTATCAGCCCAAATTATGTCTGGTCAAATTTGATAGGTGACATTAAAGTTATTGTAAAATAGATTTTACAATGTTCTTTTAGAATGCTGGATAGAAAAGTGAAATATTTGATAAGAAAGTGCAAGTATAAGCTCTCACTTAATTCAAGCAATACATGCTTACATACCTGAACTGACTCTGACTTTGACAAAATATTACAGGAACATTGTAAATATGGTAAATGGAATGATAAAGAGTTATATGTGTATTAAACATTTGAATAAGTTGTAAACTCACCAGAATATAGATTCAAAAGAAACAGGATAAAATGTTAACTGTTCTAGCTAATATCAGCATTAAGAGGACACTCTACTCAGTCGCCAATGATAAACTCACTTGCAAAGTACCAAAATCAAATTGGCTAAATCCTTTTCTTTATTCTTTCCATTACTACTGTTAATCTATTTTCTTTGGTTTGAAATATGCAAAGAAGTAATTGGATGTATTGTTGTATCTATCATAATGATCACATTTGATTGGCTAAATATCAAAATGATATCATCTGAAACAAAAATCATCTTCAAGACTAAATCTAATTGATAGAATTATGCAAAACAAATTAACCAATACTTTATTTGGGTCCATTGATATAGCAATGGCTACAGTATATATGCTATACTAACAATGCCAAGGAGCTTTTCTAGGTGATAAACCATTTTCTTTCAAGTGTATGACTATCATGAACCATTAGAACAAATGCTGTCTGTTCAATGCTTCACAAAATTTTAGAACCAGACAGAATGGAAGATAAGTGTTATTTGCTCCTTAAACTTCTCTTATTATGCATTTTACCAACATAAATGGTATTCTTACTTCACCAAACTAGACATCCTTCTTCAGATATAAAGCGATTATAACCATAGTAATAGGCTTGGTGTGTGCAATACTCGTATGTTGGGAAATAGTCGTTAAGTTTCCAAAACACTTCAGTTTATTGTTTCAAAAGACAAGGATAAAGGTCACGATTTAGACCTAAGTCTGAAATAACTTACTTTTTTTTAACGAATTTTGAGTAAGTTTTGTCTTTATCAATACAGTTGGTGTAATCAATAGTAGGGTTACACAATGTGTGATAGATCTTACTAACTTAAAGCTACTCATGCTTAAAATTATTTTGTCATCTAAAATGAGGTGTAGTCAGTGAAGAAACCCGTCTTTTTTTAATATCATTTCATGTGTAAAAATGAAGCAAATACACGAGTGTCAGTGAGATAAAATATATCATTTTTGCATTAAAGAAACATTAATGGATCACAAAATAAGCAGCATCTAAAATGCTTTTTTTTAAATTTGATAAAATACACAGACTTGAAATAACGCTTTTTGTGATTTAGGTTAGCATTTCTTCACTTATTATCAATGCTTTGTTGATATTTCAGGTAATGGCCTTACTGACAGTTAAATGACAGTAAATAAACCACTAGCACTGTAAACTCATAAATTGTTGTTTTTGCTTTAACAATATACATTTAAAAGAAAGTAAAGTACATAACAATAATAAAAGGTCTTTTTATGTGATAGAATCATATTGCTAGTCATTTGAATACAATTAAAAGTCTAAGCTTATATTGTCACGTATGAATAAGAAACAATTTGATAGAAATTCCAATTATTTCAGGGTAACGAAGTAACTCTGTAACCGCTATAGAGTTAATATACATTATTCTGTGGCTTATATATTTTGGTTTTGGAAAGATGTAGTGTACAAAACGCTCCCTCATGGGTATTTTGACAGCCTATCGTCTAGTGATAGTACTACATTAAGTAGTAATACATTTGAAATAAGTAACATATATAACTGTCATTTCATAGAGGTGTATTATTTTAACGCATACTTGCTGTTTGCTGCCATTTGATAAATGCTTTCTAGGCAATCAGCATGTCAAAAAATGAAAAATAGATATAACTTGGTATTTACATAATAGGATTTGAAATTACAATTGAGTAACGCAGTTAACATGGCTGTTACAGGCCAGAGAGCTAACAGGTGTATTTTTGTATCTTATATCATGTAGTTTCAGTAAAGCATAGTGTACAAAATTCCAGCAGTGGTAGAGGAGGGTCTATTAGCATATTGTGATCTAATGTCATTTGAGCTTACACTATAACATACTTTTCACTTTGATACTGACGTCATTTTTTCCTCTCTTGACATCATTTTGAAGTTAAAGTTACCTCTTTAAAATTCTGAGTCAGAGTCTATACTCTAAATACAATGTATCGCCAGTAATATTACTATAGCTGATGAAATAGTACATGTTTGCGCCAGCTGGAATTCAAAGTGCTCAATTTTCAAGCCATAAATAAGCCAAAAGTGGGTACATCACTGTGTGACGTCACCATGACGTTAAAATGGCAAGAAAAATTGGAAACATCTTTTTTCTTAAACAGGATACATTTTTCTACAAGAAAATGTATGTTTGACACTTTTACTCAAAAATTCCCACGGGATTACACAGCGGCCTACACTATCATACTCACTTACTATTTGCAATTGAGCTGTCATTTGTTTTCCTTGGATGATTACCAAATGAGGCTGGTGTATATCAAGAATGACAATTATTCAAGTTCTATCCCTATAATACTGTTGATATTCAGGCAGACAAATCAACGGGTTGTAATGTCCACTACCCGTGGTAAACGTAGATTGAGGGCAATTGTGGACGAGGTTAGGGCAAATAAAGGAAAAGTGGGGCAAACGGTCGAAGTTTTCGGCAAGGCTTCATCTCCGTTTTTCATAGCAGTGGCCAGAAAATACTCAAATGTACAGGTAAGCAAACGTTGACCCTAATATACAATCAGGTTTAATAGTTATGAGCATTTTCACTAACTGGCCATGACCAGGGCGAAGCTTTGTCACCGTTTTGCATATCTCTGTCATCCCATTGGGGGAGCGCAGTGGCTCAGTGGTAGAGTGCTTGACTGGAGACCGAGAGGCCGCGGGTTCGAGCCTCACCGGCGTCACTGCGTTGTGGTACTTGAGCAAGACATATTATTCCTAGCTTAGTACTGGTTCAACCCAGGAAGACCCTCCCTGTTTAACTGAAAGATTGTTGATGGGACGTAAAGAATCAAATCAAACAAACAAATCATCCCATTGGAGCATAATAAACGGATCCTCTTTCATTATGTTATTATTTATATTTGTATTGAAATTACTTCTCAAATCCTTTAAACAATTTATCTGGGACTGCACGGCCGATGGGATATCGATATGCGATTTTTAGCAAAACTCTAAACGATGACGTATAGCATAGAATAAATAGAACGTGCTGAACGCTTGTAAATTTGGTACCCGGCATCTGAAAAACTGGTTGCAATAAGGTCGTGGGGAATGATAACCAGTATAGAAATTTTGCCTGTTTACTTTCATTTTAGTTTCATTTATGTTTTTGGTTTTTGTTGTTTTCGTCTCCTTTCTTCGATATCGTGATATCACTCTCTCGAATCAACACGGACAACAAAAGGTATTTACACTACATGTAACTTCCAACACAGCAGCAACAACAAAATAACTAAAAACTTATCGTCAAAACACAAAGGAATTATAAATCCACATGTTACCTAATTTCGGACGACAGTTGCACAGTGGTCAATGCTGCTGCAGAGTCTAATTTCTGATAGTTTGCTTGCACCCGATCGGATAGATACAATCATTCTGCATGATTCAATCCCAATTGGTATACTTCCAATTCAAGTCTAATTCAAGTTTTTCGGTTGTCTGCTGATTTTCTGTATTTTTTTTTTAGAAATGTGTTGTTGTTGCTGTTGTTGTCATTCTTCGGGAGAGATGCTGATGTTGTCTGCTGGCCTTTAGTTAAGATTGCGTACCAAAAAAAAAATTTCTTATTTATGTTCTGGGTACTCAAAAGAACAGTCTCAATGAGACGGTTCTTTTGAGCACCCAAAACATATGTTCAAACTGATGGATTAGAAAATATTTATAATAATTCTACGCTCAAAATGTTACCTATCTAAACCTATGTGGATCGGCCCTACTCCTGCTTTATCTTTTCCCAAAAATACAAATTTTTCACTATTTTATTTTCTATTAGCAAAACTACATGTAATGCTAATGGTTTGAATCCAGATCAGACCCTGTTGTCAGGCCTGTTCGGGGTTTAAATTATTTGCAAAGGCCGGAAGCAATGAGGCAAAGGTAATGTTGGACGTCAATAACTACAAACTAGAATACAACAGCAACAACACCAACATCGAAACCTTCATGTCGATAAAAAAACTTGAATCGTATGTTGAATGCTAATTCATGTTGCTGATGAATCAAGATTATTTTTCTCTTATGTTGAATGATATTTTAGTTTACACCTCATGTTTCGACAATCATGATTTTTTTTTTTTCATAATTTCAGGGATCAAATTGTAGAATTTTAGCCACTTGCTAAAAATAGCCGATGATCATTTTTCTTACTTGCTAAAGTTGATGTTCAACTTGCCTACTCACTCGAACAAATTCAATTATAGCATATATATTTAAAAGATGTGTGGCAAAAAATTATTTAAAATATCACCTTTCTGAAATCACGTTTTTGCTACCTTGCAAAAAGTGTAGATCCAGATGAGCCAGCTTCTGAAGAAGCTGGCTAATCAGAATCTACACTGTTTCAAAAGCGCTGGCTGATCTAGATTTACACTGTTTATCAAGCAGTTTATGCATACTTTGGAAATTAGTTGATGTGATAACGACTTGTTTTCACTTACTAAAAATAGCAAGTGACAGTAATTTTAACTTGCTTTTTGGGAAAAACTACTAGCATTTAGTAAGTTAGCGAGCGCTAAATTTGATCCCTGAATTTTACCCATTAGTTTTACCACATGTTGTGAGTGCTCAATAAGAACCATCTCTTTGAGACGGTTCTTTTGAGCACCCGCAACTTACAGTATGCAATTACAAATCAAACTAAAGTTCATTATGTCACACTTATTGTTGATTAAAGATAAGAGTAATACAGTCAAATTTTGTAAATTTGAAGTCCAGGGGGACTAGAGAATTGTTCGACACAAGCCTCCAGATAAGAATACACATTGGACACTAAATTCTCTATATTTCTCATATAGAACATGTTGTGGGTACTCAAAAGAACCGCCTCAATGAGACAGTTCTTTTGAGGACCCAAAACACATGTTTAAAATACATGTTGAAATTGAAATAATTACAGTTCTGTGCTCTTAGAATTTTCTTATCTGGATCTCTGTGCAATGGTATCTAAAGTTGAATTTAGAATATGGCTCTTTTTTCCTCAATTGATCGTGTCCGAATCTTATATCTTATCAGTGAGTACTGAGTAGCTGGAAGAATCGGGTTTCAAATTTTCAAGGTTTTGCTGTACATAACTCTTAACACAAAATATTTGATTAAATGTTAAGAATACCGTCAAAGAATGGTACACTTCCACCAAAAACCATATATGTATAAATCTTATTAGAATGCTTGATGTATATATTATGTCTTTCTATTTGTTACTTGAAATGCTTTATTGTATTTTGACTATGTACTCTTTTATCTCAATTATTTTCTTTGACTGCTATTTACCACATGAGAACAAGTCTTTACTTAACCTTATTTGGTTACATGTACAGTACAAACAGAAAAGCTGTTGCCTAGATCTAATGCTTGTATGCATGTCTTTTGTTTTGATAATCTTATATCAGCATAGGTAATAGTCTGGATCAATGGCGTGCAAGCATTGGTCTATTCAACAGCAGGTGTATCATCAAACAAAGAGTCAAGGTAAATGTCTCAATGACCTTTATTTTTTATTATATCATTCTTTTACTGAAATGGGCAGCTGGTGCTAGCAACTTATTATCAATAGCATTAAATGATATAGTTACTAAATGTTTCAATAATATTTAGACTCCTTGTTTGAAAACATCATATTACGTGAATACCAACTAAACTATGTATTACTGTTGAGCCCATGGGGTAGTCATAATAGCAGTCTAGTATATATATATATTTTTTTTTTCATAGTCATTATTATATTTCTTACATTAATATATACTTATCTACTTACTATTGTATCATCCTATTTCATTTGTCTTTAGTATACTAATATACATAGTTATTTTTGTTATTTACTTCTGTATACTCATATTATTCTTTCTGTCTACTATTTACTCATTTATTTACTTATTTATTTAATTATCTTTTTTTTTATTTATTTATTTTTATTTTTATTCATTTATTTATTTATTCTGATATGTTTCCAATATATGTTCCTAACTTATTTGCTTTGTTAATTAGGTGTGTATAACACAAATGCATTTGTATATATATAGCCATGTTTATTAGCTATTATGTATGTTTAAAATGTAGGGGAAGGGTCGTAACTAATGTTGTGAGAACTTGTGACCCAACCCCGTTGCTGTATATATTTGGCAATAAAAATATGTTTAAACTATTGGAGCATTCTGCAATACTTTTGACCTGCATTAAGCGATAATTGGTCTTGAAAACCATTTTTCGGTCTTTTTGAGAGTGGCCGGTTAACACAGGTTTTACTGTATATGAACACTCATCGGCCTATTACACATTCCAACCAAGGCGTGCATGCTAGTGGAACGGATTTCACGGACCAAAGTAAAACACAAAGCTGGATAGCAAATATGTTTAACGGTTTAGATAAAAGGTGGAAAACAATCGAGAGCCATTTGGAAACCCAAGATAAACGTTGGGAACATGTTCAAAATCAAATGGAACACCAAAATAAGCGTATGGGCAATATTGAAGAACAGTTAACCCAAATCCATGACATAAAACAAACGCTCTCTACAACTCAAGCCCACGTGCACAAACTCGACCAAACTGTCTCTAAGGTTTCTTCAAAAATTGAACAATATGATACAAGTATATTACACTATAGTGATATATGTGACTCTATTGTTCGTTCGTCTGCAGAAAGTAATTCCAGGCTAGACGATGTTGTGAAAAGACTGACACACATAGAGTTTAAACAGTCGCAGATCCACTCAAACCAAACAAAAAATGATGAAAGGCTGATCGATTTACAGTGCCGCAGTATGAGACAAAATCTTATATTCACTGGGATATGTGAACCCGAGTTAACCAGGGGGCAATATGAAAATGTTGAAAACACGCTTAAACGCTTCCTCATAACGGAAATGCAGATCGACATTGATATTAAATTTGATAGAGTCCACAGACTAGGGAGGTCAAGCTATCATCAACCATACCCGCGCCCCATAATTGCAAGGTTCGAATCTTTCAAAGACAGAGAGTATGTCAAAGCAGCCGCACCAAAGAGCCTGGTGGGCAAACGATACGGAGTGCGCGAGCAATTCCCCCCAGAAATTGAGCAGAAGAGGAAATTATTATACCCAATTGCTAAACGCGCACGTCAAAATAGAATGAACACTGTCCGACTGGTACGTGATAAACTCTACGTCAACGGGAGAGAGATAAAACCGGACGATAACACTGAAAATGTCCCAGAAAGCTACAACCGACAAGGACAAGAACCAAACTATAAACCCAGATCACATAACTATTCAAATGCAGCACGCCAAGTACCGTCATCTAAGCAAAATGATTACCCCAATGAACATAGTTATCGAACACCACGGACCGCTCCGTATAAACCCCAAGGGACGAACTGGGGATATTTGCAAAACCAAACAATACAAGACGTGCAAACCCAAAATAGGTTCCAAATACTGGAAGATATGGACAACGAACTGAGTAATGATAGGTTCTACCAAACGCGTGAGGGGAATTATAAGAAAAAAGCTACATCCCCACTTGATTACGATTTAACGTTCAAAAAGCGAAAGGATCAAACCGCACAAAAGCCAAATAATGAAACACGAGAGACTCGAACCCCAAATAGGCAGGACTGTGGTGACTTTACAAAACTTGACAGCTGCAAGAGCAATGAAATCACTAGACAAGGTCCTCGCAAGGTTGCAAATGAATCTATCTCTGCATCAAGGGTCACTGAAAACAGTGACTCTTCATGCACAGATGGCATATGTATAGCCAGCACCTCCAAAAGTGACGAAGACTTTGGCGTACCGTGGGCAGAGGAGGGCGCTGACCGAGGTTCTCGCATGGATACAAGTGAGATTCCCTCTGCATCAGGGGTCGCTGAGAACAGTGACGCCTCATGCAGAGGCGTCTTATTCCTAGCCAGCACTTCGAATAGTGACTCCAGTGCACAAAGTGAGCGTGAAACTGTCGGCCGGTCTGAAGACAGTGTTATCGTCATTAATGAGCATGAGAGTACAAGTTCATGTAGTCAATACATCCCACCGAACGCGGGGGCTGCCACTAAACAGTCCCCGCCTTCTGAGGGTAACAGTATCTCGTCGCAGATACCCAAATGCGCCGAAAGTTCTCCATATTATGGTCCCAAGGTGGTGAGGCCCGATGGAGCAACAGGGGAAAATCCAGACACCATTCACACAAATATACAGGTACTTAAAACTGGGTCAAGCTCGTGCAGCGAAACCCATAAATAGGATTACGTGGGAGGTACAAACGACTCTCACACCTTTCCATTGAAAAGGCATGATCAAAATTCTAAAAATAGTCCAAAACAGTTCGATATAAATATTGGGTTGGTAAACGTTTGCGGACTCGCATCAAAAATAAAAGTACCTGAGTTTTTAAATTTCATATCGACATTCGACATTTTGGGTATCCAAGAAAGTAAAACTGACGAAACGGATAATATTTGTGTGCCTGGTTACCAGATATATTACAACAATAGAGAGCAGCTAGCCAGAAGAAAATTGGGCGGAATAGCATTACTAGTTAGTGATAGTTTAGTTCCTTATATTAAGGTAGATACAGACAAAAAGTCCAAACTTATTTTATGGTTTGCATTGTCACATGAAATCTTGCTATCAAATAAAGCCATGCATTGCGGCATACTTTATATACCACCATATGGTAGTAAATATGTCAGCGATGACCCGTATCTGGAAATTCAAAGGGAAATTATAAGATATTGCCCAAATTCGGACCAAATTTTACTAATGGGTGATTTTAACTCCCGCTCAGGAGAAAAAGATGATTTCTGTTTTGTTGACGAGTGCATTAGTGATCAATATGGCTTAGAGTCCCTAGCAGACGAGTCCCAGGAAATCTACAACAACTTCATCAAAAATAACATTCCATTTAAGCGACAAAACGCTGACAAAACAACAAACTGTTATGGAAATCAAATGATTGAATTTTGCAAAGCAACAAACATTTTCATACTAAACAACAGACTGGGAGAAAAGCAGACTGCACCTAAATTCACTTGCAAGGACAAAAGCACCATTGATTATTTCTTGGCCTCTTCATCACTGTTTGACGCAATAAATACATTTAATGTTCATGATTTTTGCCATCTATATTCAGACGCCCACTGCCCTATTTCCATAATATTATCAACACAACCCACAGGCCAAAATGTAAATAATGGGACAGAATCACACACAAGAACTGAACATATCAAACTGTGGGATCATAGCAAAACAGATATATTTCAACAAAATTTCAGTTTAGACGATACCTCAAAAGTACAAATCGGTCTTGACAAGCTTTTACAAAAACAGAAAATTTGTCAGAATGATATTGATACTATAGTAAATGACATAGGCAGCCTTTTAGTTTAGTTTAAACATATTTTATTGCCAAAATATTTACAGCAATGGGGTTGGGTCACAAGTTCTCACAACATTAGTTTCGACCCTTCCCCTACATTCTATATATACACAATAGCTTATAAACATGGCTATATATACAAACGCATATGTTAACTTAACAAGTTGTAATCAAAGCAAAACAGATAGTAACATAAACAAGATTATATCAGAATAAATAAATAAGTAAATAAATAAATAAATAAATAAATAAATAAATAAGCAAATAAATATAAAAGAAATAATCAATAAATAATAAATAAATAAATAAATAAATAAATAAAAAAAATAAGTAAATAAAATAAATAAATAAATAAGGAAATAAATAAATAAATGAAGATTAATATATATGAAAGAAGAAAATATCGAACATCAGAATAGTAGATTAATAAATAAGTAAGTAATTAATATTGGATAATTGAAAGAAAAACATACAAAAAACAAAACAAAAAAAAAAAAAATAATAGTACGACTGCCAGGAACCCCTTCAACTTGGAAATAGAACAAATTGGTCATAAGTATACTTATTAATATACAAAATATGTTTCAAAGAAAACTTCAATCAAAGAGTCAACTGGTTTTAAAACGCTTAGTAGCATGTATATATCTGTGGACAGCTCTGAACAGGACTATATTGTTTTCCATATTCAGATTAAAATTACCACATAGAATCATATCAATACTTAATGGTTGGAAAACTCTAACTGTGTCATTAAAAACCTGCCGTTCCAGTGTAAACTTTCTACAATGAAAGAAGTAGTGGATGGCGTCCTCTATCATGCCACATAAATCACATAAAGGATTATCACGGAGATGATTTCTAAAAAGGTCATTATTAAGGTTACTGCAATTATTTCGAAGTCGTGCATGCAATATAGAAATATATCTATTTCCTATAGTAAAGTGAGAAGGAACACATGAGTTATTGAAACTGGAAGTAATATGCTTTTTAAAGGTTTGTAATGTTGATAGATTTTTTAAGTCATCTTCAAGGGAGTTCCAAAGTCTAATGGAAGAAGGAATACATGATTTTTGTGAGATACTAGTTCTATTAAAGGGCACCGATATATTTCTATTATTTCTCAGAGGGTAATTTGAAATTTCACTAACTAAAGGAGGAATTAAATCTTGTATATATGAAGGTACAATGCCATTATTTACCTTATACATGAAAGAGAGTTTATGTTGTTGCCTTCTTTTTGACAAAGTTGTCCATCCACATTCTTTGTACAAGTTTTCTAATGACACAGATCTAGTTAAACCTGTAACAAGGCGGGCGGCTTCATTTTGGATTTTTTGTAAGGTTTGTGAGTCCTGTTCAGAGCGTCCATCCCATACAACTGAGGCATATTCTACAACTGGTAAAAGAAAGGACATATACATTTGGTTGAGAGCATTTCTACTAATGGAGTATTTTAGCTTACGCATTATTCCCAAAATTTTAGTCGCCGATAGGACAATATTTTCAATATGAGAATGCCACTGCCCTGTACTACTGAAGGTAACACCAAGATGTTTGTGGCTATCTACGAAATTGATTGGAATATTGTCAAAAACAAGTTGTGGTAAGATATTAACCTTTTTAAGAGTAAATAAAACAGCTTCAGTTTTCAGGGGATTAAATGTTACTAGCCACTGTCTAGCCCAGTTTGACAACAACTGCATATCATGGTTAATTATACCAGCTATGTCATCAATGTGTGCTGCAGAATAAAAAAGTGAGCTATCATCTGCAAACAACCTTGTCAAACTAAGAAGATGTTCAGCTATATCATTTATGTATACCAAAAATAAAAGAGGTCCAAGAACCGACCCCTGCGGCACCCCTGCAAAGATAGACTTTAAACATGAAAAGCAAGACTTTAGACCAACTTTCTGCTTTCTTTGACTTAAATAACTGTTTAACCATTCTAAAAGTTTCCCTTCAATGCCATTTTGCCGTAGCTTAAATAAAAGACCCTTATGCCAGACTCTATCAAATGCCTTTGACACATCACAGAACACAATGCAAGAAAACATATTATTATCAAAGGCCTGGCATATATTATGAAAGATATCAATTAACTGAAAAACTGTTGAGTGGTGAGGTAAGAAGCCAGATTGATACTTGTATAGAAGATTATTGTCAAGTAGAAAGTTATACATATTTTTAAAAACAATCCTTTCTTGCAGTTTACCAATACAGCTCAATAATGCAACTGGACGGTAGTTAGATGGCTGAGATTTATCTCCCTTTTTAAATATGGGAATAACATTGGCAATTTTCCAAATATCAGGAAATATTCCCTCTTCAAAAGATCTATTCATTAAAATACATAAAGGTTTTGAAACGGATTTGGAGACACCCCTGAGCATTTTATGGCTTATACCATCATCGCCACTTGCTTTGTTAGGGTTGAGAACTTCAACCGTTTTTTCTATTTCTTCTTCAGTGCAAATTATTTGAGATAGAGAGTTATCAGTAAGTTTAGTAAAAGGAGGTAACTGGGTATTTTCGTCATTGACAGTTGAGATAGAGGCAAAATAGTCATTCAAACAATTAGCTTTGTCCTGATCATTAAAATGCCATTGGTTGTCACCAGATGGAAGTGCTGAACATAAAGGAGGAATTGAAGAAGTAGAATTATTATTTTTGACAAAGTGACGAATTACTTTCCAGAATTTGCGTTTATCATTATTCTGAAAATCTGAAACAATTATATCTAAATTGTTATAAAAATATTCCTTAGCATGTTTTTTTTGATTGTTTACCTTATTTCTGTAATATTTGTATTTTTTCCAATCATTTTGATTACCTGTTTTTAATGCAGTTTTCTTTAGTCTGTCTCTTTTCCTTGAATTCCTCCTTATTTCAGAATCATACCATGGTTTGTCGTCTTCTCGAACTACAATAGTTTTACTAGGTATGCACAATTTAGCAAATTCAATAAAAATATTTGTAAATAATGAACTTGCTTCATTGACAGTACCTTGATGAAGACATGACCAATCAAAATCAGATATTTTTTTATTGAACAATTCATAATTTGCATCTTTATATATCCATACATTTCTGGTAAAAGTATCATGTAGTGGGTATTCAAATGGTATATGTACATAAGTAGCACAGTGGTCACTTATTTCATTTGGCACTTGAATAATCCCTTGACTCAGAGTTGACATGTCTTCATGAACTATTATAGGGTCTAACAAAGCAAGTTGGCGTGTTGGTTCCGAAATAATATTGTGGAGAGAGTTTAAAAGCAAAACATCTTTCAAATTGTGCATATTGGGATTAAGTAAATCTTCATTCATATCTCCCAGAATTATTATATTATTAGTAATATCTAAAGCCTTTTCTATATTTTTGTTAAGAGAATCAAAGAAAATTGCATCTGCTGTCCGTGGACTATAAAACAAACCGATAAGATATATATCTCTATTTACCTTAATTTCTACCCATAGTGACTCATTCCAGAATGTCTCCAAACCTATAATTCGTGTATGTGCAAGCTCACAGGACAAATACATTAATAAACCGCCACCATGATTTGTTCTATCTTTTCTGTAGGGAATATCATATTTGCTAGACATAATCAGAGATTCTGTAGTTATGTTAGCATCAAGATGAGATTCACTGAAACACAAAATGTCAAAATCTAAAAAGTTTTCAGTTAAATAGTCAAATTTATTACGTATACTTCTAATGTTACTGTGTAAAATGGAAAGAGAGTTATTAATGTTATTAGGTCCTGGGTTCATCTCTATGTCTCCAGATTTCAGAAGTAGAAAAATAAGCACTATCTTAAAATATAAGTTACTGTGTAAAATAGAAAGAGAGCTATTAATAGTATCAGGTCCAGGGTTCATTTCTATGTCACCAGCCTCCAGGAGTAATAAGATTAGCACTATCTTAAAATACAAATTGCACACTATATCATTGAAAACAAATGATAAAAGTTTACAAAAACAAACAGCCCATTTAAGTAGATAATTCAAAAAATTAAGGATAAAAGCCATTGAGACCTTAACCATGACCCTTTGCTTGATTACACACTTACTGTTGAACAGACCGATGCTTGCTCGCCACTGCTCTAGACTATTACCTATACTGATATAAGACTATCGATACAACAAGCATGCGTGCAAGCATCGCGTCCACCCTCCAGCAGCTTTGTTCATACAGCACAGATGACCTATTAAAGCAATGGATATAGTAGTATTGTTGGGGTAAATAGCAGTATAACAGTACAAATAAGAATAAACAAAACATAATAAAAAGACGATAAAGAAATTCAAAGAACATATAGAAAGCAATACATACATCGAGCATTATCCTCTAATATTCAAATTAAAGGTATGTGCTCGGTACGCGAATTAGGCTTGTGTATTCTACAAACTATGTGCATGTAGTTGACGGATTACTTTCCTATAGAATGGCATTACTATCAGTTCAAAGATATATAAGAATTGTTGGGGAAAAAAAACGACAACAACGACAAAATATATAGATATATGACCCGTTATTTATCCGTTACATGAGTAACGCCGTCAAAGTTCTATTATTATGCGTCTTTGAATCGACAGTAATGACATATATTCGCAGTGGATATTTGGTAAGTTTAGGGATTAAGATTGTGTAATATTTAGCTACAACACGTGCAAAACGGCAATGGAGCACCCAGACCAGGCAAGTAAAAGAAAAGAGTAAAAAGTGAAAAAAAAAAAAAAAAAAAAAAAAAAACACCAAGTGCCGCCGACCTAAGAATCTCAATTTCCGTTAATTCGGTCACCTATAACAAGCAAACACCGATGATCCGAATCAGATTGCACAAGTGCAAACTCTGATCAGGATCCTCTGCGGTTGCTCACTCCACAAAGATGAAAACGCGACCATTTACTATACAGTATTGAACTTTTTTCTTACTGTAAAGGCGGTACCTCATGATTGCGTAATTAGGACTGGTCTACCTTGGATATAGGTAGAATCTGAAAAAAGCATGATTTTATTCGAATGTAACCCTCACCCCATTTCACCTCAATACAGACACAAAACATACGCCAGTAAAAAATATGTATATATATACATATATATCTGCTTATTGGTTTGCGTACGTATAGAACCAGTGTGGGCCCCAGATCAGAATGCTCACAGGAGCAGTCCGATCCTGATCCACACTGTTTCTCATTTATGCTTCAAAAACATTTCTGCATACGGCGTATGAAGACGACTTATTGTGATTGGCGCTCTTAGGGTCAATAATTGTGAGTTCAATGTCACGATTTACACGATATTCGTGCGGCTCAAACAGCTTAATAAAACATAACTTCCCTTCCAAGGCAGATAAATTAGTCGAACTACGCCAGGTATAGTTCACACACGATGAGAGTACAGTTACGAAACATATTTTACCGTTAGAAGTATGAAAGAAATACCTGCATTTGTCCAATCAAGTAAATACAATAGCATAATATGACCAACTACGTAAACTTTACGCTGACTGTGTGCCAAGTATATGAATATAAGAGTTTCCGCCTTTACAGTAAACCGAAAGTCATACTAAATAAGGTAGCTAAATACGATAAGCAAACCAATTTTAAATGTGCACATTTTTACATGCTAACGGTTAGATGAGATTATTCCTTTTACATCTAACATAAACTAATATCTTTTACCATTTTGAGACGAGTGTAGGAATGAAATTATCAATCAGAATATGTGATGTGGGTAGTCAAAGGAAAATATCACAATGAGACGGCTCCAATGAGTACCCTTAACCAATGTTTAAGGCGGATGTTTGACCATTTTTGGAAATCGATATATCTGTATATATATATATATATATATATATATATATATATATATATATATATATATATATATATATATATATATATATATATATATATATATATTTCGAGTGTGGGAAAGATGTCAATCGAAATATGTGCTGTGGGTAGTCAAAGGAAAACATCTCAATGGGACGGTTCCAATGGGTACCCAGAACAAGTGTTTCAGTAAACGTTCGACATTTTTTGGAATCAACAATATATTTTTCAGACATTTTAGTACGGGTGAGGGAAAGAAATTGTCAACCGAAATATGTGTTGTGGGTAATCAGCGGAATCGTCTCAATGGGACGGTTCCAATGAGTACCCAGAACAAAAGTTTGAGCATTTTTCACCATGTATTGAAAGCGACATAGATTTTACAGACATTTTGAAACGAGTGTGGGAAATAAATTGTCAACCGAAATATGTGTTGTGGGTAATCAGAAGTATCGTCTCAAGGGGACGGTTCCAATGAGTACCCAGAACAAAAGTTTGAGCATTTTTGACCATTTATTGAAATCGACATATATTTTACAGATATTTGAAATGAGAGTGGAACAAAAATTGTCAACCAAAATATGTGTTCTGGGTAATCAGAGGAATCGTCTCAAGGGGACGGTTCATATGAGTACCCAGAACAAGTGTTTAGCAAAAAATTGACCATTTGTTTGGAAACGACTAGCTTACAAACATTTTTGTTACGAGTGTGGGAAAGAAATTGTCCATCAAAATATGTGTTGTGGGTAATCAGGGGATCCATCTCAATGGAACAGTTCCAATGAGTACCCAGAACAAGTGTTTAAGCAGCTGTTTGACCTTATTTTGGAGTCAGCATATTTATATTACAGACTATAAGATACGAGTGTTGGAAAAAAGTTGTCAACCAAAACCAAAAAAAAAAAAAAATGATTGTTTTGTAGGTAATCAGTGGAACCGTCTCAACGGGACGGTTCCAATGAGTACCCATAACATGTGTTTAAGCAAATATTTAACCATTTGTTTATCAACATATATTTACAGACATTTAGATACGATTGCGGGAAAGAAGTAGTCAGCCAAAATTTTGTTGTTGGCAACCAGAGGAACCGACTCGAACGGGACGGTTCCAATGAGTACCCAGAACAAATATTTGAGCAACTGTTTGACCATATATTTTTGGAATCGACATATATATTTCACGACATTTTGATACAAGAGTGTGGGAAATTTTTTTCAACATATGCATGTGTTTTTGGTAATCCAACCAAAATATGTGTTGTGGGTAATCAGAGGAACCGTCTCAGCGGGATGGTTCCAATGAGTACCCAGAACAAATGTCTAAACAAATGTTTGACCATTTTTTTGGAATCGACCTATATATTTTACCGGCATTTTATTGCGAGTGTGGGAAAGAAATTGTCAACCAAAGAATATGTGTTGTTGGTAATCAAAGGAACCATCTCGATGAGATGGCTCCAATGAGTACCCAAAACAAATGTTAGAGCGGATATTTGGCCAACTAATGATAATCGACTATATGAATACCAAAACATATGTATAAGTAAATGTTTGACCATTTATAGGACTAGACCAATATATTTTACAGATTTTTTAATAAATGTATACAAGACAGCGACCTCGTTTTAGCTCCAGTTGTAAACATCCCGATCTAAGCCTTGCCCGAAACGAAATGGCAAAGCAAATCTCAGGACTAACAATTCTATGGCATATTCATCTAATTCAAAATATTCCATAGGATACGCCTTGTATACAGTAACTAATTATTTATATGATCGAAAATGTGACAAGATCAGAGTCGCTACTTACATGTAACAATGGTCACTAGTACACAAGCATTCTTCGACTATTGTCACGGACTGTTCGTGCGTATTCAAGTTGTTTTGATAAAATGACTGTTCACAGAAAAGGGTTATATTATTAAGCTTTAAGCTAAATGCGGCGCTAATAGAAGAGCCTAAATTTCAGTATGGTGCTTAGTCTTTTTTGTACTTGTGGCTCAAATGCATACATCGGCACACAGTGAAGACCCAGATGGAATGTCGGAATGTGCTACAAACGCATCGGGGTCAACACTGTCTGTCGAACCTAAAGTGATCCACAGAAAAAGAAATTCGATTCCACCACACCCGCTTTATAGAACATAATTTGTTAGTCTCGATGCCAAATGTGTATTCTTAACATTTTAGACCTATAAAATAGGGTAGACCCCGACCAGGCTCCCCTTGAAGTGACAGACTGGTCAGAGTTCACTCTATTTATGACTCAACGGCAACCAGGCTGCCTCATAACTCACACAGGAGCAACTTGCTTGTGAATATATAGGTTAATACCATTATAAATAGGGTGTGTGAACATAAACAGAATGTACGGTAGTGTTCAAAACTGAGCCGTGACATGGGAAAAGCCAACGGTGCGGCTGAGCGTAACTAGAAGACCCGGATCAGACTAAGCGACAGCCAAGCCCGATCAGGGTCCTCTCCCCCCAAGTGAAGAAAGATTGAGTCCTATATTACTCACTGTGAGCACAGCGAGGACCTATCAATCTTATAGGACGCCCAGGTTGACCGGATACCCTGCTATGCCCTTGCACCTCGCCGGCCTTGCCCTGTCACTGCTCACTCATTATCGTATACACACTGATTATATCAGTTTAGGTCATGTATTTAAAAGATTATATGCCGACACTGACAACATTACATGAGTCATTTGGGGAGTCAATACTTTAGCAGCAAAATTGAAATACAACAAAATTTGGATAGCCGCAATTTTGTCAGTCCAGCGTTGAAACAATGTTGGTAACACTGTACCAAGGCTGGTCTAACAATTTTGCGATATATAATACGACTGACTGAATTTCAAACGTTCGTATCAACACCAAGCTTCTGGGCTATGTCATCTGCAATGTTTAGTGTAACAACTGTACTTTCAGGGGTCACTTTAGCTAGAATTTTTCCATTTGTTGTCCAGAAACTGTTTATTTTCTTAGATTTTCTCAGTTCTAGTAATGATTTGATTACTGAGTGGTTCTTAGATGTCAAATCTTCAGTAAGGAAAACTCTGTCCGGATGGCCCTTCAGTTTTGTCTTATTCGCAAACACTTTTGATCTTATTTTATAACTAGAGAATTTGACAATAATTTGGGGCTTTCTTGTTCCCACTTTCCTTCCAATAGGATGACATCGTTCAATGTCTCTGTCAGTAATATTCTCTTCAGTGACAAGTAGAGATTTATTTATGAACTTTGTCATACTATGTATCATGTCACACTCCTTTAGACTGGGGTCCATGTTGAGATTATGAAATCTGAGTGAATTTCTTCTCCCATACTGCTCTAAGTCATTTAGTCCCACTTTCATGTCGTCCAGCTCCGTACTTAGTAGACGATTTTCAGCCTCAAGTTCTATTATTATATCATTATTTATGCTAAGTTGCCTCCCTTGCTCTATAATGATTTTTTCCTGCTGATCTATTTTGACAGATTGTTGATTTAAACTTTCTTGTAGCTTATTGTTATTATCCAGAATTGGTTGGAGAATAGTCTCTCTTAAGCACTCAATTGCGGACGTCACAGACGATTTGATAGTCTCTTGAATGAGAGGGGCAAGCATATCGCATAAAACTGGACTTATAGTCTGACTAAAAGCCGGGTCATGTAGAGTTAGTCTCAGATTTTCAGAGAACGATTTAGGTGGTATTTTCTTCCTATCTTTTCCTACTAACTTACTGATATCAGGAAGTGAGTTTTGTTTCTTAATAGGGTTATCAGTAAGGGGAGAGCCTTTCCTTTTCTTGTCACCCGGCGTGTACTGGCTGAGAGAGAAATCTTCAGCATCTCCGTATTCGCTACCGCTGTCGCATATCCGATCATCAACAAAATTGCTCGCCATCTTCAAGTGATACCACCACGGTCAGCTCCGACTATCTTATATGCGATAGTTATTGCAAAGGTTTGTAGAATGTAGCAGTATAGTAGTTTACTGTTAATATACTGTTAGAGTACTATATAATGTGTAGTAGTTCATAGCAATCATAATTTGGAGATTGAAATTGAGATTTGAGATTGAATCACACGCTCATCAGGAATGTAATCAGAATAAACAACTCACCAGTCCATTCCATCTACAGTCCTAAATTCTCCGTTTTTTCAAATACTTTTTGCACTTTCTGACACTAATCATTAATGGTGTCCCCAAAATTACACTTTTATCATAACATTTTATTTTTTAGAGTCCTGGGGACATAACAAAACACAAAATTCGCGCACCGACACAAAAGCTAACCCGCCATGTTTACGCGCCAAAACTATAAATCAAATAGGCAGCCTTTTCATTGACTGTGCAGAGTCTTCATTTGGCAGGGTAAAGTCCCCAGAACATAAAAACACCGATGAAAACAAGAAATCATGGTTCAACATAGACTGTAAACGGGCCAGAAATTTATATCACTATGCAAGAAAATTATACAATAAATACAAAACAGAACACAACAAGCAATTTCTGAAATCTGTTAGCATTTCATATAAGAAAACAATAAATACATGCATCAAGAACACGAAATTAACACGTATAAATAAACTTAGGAAACTACGAACAACAAACCCACGTGAGTACTGGAAAATTTTAAATTCTGAAAATACAAAATCAGACTGTAATGCTCCGATAGACAAACTATATGATTTTTTCAAAAACACAAACAGGGCACCACCTGCGCACCAAGAACCATCTACTCAAGACTTAAACTCTGAAAACTTGGAAATAAATGGCCCAATCACTGAAACAGAAATACGCACAGCTATCAAGCAACTTAAAAATGGTAAAGCATCTGGCATTGATGATATAAAAAATGAACACATGAAACTTACGACAGATACAATGATTCCTATTTATATCAAACTGTTCAACCTTGTTTTTGACACGGGCATAATACCCGAGAGCTGGTCAATAGGCATTATCAAACCAATATATAAAAATAAAGGTGACCCAAACTGTCCAGAAAATTATAGACCAATTACAATTCTTAGCTGTTTAGGAAAACTTTTCACTCTAATACTAAATAACAGACTAAAAGATTTTACAGAAAAGTATGATATCATCGACTCCTGTCAAGCAGGCTTTCGGAAAAACTATTGTACTGCAGATAACATCTTTATAATTAAAAGTTTGATAGACATAGCACGTGCAAATAAAAATAAAGTGTACTGTTGTTTTGTGGATTTTAAACAGGCTTTTGACACTGTCTGGAGACCAGGACTTTGGAGCAAACTACGTGAACATCATATAAACGGAAAATGTCTCACTATCATTCAAAACCTTTACAAAGATATAAAATCCAAAATCATTGCAAATGGCGTCTCTTCTGCCTACTTCCTCTGTTTAAATGGGGTAAGACAAGGAGAAAATCTGTCCCCAATATTATTTTCTATATTCTTAAACGACCTTAGCCATTTTCTAAGGACACAGCAGGTAAATGGAATCACAATAAATGAAAATTCACATGAAATATCAGTTTATCTTAAAATCCTACTTCTCCTTTATGCCGACGACACAGTACTCTTCAGCTCAACTGAAACTGACCTACAACATACATTGGACTCATTCAATAATTATTGCAAAACATGGCACCTGACAGTAAATGTACAAAAAACAAAAGTGCTCATTTTCAATAGCAGGACAACAAAAACAACATTTAAATTGGAAGGACAAATTTTAGAGAATGTAAATGAGTATAAATACCTAGGGGTTTATCTTTCAAAAAGTGGCTCCTTTAAGTCAGCAAAACAACACATAGCCGAGCAAGCCAACAAAGCTTTATTTGCATTACTAAAGAAAAGCAGAACTCTCGGCCTTCCAAGTGACATTCAGATTGACCTCTTTGATAAAACAGTTAAACCAATATTGCTTTATGGGAGCGAGATTTGGGGATGTGGAAATTGCGATGTCATCGAAAGAATACATTTGAAGTTTTTAAAATATTTGTTTAACCTAAAAAAATCTACACCAACATACATGATTTATGGAGAATTGGGAATACTGCCTTTAACTGTTGAAATTCAAAGCAAAGCGTTATCATTCTGGTGCAAGTTGATTGAGAATAAAGAAACATTTAAAATATCATCCCAAATTTATATGGCCACATATGCAATGCACATGAATAAACAAATAAAATCTGATTGGGTCAGAAACATCGAAAATCTACTCTGTTCCCTTGGGTTTTCTGGTATATGGCTCGACCAAGGATGCGAAAATTTAAAATGGTTAAATTTGGCACTTAAACAAAAATTGAAAGATCAATACATACAACACTGGTCACAATTATCAAATGTCTCCACCAGCAGCGGAAATAACTATCGACTTTTCAAAACAACTTTTGAATGTGGTCATTATTTCAAACTATTGCCAGAAAAACTAGCCATACGCTTTCTAGCATTTCGCACAAGAAACCACAGACTACCTGTCGAAGTTGGCCGCTGGACAGGAATAAACTTGCACGAACGAAAATGCACATTTTGCAACAGTGACATTGGTGACGAATACCATTATTTGTTAGTATGCAAAAAATTCAACGAACATCGCACACAACTAGTAAAACCATACTACTACAAACGACCAAATATTCTTAAATACCACGATCTCATGAATACTGATAATCGAAAACAACTCAAAGATTTATGTCACTTTATAAAACATATCATGACAAACGTCTCTTACTGAATAGCTGATCTTTTTAACTCGCTGTTGTATGTTTTCTTCTTTTTGCATGCGAAAGACAAAGGCACAGACTGCTCTGCTAGACTGCAAACCCAGCCGGTGCTTTGGTTGTTCGCCCCATGTAAAGACAAATGATCAAATTTGGCTTAAAATTTCACAGTTTTGGTTAACCTCTGTGGATGATCATGATCGTTTCGATCTTGCTCGGTTACAAGCCATAATGACATGTTTCTTGTACAAAGGACCAATTGTTTTACTAAATTAGATTCAGCTTATCAATGGGCCGGTACATACCCACTGCATTTTCATGTACCTACAGCTTCCACAGAAACCACCCCCAGCCCAGTACTTCTAATATATAGTCCTTTTTAGATTGTTTGTAAACGTACTACAAGTCTTTTCACACATGCCTTTTGTTTCGTTTCGAAAAGGCCAGTGAACGGAGGCTGATCTCTCTCTTTGATACAGTTTACTGATCTGCAGGCTTACCAATCCGATAAGCCTACTATGTCAGAAAACTTGTAAAATGCTTAAATGGACTATTTGTTGTGACATTCTGAATAAAGTGTCAATCTACAAACAATGGCAATAATATCCCTTTTCGTTCGGAATGCCGAGGAATGAATGCTTTGACAGACAGTGAGGATCCAGATGAAGTGCCGTCTAAGATGGTAATTCACCAGGGTCTGCACTGTTTGTCAATATGGACATAAATATCCTGTTATTCATATCTTTCTACGCGCGCGTGACCCATTAATCACATAATGGACTGTCCCATACCATGCTACCTATTGTGCTAATATGTATGAGATGTTCCATTAGAATGAAAAGGGTTAGAGGTCCACTTATTGGATCAGTATTAAGAGGCATGCCGAACGCTAATGTATATCCATATAAATACCCTACGGCTTCTTCATATAATTCACATGATATTTAATTCTTCAAATCCATAACTGATTCACCATAATCATACGAGTTCCTCTTGGGAGACCCGCCAAAATCGCCTCAAAGAGGTGATTCTGGTGAGTAGATCCGACCGTAGACTCGGACTGATTATTTAACTATTTTCATAAATAAAATATTTGTAAATACTGTACCCTAGTAGTGAGACGATTCAGTCAAGCACATCTTGGTTCTCGTCAGAATCGCCGACGAGACGGTACTGAAGAGAAATGATGTACATATGTATACATATATTTATTGTGAAGTGCATTATGTATATGACCTAATTCTACTTTTTAATATGCAAAACTACCCCAAATCACCTCTAATTAAATGACTCCCTCCTGAAATACTAATCAGAATCGCCTCGATGAGACAGTTCTGGTAAGCAAATCCGGAGCCGGAGTTTTGTTCTAGAAACGGTGCATGTATAATCTATGACAAATTTGCACGAAATGACTTGACCTTTTGTATACAGCTGATTTGACACAACAAACTTGTAGACGCCTTGGGATGGCGCGTAATACTTTTTCTTGGATATGTTTTGTTTATCTTAACAAACAGTGTGGACCCTGAGAAGATGTCACATTATGCGACATCTCATCTGGGTCCTTACTGCTTGTAAAAAGTGCCCGTTTTGGGGTTTCCCGTACACAATGGGTAAAGAGCTCCCGTTAGACAAATGTGCATGTATTTCACTTACGCAACAAAGAATTATGGATTATATCCCTCAAATCACAGAGTTAAAATCCAGGCAATTATGCCACGTAAAAACATACCAATGAATGAAACAAAAATCCAGGTCAAGCCGAACCTAGAAATGCACGAAATCTACATGCATATTTATTAGTCTGATTGGACAGTGTTATCGGCGGACAAAGCTGAGGGGGAAATGAGTATTAAGCTCCTTTCTCAATTCATTTGAGTCATTTTGCTGCCACCAAAATATTTGAAAATGGTACGACTGTATTTGTTCTTAGAATTTTCATGTTTAAAAAAAAATGTGACCAGATAGCAATGAAGTAACTGAATATGACCAACTTTACAAACATACCCTACCACGAAAGTTCTATTTTACCCCGTTGTCAAAACGATAATCAAAATATCTCGAGCGAACGTTAAACACCAGGGAAGAGAAAAATCTTAGAAAACAAAGCCAAACTCAATCATATTATGATTTTGAATATTAAATAAAAATAGCTGGTAGATTTTATCTATGAAGGTCAAGATACGTCATTGCTACTCTGATGATACTAGCTAACGGCATATATATAAAGATCTGTATTTGGACGAAATATTTGCGACTTATTTTGAGGCGATTAAATATTGTAATAAATTTAGTCGCCTCAAAGTATTAATATTTATTAATGGAAAAAATCGACAAAAAGAAAACAAACGAGAGAAAAGAAACCAGTGCTTTAAAAAATGAAGCAGTTGTACCCTCCCAAAGCACTGATAGACATTTATAAAAGCTGCTGTGAGCTAGTATTTCTACCATGTAAAACAACAACTACATTTGGATTGGTGACAGTTGCAGACATGCTTTAGAATATTATATAAATTAAATCCACGAAAAGTAAACCACTGTCAGTAGTCCAACTGTAAAGTTACCGCCATACTGAAATATTTAAATTGTTGTACATGCATCTCATGTTGTTTGCTATTGTAAACCTGAGAAAATTATAATAAACTTGAAACTTGAAACTTGAAACTGTATATACAATTTCCATAACACACGAGCGTAACTGCGGTATTGAAAACATGCCAATCCCAATGGTTTGTATTGAAAACTACTGAAAGGCAAGCATTGTCAAGCAAAGTTAAAAAGTGTGGATCCTGATCAGACGGCTTCGTCAGAAACAAGCTGAGATGGATCTACATTGTTTTAAAAAAAAGATAAATCCGACAGATTGAGGACCTCGGTTATCATGCAGCATGCCACGTTATTCACATACAAAGGCTAGTAATGCTACCCAATATTCAAACATATTGATATTACGGTTAATTCCCTTGATATTGGAATTCACAAAGTCGAATAGAATTTCTGACTGTTCCCAGTTACAGACAGACAGACAAAACGTTTATTCTCTTAAGTCATGTACATGACATACAAGGAATAACATATTAACATAAATGACAGCAAAGGTGGTATTACAAAATAGAATTTTTTGGGAGAATGTGCAGACCAAAATAGATAATTGAGTAATTACAAATAAATAATTTCCCAGCATATTTTTAGTGCGATAATTCTTATCATTAGAAGCATATTGTAATTTTATTATAAAACTGCATGTTTGACAACATTGAAATCTCACATTGTAAGGGTCGTTCATGGTATTTATCATCTGGTTCATTTTTTTTTATAAAACATTCGGTAAGCAAACATTGAAAACCCTGATTAAAAGCCACATTCCGCGGCATCGTATCTGGATCTGCACTGTTTGCCAATGTCGGCAATCCTCGTGATACCAAACGGTGATCCTCGGGACGGATTTTATATCCCACCCTCACTCTCGTGATAGATTCATATAATCTTTGTCACGCTCATGAGAAATTTTATATTACCGTTTGACTTGAAGCATCATGTGTCCTATGTTTCTGTGTTCGTTTTCTCAGTTCAACAGATCTTCGGTTCCTGGCAATATCTGCTGCCATTTGCATTGTTTTCTCCTCTTCCGCCTCCATTGTCATCTACCTGAAGACTATAAGAATCTGTCATGAGTGTTAGGATAGGATGGAAAAATCTGTCTCGAGGATCGCCGTTTGGCATCACGAGGCTTGCCGAGTGATAACAAACGGTGATCTTGAGAGACGGATTTTTCTATCCTACGCTCACACGAATAATGGATTCTTTTTTTTGCATTTATTTATTTGATTATTTTAAAATAAGCTTCCAGAAGTCTCTGAATATGCTAAGATGCAATTTCACATGATGGCGTTACTTGACGTCCTGTGTAAGTTAGCATAGGTAAGATAAGAAATCTTTCCAAGGGTAAAATCTCAGATATCTTTATCCGGTGTGCAAGAAAACCCCATAATGTGTTGTAACTATGCGACGCAATGGTTTGCCAATAGTATTCTCCATGCGCGGATCCAGAAAGTTTGTTTCAGAGGGGGTCCCTTTTTGACATTTTCTTTGTTAGTTGATGAGGGTATCTAATACCACTAAAAGAGGGCCATCACTGACCCGCCAGCGAAACGCCATTTAAATCGCTGGCGTGCCAATGATGGCCCAAGATTGAATGCAGGCTTGGTAGCTTTGTGATTTTTCAGCGGACCCGGACCAGCATTGCAAAGAAACACTATATTTTTGTGATTTTTCAGGGGCGGAGGGGGTCGAGACCCACTGCCGCCCGCTGATGATACGCGCATGCAAGAAATCTAACCCTACAGCCGCATTACATGCCATCCAGTAAGCTGAATTTCTTATTCAAATGCTCACTATCTAATATTGCTACAGTACAACCTGTGTAAAAGGCCACTCAAAAATAGACAAAAACAAAGATCTGAATGACAAATGGTAGCCTAATGAAGGTCGGTCAACGTATTGGAGCATTCTGCAATACTTTTGACCTATTGTTCTTGAAAAATAGTTTTCGGTCTTTTTGAGAGTGGCCGTTTTACACAGGTTTTACTGTAGCAATATTATTTGGGGCGAACCCCCCACTTAAAGCAGCTTAGAACTTATTTAGAACTTATTTAAGCAAAAATTATATTGGTGTAATATAAAAATCCTGCTATTTCATTGGATGAGTAATTTGCATTTGCGTTTATTTAAATTTTGACGACATCCACGTCACTATTTATTTTAGCGAAACCGAAGGCCAGGGTCAGGTATAATGTGTCGAATAAACAATCATAAAGTTTTGAAAAGTGCATACGCTTTTTTAAATACTCTCTTCGCCTTTTCAAGCCAAGTACTGTTTTGGGTTCTGTGATATTCAGTACTTACAAGTGATCGATAAATCTTCACCGTTTTGTAACACCAGGAAATAAATATGAGGTAGCAATAACATGCGCTTTTTGGCGTTGACTTCGTATCTGTACCTACCTGTATGACAAATATGCATGTGCGTGCAACTCTGTGCAAGTATAGGTAATTTGGTTTTTGGAAGAAAATTGCAGCCAACAGTGTTCACTTGTGTGTCTTGAGAGCTCATTTTAGCCCTGTGAAAAGCTCTGAAACCATTTTCAACCTGAGGACTTCGCTCCCTGACCCCACAGACCCCTTTTAGAGTGTGTATTCTATAAAATGCCTCTGGGATGCGCCAGAAGGTACTATCAAACATTATTGTATCAGAATCTTTAGAATCGTACTGCTACAGGAAAGCCGAATTGCCGGAAATAAAGTCAGCAGACGACAAAAAAAATCGAATTGTCAGTCGAGAATTCTGTGAAATCGTTTGGTTTTCTCTTTGGCTAATAAAAATTTCTAACACACCTCGCCTATATAGCCAATGGTTAAACTCAGTGATTTATTGGTTGATAATTCACTGAATTGACTGGGCACGGAAAGGCGTGACGTCATTTGGTCGCCAGTTTGATTTTCATGACGTCATCTATCACATACAACATTGTTGCGTTGACAATAGACGTCAAAACGTCGTTTTCACAACTATTTGACTTTCAAAATGTACGTAAACATATGCATTTCAGTCTAAACAAGAGTTGTGGGTAATTCTGACAGTCTTCGATATAGACTATGAAGGATTCGTTCATATTTTTAATCTTTTTGTGTGTTGGAATCGAAATGTTCACACTACTTTATATATCACTTTCTGTCGGTCAGTCGTAAGTGGATAAATCATTCGCTCATGATTTATTCACTTTAACGACTGATCTCCAAATCACTGCGAGGGCGAATCTATTTTTCAAGTAAATGCTTTTTAACTTGGTGGCCTCTCTTCAAAGCAAATTACCTCTGTGCCTTTGTAATCACTTTGACCTCACCAACTGCCTATCAATCAAAATTCAGCTAGGCTTATGGTAAAAGTACATTTTGTCTTTATTCTTATTACCAGTCACCCTCATGTAAGTGCCAAGGGCCCTCTTGTCTACGTTATGAGATTTCCAAAGACATATCATTTTCACAACAACATTTATATGTTATACACAATTTGTTTGGTTATTAAATGTAAAATAACCAACAACTTCTTCTTATCCAACGACATAATTAACGATTTTACAGCAGACACAAAGATTAGGAATCGATGCAAATAAGTATTACTTCTGACAAGGGACAGCATATGGGAAAATGACAAAAGACACAAGGAAGCATCACTCACAAGAGAGTAGAGAGGTCAACCCTGGCCGTGCCGGTGACCACAAGGCTGTAAGGAACATCAAGACAGTATATGCAAACGTGAAACAAATAACACAGAAGCACTGCCCTAGAATGGTCAGTAAAATCACTTTCATTTTATCTGAGCCCGATTATCTTTTTAAAGATATTTCTTGTTTTTACTGTACTGAGTACTATTCGCCAATCAGGAACTATCGGCAATGTCACTACTGACACATGGGTATTTTTTTAGAAAAAAAATATATTTTCTTCGTTTTCTGCAATTTGGTGTTTCATTTAGAAGATGCTTATGCTATATGCTATAAAACAATAAAATATAATGTCGCCACTTAGTACTTCAAATACATGCATAATTCGGTAATTTTCTACAAAAAGGTTCGAAACGAAGCTATGTAAGAGATGCTTATGTATTGTAAAGTATTGCACCAGAACAACTTACGTTCAGATAACATATAGGACTAGTTAAATGATGAGATTCTATCAATTATATATTTAATGACCAGCTATTACATTAAAAAGAATTTTCAAACTTATTATCATTTTAACATTTGGTATCTAAATATTCAAATAGTTTTGGCAATTCCAAATAATGAGTCTTAGTGAAAACTTATATAGTTTAAATTTCATTATGTAAGTTAAATCAGTGTGTAATTTTAGCAATTTTCACCGTCTAGAAAGAGAGTTTTTTTCTCGATTACTACCCCTACACCCCTGCAATGCACAATTTCAGTTTTGAATAGAAGGAGCAAATTAACATTCTGCTACATATCGAACGCTTCTGGACCTGACGCAATAATTTTATGGTGCCATTAGCATCTTTAGAAACAAGTTTTTTGAGAAGACAAACAATCAGCAAGCGTTGCATTTTAGCATTTTTTCCTTACTCATTAAATATATCCAATATTATCAGTTATTTCTCATATTAACTGTATTGCTGCACGTTGACTGATAAACAAGGTCTATATCACAGCATGTGCCTTTATCAGGTGATGATGACGTTGCACTTTTTGAATGATTTCGCTGTTGGACGCTGAATCAACACAAACATCGAACATTACGTCATAACCGCTATTTTGAAGAGTGAAACAATGGGTAAGCTGATAAATAGAATACCAAGCTCGCGTCTTTTGATGTCAAGTTTACCAGGCTCGACTTTGAGAACGCATGTTGTATCGCTCAGCAAGCCTTGTAATGCCAACTAGTGTTCTCAAAGCCTTGCCTGATAAACTTGATATCAAAAGACACTCACCTAGTATTCTCCATATACATGAGAACTGAAGTAAGATCCTCTAGGTTTACACGCATGTCAGATTAAATGAGTCAGATCATGAAATTTTGGTACTTATATATGAGCCGCGACATGTGATTTACAACAATGTGGCATTTTGACAAGTGTAGACTCAGACGAGCCTGTCGAGCCTCCTTTTAAGCTTAGAAATTCCAAAGTATGTTCAATCAGTAGCCTAACATTCATATAATATGCAAGCGACTTTCAAATACTCTGATCTGACTGCGCGAATGCGCAGGCTGATCTGAGTCTTTGCTGGTTGCACATACATGTACCACATTGTTGGAAATCTCATGTCGCGGCTCAATTCTGCGTAAGGGCATTTTTACAACAGGCATGGCGCATCTATTTGACGAGTTAAGATACATTTACCTCCATTGTGGCATAAGCCTTATTATCAGTTATCCTTCATATTTACTGCATTGTTGCACGTTGACCTGAAAAATTCTATCTATCTCACTAACAGTTATCTTTATCAGAGCAACTTGACATTACAGTTTTTAATGATGTCGATGTCGTTGAATCGACGCAATTGCCAGTTTAAAAAGTAAACCAACGGGTAAACTGATAAATAGAATACCAGGTTCAGGGCCGTAGGAATAGGGGGGGGGGGGGGCACGGGGGGCCTTGCCCCCCAATAATTTGCACAAATATGCTGTATTGCTCATTACAAAGGTCTGTCATTTTAACAAAATTATGTGTGCCCCCCCCCCCCAATCTGTAAAAAAATTTATGTGTGCCCCCCCCCCCCCAATCTGTAATTGCTTCCTACGGGCCTGAGGTTGTTCGCGTCTTTTGATATGTACATGTATAATGCTTCGCGAACGCATATCGAATCGCTCCAACAAGCGTTCTCGTAGCCTTGCTAGATACATTTTGTAATAAACTTGATATAAAAAGACACACGCCTAGTATTCTCTATATCTACATGTATGCCCCAGTCTATTGTGTGAGCAGCTAAGGCGCCGATTCGTAAGCTCTGCCCCCCCCCCTCTCGATCCGCACTTGAGCGGGTTCAAATACAAGTTTGCATGACGATCACCAAATATCGAAAAAATCGCCTTTTTGTCATTTTCTGATTTGTTTCAAAGGCATCTCTTTCGTAAAATTATTTCAGGAATACCATTAGAGTGTCAACAGTTTGAATCCAGATCGGGCCCGACGTTTTGCCCGGCCGGACCTTGGTCCATACTGGTTGCAAAGGCTATCAGCAGAAGACTATAGCAGACAATGAGTTAAACGATGCGCCCACTTTGTATTCGTGAATAGTGAAGACTCTGACGAATGCTCTCTGCATTCGCATATGCTCAGCAAAACCTTCACTGCTCACATATGCGCTAAGTATATGAGCCATGACATGTGATTTCCAACAATGTGGTGTCTTGACAAGTGTAGACTCAGACAGATTGTGCAGCCTCCATTTAAGCTTAGAGACTCCAAAATGGAATTCAGTCAGTAGCTTAACAGCCATAGAATATTCAAGTGACTAGCAAAGGCTCTGATCAGACTGCGCGTATGCGCAGGCTGATCGGAGGCTTTGCTGGTCGCAAATACCACATTGTTGGAAATCTCATGCCGTGGCTCAATTATGTATCCGATCACTAAGCCTCGAAAAAAAAAGAAAATTGAAAAAGGAACATACCTGCTAAATAAATCACGGTACTTCACCAGACATTATGTATTACATCATATTCCAGAGAAAGTGTTTGTGTCTGCAGCTGTTAGTCCTTGTCTTGTTGAGCCCGAAACTGAAATCAACAGCATGTGTCCTCCAGATCAGGAATCGGTTACCTTCAGTTTTCTTCTTCTTACATGCACCAACAAGAACGGGGGCTGAAATTCCAGAAAGATTACGTAAATTTGAAATAAATTATCTATATACATCAGCGAGGATCCAGAGGGGAGGGAACAGGAGGTCCGGACCCCCCCCCCCTGAAAAATCACAAAAATAAAGAATGGGCCGGATCCCCTGATTACAAAGCTACCAAGCCAGCATTAAATGGTGGGCCATCATCGGCACGCCAGCGAAACGCCATTTAATGGCCTTTCACTGGCGGGCCGATGATGGCCCGCTTATAGTGGTATTAGGATCCTTCCTCCCCTCATGAACTAGAAACAACAAAAAAACGTTATCAAAGTTGGACCCCTCTGACAAAATCTCAGGATCCGCGCATGTACATGCACGTAATTAAACATGCTTAAATGCAAGTTTACTCGTATTCCCTAGAAACGACATCTCTACAGAACTGCATGCGTAATTGCGCAGTCTAATCGAAACATTTGCTGAACGCTCTCTAGGAGACATGCTTGATGTATGTAGGTTTAATCATGATTGGTATCGCATTTACCTTAAATAATCGGATACAGTAAAATTCGAACTCCGATTTTTCGAAATACTCGCTACAGCTAAATCGAAATAAATTTCGAACACAATAGAATCAGAGAATAGGGACCTCTTTTAAACAAAATCAATAAAAACACATCTTTTTTTTTCTTTTTTTTTCTTTTTTTTTTTTTTTGGGGGGGGGGGGGGTATATATCGTTATGCCTACCTTCATATGATTCGAACTTTTGATACTTCGAAATAAAATCTGTAGTCCCTAGAATTGGAATTTACGAGATTCCACTGTAGAGTGATCTTATGTATTACTTGACTTTTCGCTTACTGTAAAGGCGGCGCCTCATGAATGCGTAATTAGGACTGGTCTACCTTCAGAGGTAAAAGCTGAAAAGGAAGCGTGGTTTTATTCAAAAGTAACTGTATCATCTTGTGCAACAACCTCAGTCATTATTTAGTACTTAAAACGCCAGCAAAATAAAATGTTCTGAAAATGTCTATTTAACATAAGCAGGGGGGCAAACATTGTGGAACCAGATCAGACTGCTCCTACAGGAGCAGTCTGATCTGGGTCCACACTGTTTATTGATGAGGCATCAAATAGTTTAGTGGACGACAAAAACATACGTTTTGTGATTATGCGCTTTAAGGGCTAATAATGTGAGTTCAGTGTGTATACGGTTAGGATTTTCATGAAATGCACGCACGTTTGCGCGGCTCAAAAAGCTTATTAACTCTTTACCAAATTATAATAGAACCCGATTTCCCTTCCTTAGCAGATGAAAAAGCCGAACCACACCCATATATGAATATTAAAGTTGCCGCCTTTACAGTAAGCGAAAAGTCAAGTAATAACAGCCAAAATTTAGACCAGGCTGCTCCTAAAGGTACCGTTTACCCTAAATATCGGTAGAGAATGGTATGTTTCAACGGCAAATGAACAAGTTAAGGAGATTTCATCCATAAGTGAACAAGAACAAAAAAATATTTTAGTTTTTTTTCAAGTATTTTTTTAAAATAATTTTGATGGTGTGCGTTAACTTTGTCCGGATATTTAGTGTTCGTGCGGTATTTAACAGGATGGAACCTAAGACAGAACGTAACTGTTTAATAAATGACTTTTGTATTACACAAGAGAAGGCATATTACAGCTAACATTTACAGGTAATTATTCTTTTTTACATCCCATGTGTTTTCAGTAAAAACAATTATTCTGAGGAAAAAATCAGACTGGCATGGTACCAATATTATCATAATGGTATAAAAACAAAGTGGCTTGCACTTGTAATTATTTTGCCAATTAGATAGTGTACATCAGGTAGCTTGAAGAAAATCTGTGGCTTTTACTTCCGTAAAATTACATGTAACCCAGCCAGCCCACAGTATCGGACCACCACCGCTCCGCCAGCGAAACGCCATTTATCAATGTCCTATAACTCTTAATGCGAAATCCTTTTTCAAATTTTGATGGAAGGTGTTCATATTACCATTACCAACAATGATTGCTTTAAAGTTTGATGACGATGAAGGTTTCAGATCTCGGAGTCAAAGGCCAAGGTCAAATATACTTTCATTTTGTCTTACGGCTCGTATGGCGAACATCTCTTTCATTTTAGATGGAGGATGTTCATATTATATGCACTGATAAGTGATTGCCTATAGCGTGAAGAAGTAACGAGTGTTTCGGATTGGCAATACGACCTAAGAGTCAAAGACCAAGGTCATACATACATAAATCAGGATGTATGGATTTTAATAACAACTTCCCAATATTTTTGACGAAGGATTTACATGTTTGCAGGAGGTGTGTAGATGAAGAAGGAGCTTTTGGATTTATGGTATGGCTTTTGTGTCAAAGGTCAAATTCAAAATGCTACAATTCTTGCTGTAAGGCTTGTAGCCTTGTATCACATATTCGATGTATAGGTGGTTTATGTTTTGCACACTGAGTCTCGGGTGTATAAATGTCAACACTTAACTCGGACTGCTGATATGATATTTGATTCAACGGTCAAGGTCAAAACACTCGAAATATGCATATGCAAGACCAACTTCTGCTCTGGACCTGCGTCGCCGATGCATATCTTCAATGTGTGAACAATCATCAAGCAAAGTTTGAATAGAAATGAACGAATACTGTTAGAGTTACAGATTACACAAACTAGGCATCCTTAAAGCATTTTGGATGGGGAAATGTTGGAGTTACAGATTACACAAATTAGGCACCCCTAAGCATTTTGGATAGAAACATGTCTAAGTTCAACATCCCTCAAAAATGAGAAAATATTTTTAACGGTGCACAAAATATATGGTGCACATCTCAATTGTGTGAACAATCATTATGCACAGTTTCACTAAAAAGGAATGCATACTGTTTTGCGATACAGATTATACAAACTAGGCACCCCCTATGGATTTCGAATGGAAAAAATGTCTAAGTTCCACACCTGTCAAAATAAGAAAATACTTATTAAAGCTTCACAGAATAGAAGGTGAACAACTTCAATGTGTAAACAATCATTATGCAAAGTTTGAATAGAAAGGAACGAGCAATGTTGGAGTTACAGATTACACAAATTAGGCACCCCTAAGCATTTTGGATGGAAACATGTCTAAGTTCAACATCCCTCAAAAATGAGAAAATATTTTTAACGGTGCACAAAATATATGGTGCACATCTCAATTGTGTGAACAATCATTATGCACAGTTTCACTAAAAAGGAATGCATACTGTTCTGCGATACAGATTATACAAACTAGGCACCCCCTATGGATTTCGAATGGAAAAAATGTCTAAGTTCCACACCTGTCAAAATAAGAAAATACTTATTAAAGCCTCACAGAATAGAAGGTGAACATCTTCAATGTGTAAACAATCATTATGCAAAGTTTGAATAGAAAGGAACGAGCAATGTTGGAGTTACAGATTACACAAATTAGGCACCCCTAAGCATTTTGGATGGAAACATGTCTAAGTTCAACATCCCTCAAAAATGAGAAAATATTTTTAACGGTGCACAAAATATATGGTGCACATCTCAATTGTGTGAACAATCATTATGCACAGTTTCACTAAAAAGGAATGCATACTGTTTTGCGATACAGATTATACAAACTAGGCACCCCCTATGGATTTCGAATGGAAAAAATGTCTAAGTGCCACACCTGTCAAAATAAGAAAATACTTATTAAAGCTTCACAGAATAGAAGGTGAACATCTCCAATGTGTAAACAATCATTATGCAAAGTTTGAATAGAAAGGAACGAACAATGTTTGAGTTACATATTACACAAACTAGGCACCCTTTATCATTTTGGATGGAAAATGTCTAGGTTCAAAATCCCTCAAAAACGATGAAGTGATTTTTTAAAGGTGCACAAAATTAGAGATACACATCTTTAATGTTTGAACAATCATTTTGCACAGTTTGAATAAAAAGGAATGAATACTGTTTGAGTTACAGATTACACAAACTAGGCACCCCCTATGGATTTAGAATGGAAAAGTGTCTAAGTTAAACACCTGCCAAAAATAAGAAAAAATATCAAAGTTGCACAGGGAAGACGCAGATGAAATGCCACAAAATGTGACAATTCACCAGGGTCTGTACTGCAATTTGCTTAGATAAAAGATAATTAGTTGAAAGTTATAACATGTGATCCCTCAATTTAAACAATGGACTATTTTGGTTTAACCGTATCAAGGTACATGGAAAATTCAATTTGTCTAAACAGGATTAATTATTTATATGTAGCGGGCCATGATGGCTACTTCTATAGATTATGTATGCTATCGACGAATGCTATGGCGAGACTAGGAGTTCATGCATACACAGGCTCGTCTGAGCCATGGCATCTCGTTAATGCGATAAACAACCCGTGAATTCTCTCCTTGTTCCAAGAGGGCGCGAATTCTCTCCTTGTTCCAAGAGGGAGCGAATTATTTCCTTGCTCCAGGTGGGAGCGAATTCTTTCCTTGCTCCAAAAGGGAGCGAATTCTCTTCTTTAAGAACAGTCCCTTGTGGTGACCAAAAGTAATGCCATAACGTCAGAACTCCCATGGACTTCAGTGTATTTTCACGTACGCGTCTGCGAGAAAATGTACCATGCTTCAGTTAGCCAACATAAAATTATATTTTTGGTGTCATTTGAAATTTAATTGAATAAGGCAAAAATCATTTTATTTTCAACAGCATTCATTCATGCATTTTAAAGCGTCAGAGATGTAAACAAATTGTGATATTTTGACAATTTTGGACAACGCGCCATAAACGTCAATGGAAAAGTGGCATTTTCAAAATTTTGTAAAAGTATACATACGAAAAGTGCAAAGTCGAAACTTCATCTTATTTGTACAGATTATGCACCTATTATTAAGCTTAACAACTGCTATTGAATCTAAACAATTAAGGGTTTATAAACATGACATTGCATATGAGTCTATGGGGAAAAATGTGGAATTATTTGTGGTGCTTGCCTGTACTAATCTTATCGACGAATAGCCAAGGCTCCGACGAGTCTGCCATCCTCGCAGTCTTGTCACAGCCCTTTTCACCGCATATACAAATTTTAAAAAAATATAAGGAAGGCTAAGACCAACATTAGCTTTACAAGAGACCGGGACTTTGCATACCACGTGGCGATACAGTGACCGAAAAGCTAAATAATACCAAATCTCAGATACTGGACCATTTGTTTATGTCCCAGCATACAGTGTCGGGCCATCACCGGTGAGCCGATAGCTAGTGGCCCGCTAAACATGTTAAACGCCCATGCTGGCGTTTCAGTGCAATTAGAGATCTAATTGTTTTTTTCTCAGATTTCATCTACTTCCATACTATATACATGCGAGCCGCGAAGACTCTGGCGAATCTGCGCATAAGCGCAGATTCGCCAGAGTCTTCGCTGCTCGCCGATGCAATGATAACCAAACTCTCACGTGCTTGCCTAAGTATCATACTTACATGCCGTTCTATGACCGTTTCAAATATCTCCTATAATATCATGAATATAGCCAGTACATGTATATATTTTCCTGTCGGCATCAATCCTAACCAGTTCTCACACTGTAAATAAGCGCTTCAGAAAAAGTAATTACGCTGGGGAAATTATACGTCTGTTATCATGGTTATTATGTACTTTCATATTGTTTAGGGAAGTGGAAATAACACGTTAATATTGCGCGCTGCACACACTGCCAGGAGGCGTAATGTAATTGTTTTCGAGGCCAAAAAATTAAGATGTTGTCAAGGGGAAAATGTTGCTAGGGAGTTTTCATATTAGATGGCTCTGAGTGACACAGTCCTATAGTCGTGAGATAACATGTCGAAGCTAGCGGTCAGTGATAAAGTACAACACAAAACAGCCTGCTCAGCTACAGATACTCTTGAATATATTGACAGGAAATTAATGAAGACAACCAGTGTCATTGTAGAAATACCCTATGTAGAAAGACCCTGTAATCAACCATAGGCCTAACTTCCATTACGCTGTTACGCTCTTGCGTAATAATATATTAAAAAAATTTACATAATGTGATACTACAATGTAGCGTTTGTTTCTATACCATAAGGGATTGCTCTTAAAGGAGAGAAGTCGCTCCCTCTTGGAACAAGGCAATAATTCGCTACCGCCTGGAACAAGAAAAGAATTCGCTCCCTCTTGGAACAAGGAGAGAATTCGCGCCCTCTTGATACAAGGAGAGAATTCGCGGGTTATTTATCGCATTAATGAGATGTCATGGCTCAGACGAGCCTGTGCATACCTGAACGCCAATAGCTAGCCTTCGTCGATCGCATACACAATCTATAGGAGTAGTCATCATGGCCCGCTACATTTAAAAGATTAATCCTGTTTTAGACCAATTAAATTTTCCATTTAGATTGATACTGCTAAGCCAGAATAGTCCATTGTATAAATTGAGGGATCACATGTTATAACTTTTAATTAATTCTCTTATCTAAACAAACTGCAGTACAGACTCTGGTGAATTGTCACATTTTGCGGCATTTCATCTGCGTCTTACCTGTTCGACAAACTACTAGTTTAGTGGTTTCCAGTGGTAAAGTGGTGTTATCATAATTATGACGTCGCGGCTTGGCCATGCTATAAAATCGATAAACCACTAGTGGTTTAAAGATTTTCGGGAAACGTTATGACCATCATGATACCGTTGCGTGCATAATTAATGTCATATGAAAAATAGTATCTGACATTCGTGCTCCTGTTTTATTTAATTTATTAAACTCGTTGTGAAAAAAACGCTAAAATGCTCGACAAGGCTCGTATTTTATCGCTTTTCCTCAACTCGTTTAATAAATTCAATAAAACATGAGCCTCGTGTAGGATCCTTTATATATTAAGGGGTTATTTTACGCAGATGCAGATGCTGTAAATCTAATGAACTGACCGATTTGTGGTACGTACCATTAATGCACGGGCTATTCCAGTGATTCCCACATTACATGAACACAAAGTCTCGTCAGTATTACACCACTATTACATGCTGATATCCGCTAAATAATGGCTTTGAAAAGTTTCTTAGTGTTGTTTCCTTCCATACTTGGACTTGTTAGGGATAAAATCTAGCAACGCTCTATTTAGCCGATGCTTGAGGTAACCGACATGACGCTTAAACAGTTCAGCATCGGAGAAGTATATATGTACAACTGCCACCCCTCTCCCGCCCACCCTGATGTGCGGTTTATACTTTACAAAATGCAACGAAAACATGGCCTGTTAATACATGTACATGGTATTAAAATGTTTTTCTCAGTTTGCACCTGTAGATCATATGTAGCATATTTTCTCCGATTCGTCTTATTCAAGTACCCGTACTTAGCATGGTTTCCTATCGTACAGTCGTAATGTCCAATACTGAGGACAGCGCAAGCCTACATAATACAAACCGGGAACCGGTTAATAGATCGGCAGCTGGTGTCAATGGCGGGATGAAGCCGTTGTTTTGTCACGTGATGCGACAAATTTCAATCGATCTCCATCAATTGATCTTCAAATCGATGAAACTTGAGTGTCAGCTATGCAAATCGATAGAATAGAAGATTAGAGATGGTATGGCCTTGTCTTATTACCATACCCTTTACATTAAAACGTTGCCCACATATATGTTAGCATTGCGCCCATTATATGAGCCATGAGACAAACAGTGCAAACCCAGATCAGACGCGGCGTCGGATCAAGGTCTCCAATATTTGCTTTTACAATGTTCTATTAAAATTTGAAAAAAAAATAAAAAAATGCATGACATTTTGTACTGGACAACAACTGTTAAAAATCAATTACAGGTACGGGCGTTCAATATGTAATGAAAACAGCCCAGTATATCCCAAAGTTTTATATTTACACACTTCATAATTCCATTCATTAAAATGTCTGTTTCTTGGCTAAATAAATGTAAAATTGCAGTTGTCTAGCTCCTTAACCAATTTACACGAGACACTTTCAAGATAGGGTCCTGAAGTACACTGCGATATGAAATAAAACAATGCTCTCAAAAGCAGATATCTACATGAACGAGGGATGTTTTCAGTCTGATTTTTGTGTTGTAAATACCCATATATTGGTGTTTTATACCTGTATTTTTTTCTTGGTATTGCTTTTTAATCTATGAAATACTGAGGCTACCAATTTGGTTAAAATCCTCACTGATGCTACATTTTCTGGCATTTCACTGACAGCGTCGTTTTTGCGTGAACGAATTCATAGCAAAAATTTAAACGAAAATCATTTGTAACATTTTTTCTGGTCGCTTTGATGTTCATTTGCAAGTAATACAGCCGATTTTGAAATTTGCACATTTAATTTCACCCATAAAGTACCCCCAAATACGTCTTTTGAAATAAGAAAATCACTTTAAAGAATGCCATCTCTGGCTTACACTGAAATGGACCAGACAAAGTACCGCGTTTCATCGATGTTTGCATTCGGATGCATTATTTGGACATTGTTACACGTATTTACATGTACATTCTCTGGCTGAGTAGTTTCAGACAATAAAATTATAGGAAACGAAAATGACATACCACTCAGATGAGATACCCCTAGATATTGGTTACAGCTTAACTGGCATGTCTATGCACTGTGTGTATTGAAACTTCGATACAATCAAAATTGACCTTAAGTTTCCTGGAACAGAGCCACATTTCCTATTTTCAAGAACCGTTCGTATTTTAGTGTTACGTCCATTGCTTTAAACGACGTCAACGTAAGAGGGGGTTACGTAATAAAACCGTTTGCACGAGAAATCGGTACCAGTTAAACGTTTGTATCGTTATAGCAGATTATGGGGAAATGAGTCAGAAAACTATGGGTATGTGATTCATGCGTGTTAAATATTTGTTTTTGAAAATACAGCATGCCTTTCTATCTTTGTTAAAATGAGTCTTTACAATTCAGAGGAAAATATATGCAGTATATATTGGTGTGCTTTTTAAAAAGTCTGTAACATATTAAATTTGGAAAGATAAAATAATGTTTCTTGCACCATTATAACGGCGATGCTTTGATCTTTTGTTTGGCAATATGGCATAAAGTCCTAAGGCGTTTGTGGATGGAGTTATGAATGGGTTTTCATTACATATTGAACCCCCCTCGTACATTTCTTGAGTAGGCCCGAACCATTTTATGAAAAAAAACTATGTCTGATTTCACCATACATAAGTTATTCAAATCTGGTGGTCATTTTGCCGTAAGGCAAAAATTAAGGTTTCTTTGGCCCATCATTTTTTCCAAGTGACCCATCAAAATTTCAATTGGCCAATCAAAATCTTGATTTTTGCATGCAATTGAATTGGGACATTGACCATAGGTCCATTTTCATGGCCCATTCATATTCTGGACCAGAAATATCCCTGAAAAAAAAAGAAAATGGGAAATTCCGTTCGGCTTAAAGGCATTTACTTTCCTTGATAATCATGTAAAGAATCAGAACCATGATTGAATGTTAAAAACGACCTAGAGCGCGGCGTCTGATCAGGGTCTCCACCGTTTGCTTTTAGAATGATCAGCGTCACGTCATCAAAGTAGATCCTCGATGCACAACCGAGGTCTGATTCCACGGAATTGGCCAAGGCAGTTCCGATTGAGACAAACATAGACACACACAAACATAGAGTATGCTTGCTAAAACAATTTGCCTTCACTTCTAAAAGAATTTTTCACATCGGCAGTGCGAAAGTTTGGTCGTGCGGTTTCATAGGTCCTGGGTGACGCAGATAGATCGCAGACAAATCGGAATCTAAGCAAGTTAATAAGCATAGGTCCTGTAAAGGAAACTATCTGAGCGTACAATCATACCAAAATTTCTAAACTGCAAGAAGACAAACATTGGGTACATCGAATGAACAGTTCGTCATCCTGTAAATTTGAGATGCTGATGAACAGGTACATTGGCAAACAGTGAAGACCCAGATGGAATTCCACATAAGGAGGCATTTCATCAGTGTATGCACTGTTTTCAGAGATAAAAATCTGTTTTTGCTCAAAGTTTTTCATCTAAGTAACATTTAGTATTACTTTTCAATATCAACATGACACCAAACCAGAATGCCAGTAAAGATCTCTCTGAGCAAGTTGGGGCCAAAAGACCAAAACCTTATCATAAAGATGATCCTTAGAATATACTGCATAGTCGATATAAGCAATTGATTTTTGTGGTCAACACTGGTAGTGCATCTTATTCTGGAAGTGTTTAAATGCCGGCAGCTAGTGTACATATATCTCTCTCTCAATGAGCTGGCTGTCATTATGATTGATAAGATGTTACAGCCCGGGGGCTGATATTTGCACCAACGCCTTCTGGTCCTAGGTCACAGGGTCAGAGACAGGATCCTGGACTTTGTAACAACAATGCTAATACTCAGCAGGAACAATCGCCTAATGATGCTGTTTTCTGTGCTAGCTAATGATGAACAAGGATAGCATAATATATCCTCTGGCCACAAGTCTGCTGCGCAACATAATCCTGGTAGTCAACAGTCTTCTCCTAACCAATCCGGTGTGATCATAATGGTTTGTCTTATAGAAAGTTGAACATTTGCTTAATGGTATGGCACCTATAGTAATTATGTTGCATTAAATCAGAACTATTGATATGGGTTAACTTTGAGAGAACAAAGTGTCACAATTCCTCAATGACATGACTTCACTGAAAAGATTTCAGATCAAGTTATGGGTGATGCCAGAGAAATTTGGTCGTTGTTAAGGTAACATTATTTTGGATAAGTAACATAGCAACCTTATTGATAGATAAACCAAAATTCAGGGAATTTTTCTGGCAAATTATTCCTATCTATTAGAACTTCCTGTTGTTGCACATTTTGTTTGAAATGTTCATTTATAAGCCAAATAGCCATAAGTTCGACATTAAAAACTAGTAGGTGGGGTACTTTGATCCCTAATATTATACCATTATGAGCATTTAAACCACAATTTAAAGAATTATCTAGAATCGCTGCATCATGGTTCTGTGAAATGATACTTATTTGTGACAGATAATCACTTCTAAGATAAAATACTAATGATAATAATCATTTGTTAATTTTAGAACATCATAATTTTTCTTCGACAGTAATAAACTTCAAATAAGATGTATTTCAAAATAAAAAAAATATACCAATGCCAGTTTTTCAGTATGTTGAAATATATGATGCGTTCTGCGATTTTGGGGCGTGTGGAGGTACGACGTCATTGGCGTCAATAGGAATTTATGGCAACACACGTTATTTAACAAGCGCACACCTGCTACGTTCAACAACGAGCAAACGTTTCTACCATTACGCAATCAGTTTGGGTATTGACACAGACATCGCTTTTTATTATTGATTTATCCTAGTGACAGTCATAGTTACAAAATGCGCGCTTTGTTTAAGACAATTTATCTAGGATTAATTGTGATGTTCTTAATTAAGGAATCACCGCACCTACGATTCTGAGACGCCTATTTTTTGTGAGAATGAAGACTCGAAATTCGGCTAAAATAATGACTCACAATGTACCAGGCATGATATGAGCCAGTTTGATACCTATTGCAACTGCTTTTAGCTAAGGTTCATGTAAAGCATGTGCGAATGCATATTCTCGTCAGAACCTTCGTCGCTTGCAAAGGAACACTACGGTAAGACAAGACCAGCGATTAGACCAGCAGCATCACTAGATATATATTGTGAGCCTACTGGCTTTACTCATGTAAAAGCTACATGCGTCAAACAAAGTTAAAATTTCAGTTATCGAAGAGCAATGTGTTGATCAAGATCAGATTGTGAAAAATGTGCAGACTGATATGAATTTAAACAGTATCAACACCAATCATTAATGTGCCAGGTTGCGTTAAAGTAATTATTGCTACAAATGGATATATTATAGGCTTTAATAAACCAATTGAGCGAAAACAAAAACAATGATATAGTTTTTCTCTCTCATAAAACTGATTTTTAAAATTGCAGGACAAAATGAAGAGTTTCTGCTCCTGAAGGTAAGATAAGGCCATACCCCAAATAGCCTGCCGTTAGCTAGTGAGGCTTACTACAAAATCAAAATTTTGCTTGTAGCAAGTTTCTACAGCAGCACAGAGGGGACATGTGAAAAAGTATTTATCTCGTTCCCACGACTTAATATCTCTTTCCCACTGCATACGATCTCGATCCCACAACATAATTATCTCGTACCTACGATATAAGATCTCGTTCCCACGACATAGAATCTCGTGCCCACAACATAATGATCTCATTCCCCCAACATAAGATTTCGTTCCCAGGTCATAAATGTTTAAGGCAACATACGTAAAGTTGGTCTCATCAATATCTAACCCTCCTATTGTTGACATAGAGAACCTAGCTATTTCAAAGCCATAACTATTGCAAGATAATAAGTTATATATTGATTTGAATGGGAATATATACTGACGTCAAGATAAAACGCCTCATCTAAAAGTAAACGTGAATACCTCTTAGACTGATCAGACTAAAGTTATGAAGTTTAGTGCATTATAACATCTCATCAGTCAAGCGTATCTCATGAAAACAGAATTGCTGAAAGAATATTTGAGGCTGAGAAAACGACCTCGGCTTGAGACAGGGGTCACCAGTTTCGTGTAACACAGGCTTTTAGCCACATATGTTGTTTTCAGACACAATCCGTTAACAAGAAAAACGTGTTTTACCATTGTAAAACAGTCTCTTTTTTACCAAAAATGCGTTTATAATGTTCAGGCAATGTTTGTATGCGTCTGCTAGACGAAACAGCTTACCCCACCCACATTTTCGCCGTGCATTTCAGTAAAACTTAAAAGTTATCACTTTGCAAAGTGGGTGAAAATATTGATACGAATCATTTGCAAAAGTCTTTAGTCTTTAACCAGCGACGAATGCTGAGGAAACGCAATCTGACACGTGTTCCGGACGGCCGTTTTTGGATGACGTTAACGTAGACAAACGACTGGCCATTGGGCGTTACAGCTCATCTTAAATAACGTAAATTTATGCAGGCATATTCTGTGTACATTACCTTATGTACCCCCTTATCATTTTTCCATTACTTAAAGCAAAACGAGAATGTTGGTAAGTTTCGTAAACGGACCTTACATTTTGTCTTTAATATGACGTCATAATTCCATAAAGTTATTACTCGCAAGCACAGCTGTTTGAAAAAAAAAATCCAAAATTTGTGTATTGTTTAGCAAAACATTAACGGCACAAACTGGGTGCAAATTAAAATTTAAATCATAAGCGATTGATGCATAATGCTGCCATGTGTACGTTGTTCCTGTATGACGTCATCGGAATAACGCATCACCTGCATATCAAATTAATGTCATTCTCCAACATCGCCCAACCTCTACAGAAAGAAGCAATTCGTGGCTGTTCATTTTTGTATATCACCGTTAAGAAGTCAGTGATAATGAGTGAGGCGTTTTTATTTGACGTCAGTATAATATACTATGTACAATAAAATTAGCAATTTCTTATGTTGCTCATCTTTGTGCAATATCGAATAATTTTCATTGCAATGACGAGAAAAGGGTCTTAGGCAAATGAAACCATGAATTTACAGACGCCATCTTTTAAATGGGCACTTGGGGAGAGCCAGAATTGCAGGATGAATAAGTAAGCAAAATTCACATCCGTTGTAAGTAATGATAATATGATAAGCATGTGATTTTTCGTTGTTGGTCTTTCATCTCTCTCATGCATCATACGCCTATAAAAACTATTGGTTATGTGACAGATGTGATAGAGATTTCATGCTGAAAAAAATAGCTGCCATCAATGTCGTCAAACTGTAGTCATCAATTTGATTAAACTTCTAATGCTAATTGGTGTTTCAATTCAACATAGAATCAGTTTACAAAGATATCGTAGACTTAAAATGTAACTCATCTTATGGTTGATTAAAACCTAAAGTTACTGAAAAACGATGCGACAGATTAGTGAGATAATGGTGATGTTTGATTTTATCTTTCGGTCCCTGCTCTCTGGCGTGAAGATGTTTCATTCAACAGTAATTGTCTGAATGTTTCGGAAGGCATCAAGCAGTTTACTTGTTAATGTGGTTCAAGGAAACCCAACTAGAAACACCGTTTAAAGGCGATAACGTAAAAGCATTAATACAAACGTCAAATTGTGAAAACTTGGCCCTTTATTTCTCTGAGAAAGTTCAGAAAATTGCAACACTTACTATGCGTTTTGGGATTTCAGTGACCAAACAAACGCTTAGAAAATGGTGTTGGCCTCCCCCAATGATCAGAAATACCCACGTTACCCGCTAGTCCTAAAATTTAACGTCACTTTAGCGTGGCCGCTGCGTTTGGTAATTCTGCATTTTTTTAAATAGAAATTATTGTCAGATGATCGTCGCTAGTGTCTTCATGACTGCAAATCTAATGTGAATGGGCTCACCCATACAAAACAATTGCTGAATTGATTGTGCATAGTATATATTCCATTATGCCCCCCAAGGAACTCAATACAATGGAATGTGTCATGGTCTTTCTAAGGAGTGTCTAGTAGTATACTGGCGAAGTAAGATGATGTTACATGTATACAAACGAAAGGGCGGGGCTATTAGTGGGACCATTGAGACAGTGGCAAGAACTGGGACCATAGCTGTTAGCAATCGTCTGAAATCTATCAGAGCTGGAGTGAGCTGTCTGGGCGTGGTCAGTACTGGGACGATAAGATGTGCCAGAGTCTAAACGTGATCAGTACATAAGTAAATGGATTTATGCAGTCTGATAGTGGTTTGCTTCGTAAAAGTAGTGGTAACAAAAGTCTGACAGCTGTCAATACTGGGATGATTGAAGTCCAGCTTCTACGAGAGTGGACATCATTTGGACAATATGGTAGTATAAGGCTGAAATCAGTATACAAGTACTAGAGTGACCAGTCACTGTGTTGATTGTGTAAGACAGGTAGTCTTACACAATCAAAACAGTGACTGGTCACTCTAGTACTTGTAAAGCGTTTAGTAGTTTGAAAGCAGATATCAGAGTGTAGCTTCTATGAAAAAAGCTAGTACTGGACATGTCTGAATAACTAGTATCTTAAAAATATAGGATACCATAGTAATCAGTACGTAAGTGTTCAGAGTTCTGCCTATATTTGAAAGCTGATGCTGCTGATGGGACAATAAGTACAGTGAAGTCTGAAAGCGACCAGTTATTTGGTGATCCAAGCTCTACTTGTCTGAGATATGTTTACACTGCATTATATATACAAGGGGTGGAAGTGATAGTATCGCATTTCCTAATATTAGGCCCCTAAGGTATGGAAGACCGGGCCGCGTAGTTACATTATAAGTTGTTCGTAGGGCAGTTGGTATCGTTTCTGGCTACAGATGCATGTCTGACTGCAGATCCAGGGGTCGCGAATTCGATCCCGGCCCGGTCCCATACTTTCGTGGAGATAGATCATGAAATAATTTCTACGGTCATTCTCCTCCCTTCTGCTGATTCATTCAAGAAGGGTTGTTGTCAGTTACAAGCGAAAGTATGTGCACAAATTACTGGTTAACCGTTTGCTCAAGCCTGCCCAGGAAAAAGTGTGGTTAAGTGAACTGACCGTCCCGCAATGACCATAGATGTTGACATGGGACGTAAAGCAACAAAAACAAACAAACAAACTAAGATATGGAAGCGTATAGGTACCCCCTAATATTTTTATTACGACACAATTTTATGATGTGAAACAGGATAAAACCGTAATATATTGACATAATTTTGACTAATATTGAGATAAAATGTTATGATCATGTTATAATTTCTCATGTTCGACACATTGCTGTGAAGTAATATATTTCGATCTAATAATACTGGATATTGTATCACATCATATTTTTTGACGAATCACAAGTAACTTTTGTGACACCCTGTCCTAGTTTGTAGCGATACACAATTATAAAATATATTACATATTGAGAAAACTTTTGTCATCATAATAAATATTTGTGGAGAATATGTGACGTCACACAATGGAAAAAAACACTTCCTGTCAAACATTTTGTCCAAATCTGCAGGGAAATGCTTGGCATAAAAGGGAACCAAGTGACCCTGAACCGCTCATCTGATTATTATTGCATTCTGTATAGGTGAATATCTATTGGAATCCACATATCACCTCTTCAACATACCAAATTATTTAAAGCAATTTTTGTAGAAGGTCTCTGATTGGCAATTTTTTGCCAAAATATTTTTTTAATTTTTAAAGTCTCAGCAAGCCAGGTCATAGGCAACCATCAAAGTAAGTAAGGGTGCAAAGATCAGGAATCGATACAATCAAGTACCACACCTGACCCAGGACACCAATGGGAAAGTGACAAACTCACAGTTAGACAACAAACAAGAGCCAAGAGTTCAGCCCTTTCCCAGCAGGTGACCACAAAGCACATATAAACATTGTTAAGCTACTGATTGAACATCATTTGGAGTTTCTAAGCGTAAAAGGAGGCTGCACGGGCTCGTCTGAGTCTACGCTTGTCAAAATGCTACATTGTTGGAAATCACATGTCGCCGAACATTTTTCTTTTCTTTCATTCAGCTTGGTCATTATTTCCTTTCCTGTCTGGCTCTGAAACAGAAAAAAAAACACATTTTCATCATTCGAGCTGGTATTCAGTAAAAAGTACAACCTGATAAATATCTTAAAGCGGGCCGCCATCCGCCCTCTAGCGAAACGCCATTCGAATGGCGTTTTGCTGGTGGGCTGATGGTAGGCTAACACTGCGTGCTGGCTGGGAAGTTGGCGTGTGCGCCCATCGAGGTAAGGAAGAAGGATCTGAAACTATTTGCATCATTTGAGCTGGTGTCTCCATGTGTAGCCAAGAAACCAGCGTTTATTCAGGAAGGATCCGACCAGACTGAGGATGCTCAGAATACTAAAGAGACAGAATAAAGGAAGAAGTTGTAATTATAAAAATAGAAAGTTGTTTTTGAAGGTGTTTATGCTCAAATCTGGTGTAATTTTCCTGACATTTGATACCTCACTGAAAAAAAAAAAAATATCAATTCACTGAATGGAATGAATAGCAATTTTATTTTGCACCCTAACTTACTTTAAGAGTTATGAGCATATGTATTAAAAGACCTTGACCCGCCAAAATGATGCTCGTCAAAGCCTTGTCACCATTGTGCGTACTAGTGCTGGACAACGTTTAGATAAATAAGTGGTTAGATACTGTTGACGTGAATTTCTTTGCAAATTTTGACCTGGATATACTATGTGGTTCAAGAGTAATGAGTATATTTATTGACTGACCATGGACAGACAGACAGAATGATGGACGGACCCAATTAGTGATTATAGTGCAGTTCAAAGGGTTGTGCAATTTTTGGACTGTTCCTAAAAGAACTGAGAACGCTGAGAAAACGATATTATCAAGGTAGGTTGTCTTTTCACTGTTTTGAAAGGCGAATGACAGATTTTGTCACACTCACAGGCTGAACAAATCCAAGAAATGTACTGAACAAATATGCAGAGACTGATAATATGCCTTTTACATAAAGTTGAATTGGACTGATTAATTGTGCACCGAACGCATATGGCGAGAAGTTCTGAAGATCTGACAAGCACAGGTAAAGGGTATATAGGTAAATTGCTCTGGTGTAGTTTACCATACATGGTGGTCGAGTGGTCTTAGAGGCTTTCTTTTAATCCAACATTCTGATGCACAGTGGCTCGAATTCAGACGTAAACACCATATGTTTTTCTTTTCTTTTATTTGTCATTTTGCGCTTCCAATTTCAAAAATATGTATATGTATACAAAATTTGATCAAAATATAAGGTTTTGAGCATTTCACTTAAATACATCGTCTGGCCAAAATGCTGCTTGGCAAAGCCTTGTCGCCATTGTGCATACAAGTGGCTGGACAATGTTAAAATAAATACGTATGTAAAATTTGATCGAATTGTACCATGCAGCTCAAATTTTATGAGCATTTTCGCTTACTGATCACAGAAGGCTGTAATGATGCTCAGCAAACCCTCGTCCATCATAAAATGATGTTACACATGCCAGTGGTTCGATAATAATTTATTGACATGCACTTGCATGCAAAATTTTATCAAAACATACCATGTGGTTCAAGAGTCATGAGTATTTCAACTAAGTGATCAAGTACAGACGGACTCACACAATGATTAAAGTGCAGACCCAAGGAATGTGCAATCGAGTGTAGTTTTGGCAGATATTTATTTTTATTATACCTCACGTGAATTCCCCATACAAAACTTCCATAGACGAACGACTGATATTTTATAATATTATACCTCACATAGAAACCCCATGTAAAACCTCCATAGACCGGTAGGTGCTAATTTCGACTATCACCCTGCGATAATTTCGACTATCACATGCGCGCCACCGATGCGCGTACGGTTCGTTTACACGAAGAGACGCTTAACTTCAATGGCGGATACATGCACATGAATTAGCCATGACCGTGTCACTTTAAACTCCCAATAACTTCGTTATTTGTGGACAGAAACATAAAGTGTGGGTACTCGTTTTCTTAGTTAGAACGAGCTGAACACTTTGAAACCAAATTTGAGCATATTTAGCGAAATTTTATGTTTTGCAACAAAACCGCATCATCTACAGCAGCTCCATTTACAATGTTGATTTAAGCGACGCTGCAAGCGAAGTAGCCTAAAGTGTTTGATGCCATCAGTGATTATGGCACGATTTGTTTAAACGGCGATCACGACCAGTTTGAGCATTCAAGCTGTTCACAAACACAATCCTTTTGTGAAAGATATTTTTTCAATCATTCGTACTTTTTACACATTGCGTTGTCTTTGAAACTTCTCTCACCATGGTTAGAAAATAAAGGAGTATTGTTCGGTATAATAAAATAAATATAACATTCTTGAGAGGGTGCTAGTCCAAAAAATCATCCCTCGAAATATGATTATCAACCTCGGCTGCGCCTCGGTTGATAATCACATTCCTCGGGATGATATTTTCGACTAGCACCCTCTCAAGAATGTTATATTTATATAATATCACCCGCTGCAACAGCGACGGCGAATACTGCCACGTGTTTGCCATAGCAGCGGGTGATATTATAAAATATCTGGATGGTCACATGATGCGCAACGCCGATGCGCGTACGGTTCGTTCATGTCAGGAGACGTTCAAAAGCAATGGCGGACATGATGCATGACTTGGCGACTTTAAACTCCAAATAACTACGTTGTCTATGGTCAAAAACATAAAGTGTGGGTACTCGTTTTCTTAGTTAGGACGAGAGGAACACATTGAGACCAAATTTGAGCGGATTTGGCGAAATTTTCTGTTTTGCAACAAAACCGCATCTTGTACAGTATCTCCATTTAAATGACGCTGATTGGTATTAAGTTTGAGGTCATCGACTTTTTATGACGTAATTTGTTTAACCGAACGTCATGATCAGTTAGAGCATTTAAACTGTTCAAAAGAAACATTTTTGAGAAAGATGTATTTTCATTCATGCATATCTATAAGAGGCTGTGCATTATTTTCCCCTTGGAACCCCCCTCACCACGGTAGGCCTAAAACGGTAGAAAAAAGGGATTTAATGTTCGGTATAATAAAATAAATATTACACTCCCTGATTGGGTGAAAGTCGAAAATATCATCCCTCGAAATATCATTATCAACCTCGGCTGCGCCTTGGTTGATAATCACATTCCTCGGGATGATATTTTCGACTATCACCCAATCACGGAACGTAATATTTATATAATATCATTTGACGAGCAGAAAATATTTACCTTGTAATTTTCCAAATGGTTCCAACCACCATTCAATGGCAAAAATTAGGGTGTTACCCCCGTTAAGAGGGTGTCAATGGGGTAATGTTAGCGGTCAACTGGTTAGCGAAGCATGGTCCTAAAATATAACGATTAGCGAACTATGGCCCTAAAATTTAAAAATTAGTGATTTTCTAAGAATATTTTTACTGAATAACAGAATTAGCATTTCTAGTTATTGGCGTAGAAAAATAATTATTACCGAATTTAGCGCGCAAATATACTGAATAGCGGAATGGCGCATTTAGCGTAAGCGAATTTGACTAAAAATGTGTTATTCCACACTCCATTTTACAGTAGGCAGTCTTATGATCTAAGTGCAGTTGTATCTCCTGCTTCTTGCAAAGATAAACTGTACATCAGCCTTGCGACATCCGTACGCCTATCAACGACCACATTTTGGGAGGCCGCAAGACCATCTTATGAATTGCAAGGTCACAAGGCTGTTGCAACGTCGTAACAACATTCATAAAATATGTTTGTGCTGAAGGAGACATGTGCGTAATATGGCAAAGCAGATTTCGAAATCAAAATTTTCAGAATATGTAAATGGTCAAATGGAAAGTTTTGCATATTATTAATAGCTGCAGAGGACTCTGAGAGAGATGCCCCGATTAAATGGTAAGTAAATGAATATTTCTACCCCAAAATGATTTTTTAAATATATTTCACTGATTTGGCCGAATTTTTGCTATTTATTCCTGAATTTTTGGCCTACATTTTACTAAGTATCAGTTTATGGGATTGAATTATACTAATTACCAATTTTTGGGCCTTCAATTTATTGATATACGATTTTGGCTCTAAAATCTACTGATTACCATATTTTGGGCCTATATCTTACAAATTAACGATTTTTTGGGTTTAGTTTTAGCTGATGAGTGATTTTAGGCCTAAATTCTACTTCTCATGGAATTTGGGCCTAAATCTTACCGATTACTGATCTCAGTGGTACCCCATCGATACCCTCATTTTAATAGAATGTTTGCTTTATAGATCCGTTTGGATGTGGTACCGGTAAAATTTATTTAAGACCCCAAGGGGTTTAGGGGGCTGTCATTTCTAAGGAGTTTTTTGTTGTGTTGATTCGTTGTTGATTGTTGCTCCCACTGTGGGATTCTGTAACTGTTCTATGTTTTGTTGTTGTTTACTTTGTGTCCATTACTAGTTTTGCAATCATCTTGATGGGGAAGAGAGAGCTAGCTGGTTACTTCGTTTGTCTTCCTGGTGTCTCGTGATTGCTGTATGGCTCTTTCTTGCGGTGTCAAGGGTTTGTCTGCAGTTTGTGATTGTGGTATTTCCTACTCATACTCACTTACTATTCTATATAAAAGCAAAAAAGTAGTTTCTGATTTCAAGTAGTCGACATGGCGAAACTCATACGTAAACAGAAATAATGCATTTACCTTTAAAATTAAGAGTGTTCAATTTCGCACAGAAATGCACAATCGTTTGTGCACGTAGCACTAGCCCATTGGAGACCTTTTGGACCAATAAGAACACAATCTCTCATTTCTTCAAACATTGGGTGAGCTGCAAATAATAAAAACATAAAATGGTTCCTAGCGCGCACGCTACATTAGTTTAACGTTGGAGTATGGTTGAAGTTTGGTTGGTGGGTTAATCAGCGTTGTTTCAACGTTGAATTAACGTTGACACTTTCAATCAATTTCCCACCTTAAACTCTCGTGGTTGAAGTGTTAACATTCATTAAACATTGAATCGACGTGATCTTACTTAACATTACCAAGCGTCTACGTATTATCTGATTTGATAATGTTGTTATTGCAACGTTATCAAAACAATTAAAAAAACTTATATAAAAATAAAAAGTTGGCACTTCAAAGCTGCATACTCTGTAACTATGAACGTTTTTCGAAAAAAAATATTTTCTTTTTAAATCATTTGTAAAAGTAGAATTAAGCTATATTTTCACAATAAAAATGTTCAGTACAGCTGAAAACTGCATGGAAATATGATTTATCTTATCAAATAGGTGTATTTTTATCTTGTTGGTAATTATTTGCGTCCCTCCAATAATTCTAGACCGTTGAATTATAACATAAATGCAGTTGTTTTGATTGTGATAACGTGTTAAGATTTACGAAAATGGTAAAATGTTTACCTGAATTTGAGTATTTTTACTGTGTTCTTGAAAAATAAAAACATTATTTTTAAAATTAGCTGATCAAAAGTTACAGACTATGCAGCTTTCAACCTTGTAAAAAGATATAATTTGACAGGTCTTATATAATAAACATATTTTTGATAAAGATAATTATAGTCTATGTCGAATGGGCATCCCATGTAAATTTTGTGACGATTTTTCGTGACCTATACTAAAATTAACTTTGGGTCATATTTAACAATTTGAACCAGTGCGCCCATCTGGGTTCTGCGTCTGGTTCGAGTAATGACGTCATCAAAATGGCGTCCATAGTGCTACTTATGTACACATATAAGACTTCGTGTTTAAAGCAATAGTTGAGGGAGAATTTATTGCTAGAAATGAATTTCGTCTTCATTTAACTTATTAGACGTCAAACAATACGAAAAAGATGTGTTCCATTATTGCAGAAGCCTAGAGTCCATTTGAGGCTCCCAAATCGATAAAGGACCTCGAAAAGTTTCCTATTCAATCTGCCCAAATTTTGACAGACTGTGGCTAGGCTAATGCATACCTGACAACTATAGTTTTGTGCTTAAATCAAACCCTTACATTTAGGGCACCTAGTAAAATAAAAATATTTTGAATATATTGCATAGTTATTCCAGGACTCTAGGGTTTAGGGGGTGGGAGTATTTTTTGTGACCAAATTTTATTTCACAGAAAGTCAAAGTTTCGTCGAGTATTCACCTAAATACATGTAAATATTATGTTTGCGGCATAAAAATGGAGAAGAAAATGTTGTCTTTGTAAAAAATTCGAGTTGAGAAAATTTCATTGTTTCATCTAAAGAAGTGTACTGTCAATTACCTGTGACTATTATCTGTAATGTTTCAAGGTCAACCGGTTGGACTTGTGCACTGAGGTATATCATATCTGCATACTGTATAAATCATAGTCGAGATAAACAGGGTTTTTGAGTGTAAAATCGTTAATAACTTCTTACACACCAGATTTAACCTTTAATTTTGGTGCTTAAAACAGAGACGGTTCTTTTGAGTACCCACAACATATGTATTGGTTAAGAAACGAGACAATTTATTACTTTATAAGCACTCATAACTAAAGCCTTGATACATGACATTGCAAATTAATATCTACCTACAGGTTTTTACAAAATAAGTTTCTAATAGGTTTTGATAGTATAGTGTTTTTGAGCATTTTGACAGCGTTCCCCCCGTGACCAATCCTGCCGTTTCTATATGATTTGTGAAATGTAAAACTACAACTGTATGCAAAATGAATAGTTTGGTCACGGGGGGTAGGGGAAGCACTTCAGTAAAACTTTTTTTCTATTTTCTATATGTTGAATAGCAAAAACAGAGTTTTCAACCCATATTTTTTCAATTGGTACTTGTCCAATGAGAAAACGGCTTTTGTGGATAAGTCGAGGGTTGAAGCTACTATCATTTTCATAGAAAAAAATATCATTATCTATGAAACATTTCTCTGGTCATTTTTATGGGCAATCCTTCGTTAAGACTCTCCGAGGTCCTTTGACCCAGATTCCATTACTTTTGTTGTAATACTGTAGAAAGTTCGTGCTAAAATTAAGTGATTTTTGTTCTGGTTTAGTTAATTTGGGACCAGTTTATACAAAATATGAAGTGAATTATGTTTTATATCCCTAGAATGGAAAAAAATCTATTTTTGGGGTCCTTATTTCATTAAAATAGGCCTAGAACCGAATTATGGAGCTGTTATCGTACACAACATTTGACCTTACATGTAACAGACTGAATGCGTTATTTTGACTTTGGGGTGCGAAAAAACGACAAATGATGCTATTAATATTTCTTATCATTTTTTTTATTATCTGATGCTCAACCAGATTTTCTCAGGACTTTCCACCAATATTTTTTGCATATTGCACAAGCTCTATGAAAATGACCATCTGAATTCCAGTTGCCAATCTCAGTCTTGATCAGGCCTGTATATATCACCTTCGAGCACATCATAAAATTGAATACACAGCCCAAAGCAACACGAATTTCTACACGTTTATTTCTGCTTCTGTTATACCTTCCTCACATAAAAAGTGAATCTGACAAAAGGATAAAATTCTCTGACCTCCTATTTACATCATAAACGTAGGGACCCGTAAGAGGTTGCATGACATATCCCGAATTTCGATTCTCTTCCTAGGACAAGAAATACTAATTATAATTACAGACCATGCAACATTTGTTTACCTTTTTAGCTCCTCGAAGTCTCAACCAGAACAACCTCAAATTGTTTTTCTCGCTCAACCAGCGGTTGAGCATCTGACCGTTTGGTAGGCGTGCAGAAGAAGTACCGCCTTAGAACAGTCAGTAAAAATAATTTTTCTAGAGGGTTTAAAAAAAGTAAGTGAGTATGATCAGGAAATACCACACTCATAAACTGCAGACAAACCCATGGCACCCCGACAAAGAGCCACACAACAATAACGAGACACCAGGAAGACAAACTAAGCAAAAGCCAACAGCTCGCTCTTCCCCATCAAGATAATTGCAAAACAAGATGGGACATAAAGTAACGTACAACAAAACATAGAACAATAGAACAATTACATACTCAAACACTAAGAGTTACAATAAACAATAAGTCAACCAGAACAGAACCACCGCCTTAGATCGGACAGCAGCCTAAGCCATTGGGGGGGGGGGGCTTAAATGCATTTTACTGGTACCAAATCTTCGCCCTAGATTCTGCTGTTGTTGAAGTACAAGAAATATTCAGCTCGAATGGAAGCCTTCTAACTATTGCAATGTATCATCATGGAGAAACACACTAATCAAATTAATACACTATGATGAAACAAAGAAAAGGGCTCACGACTCACAGATAGTCAGAGCTAAAGAAAACCTCATGTTTAGCCACGGTGGGTGCAGCTTCAGATAAGCATCAGGCACCAACCCACCGATCAAAGCTTAAACTGGTTTCACAGCACCAAATTCACCCTTAGTTCAGAAGTGGATCAAGACACATAGTTGTTTGATTTGCATGAAAGACCCCTAACTCATCAATGCATCATCTCCTAGAACATATGAATCAAGATACAAAAAGGAGTTAAAGCAAAGATAAGGACCTAACAGTAAATAAAACAGAATACCAGAGCAATAGAAATCCAACAGGTAAACCCTGGTGGGCCTGACAAACAGCCAAAGCATCAAGTCTGTACCGTCTAATCAATAGATAAGTCTTTATTCGATTTGGTACCAAGCTGTATGGACAAGTAGTTGAGATTCCTATGGGCACTAATTGTGCTCCTCTGGCTGCATATTTATTCCTGTTTTGATATGAGAGGGACTTTATGATGTCTGATTATCGATGAGATGGTAGGGGCCTGATGCTTTGGCTGTTTATCGGGCCCACCAGGGTTTACCTGTTTGATTTCTTTTGCTCCGGTATTCGGTTTTATTTATTGTTGAGTCCTTATCTTTGCTTTATCTAGGAGATGATGCATTGATACCTTAAGGGTCTTTCATGCAAACCAAAAATCTTTGTGTCTTGATCTACATCTGAATTAAGGGTGAGGTTGGTGCACCGTTATAACCAGTTTAAGCCCTCCAGTGAAATAGTAAAATATTTTTACTGACTGCTCCAAGCGGTGCTTCCATTGTGGATCATTTATGTAAATTTTGTCTTGTTTGTATGCTTTCATGCACGTCTGTTTGTTGATTATTTGCTTCTGGGAAAGGGCTGACCTATTGGCTCTCGTTTGTGATGTCTAATTGCGACATTGTCACTTTCCTATTGGTATCCTGGGTCAGGTTTGGTGCTTGATTTTATTGATTCATGTTCTTTGCCATCTTTCTTACTTTTCTTACTTTTTTGTGCAAACCTGTAGGTAAATATCGATTTACAATGGCATGTATCAGGGCCTTAGCTATGATTGCGTACCAACTAATAAAATGTCTTATTTCCAAACCAAAACATATGTTGTGGGTACTCAAAAGAACCGTCGCAATTCGAAGGATCAATTAAGTATAGATATACCACGACCTCTGACCAATGACCTTTGGATGGGATTGTTCCATTTCAAAAGCAAAGGTTGATCTGGAACGAGGACCAGTTTACGTTGAAAATTGTTGTTTAAATTGTTGTTGTTTCAGTATTTTGATACTATCCGCAGTGGCGCAGTTGGTTACGCAAAGAAGGCTTATACTTGAGGCAGAACGCTTAGATGTGAGCCTTGCATAATTATTTTTTTATAAATATGTTGCTGCCTTCTCCAATTGTGACATTTGTTTAGTTTTTGAACTGTTGATTGCTGTATTTCTTGTATTTTTATTTTATTTTTTGTTTGTTTTATCATTTTATTTACATTATTTCATTTCTGAACAATACATGTAGATGTATAACAACTCGTGTCGTCCTCGAACTCCTCTGCCGTGTCTGTTTCTTCATCACTCAGAGTGATGACAATGGGTTCGAGCATCTCATCCCTAGCAATGTCAGATGCCCAGTAGACCTTCTACATCTGCTTAACGCGGACGATGCTGTCACTCCACTGTTTCTGTGTGATACTGGAAAGTCCTTCCTGGATCATCTCTTTGATTATTGTCAGGTTAAACATCAGGTTTCCCTGACTAATGTAGTTACTGTTGGAGCCTGGTCGATCAACCGGGATGGCAGTTCAACCTTCTTGGATAGGATTCTCTGAGCAGAAACTCTGCTCACTCCGGTCAAATGTCCGATCCCAGGCCCATTCAAGTGACATCTTGAGACCTGACTGCTTCTACTCCACGCAGAACTTGTACATATTACAACAATTTTTCGAGCACCCTTGCTTTACTTCCATATAATAGCATTCTGATGATCTTTTAAATCTTGAAAGCAATAAACTATGCAATAGTTTAAAATCATGCTTATTTCTTGAAAAAAGTCACACTTTTTTCGTAAAATTAATAAAAAATGCATGTCATTGGCCGGGCTTGAACGTATGATCTCTGATTCATTGGTAACAAAACACTATGACTACTTACCTACGACCTAGCCGACAGATCCAGTACAGCTGTAGACTTTATGCATTAAAAATAATATTTTGAAATGTTAATAAAAACCTGAACTGTTTCTAGAATTAGTTCAATATTGATAGGATTAGTCACGCCTCAAATTATAGGTTTAATCTGATGTGTAAGAAAATATTAACAATTTTCCGCTCAAAAAAGTGTTTATCTACCTATGATGTATACAGTATGCAGGTATGATACACCTCAGCGAACATGTTATACTGATTGATCTTGAAACGTAACAGGTAATAGTCATAAGTCATGGACAGCAAACCTATCTAGAATAAAACATGAAATTTTCTCAACCTGAATTTTATGCAAACTCATCACTTTCGTCTCAAGATTTATGCCGCAAACATCATATGTCCATGTATTTAGGTAAATATCTGACGAAACTTTGACTTCCTGTAAACTAAAATTTGGTCACAAAAACATACCCCCATCTCCTAAACTCTAAAGTCCTGGCATGATAATGCAATATTTCATAATGTTTTTATTTTGCTAAGCGCACTAAATGTAAAGGTTTGATTAAAACACAAAAATATAGTTGCCAATTATGCATTGTCCTAGCCACATGCTGTCAAAATTTGGGCAGATTAAATAGGAGACTGTCCGAGGTTCATTATATAAGAAATCAAGCCTTAGTATCCATTTTTGAACCAACGTGTAGTCTTCACCATTAAATCTATGTTGAGATTTTAAGGTCCGTACAATATTCAAATCTAATTATAATCAATGTTGCATCTTCAGCCTGAAATCAATGTTAAAACTTTAATGTCAGGACTACTTTCATAATGATATGATTCAGTGTTGTTTAACATTGCGACTTAACGTTGATTCAACTTTGAATTAAAGTTTTGTGCCCAAAGGAACACAAAATACGATTTAAATTGTTAACCTCGTGTCTTACAGCTATTAAAAAACATGTTATCAAATATTGTGAAAAAGTATATGAGAGATCTGGTAAAAACCTATTTTGGTCCATTAAAAATTCAGGTGAAATTTTAGATAAACTTAAAGCTAGAGATTTCAATGCGACCAGTTTGTCTACTTATGATTTTTCTACTCTTTACACTACTTTACCTCATAATTTGATTAAAGATAAACTTATTGATCTTATTGAAAGAACCTTCCAGAGAGAAGGCTCTCCTTACCTTGCATGTAGTGACAGAAATGCATTTTTTACTTCAGAAAAACCTAAAAAATATCATGCATGGTCGTGTCAAAATGTATGTGATGCGCTGACCTTTTTGTTGGACAACATTTTTATTCGATTTGGCACCAAGCTCTATAGACAAGTAGTTGGGATTCCTATGGGCACTAATTGTGCTCCCCTGGTTGCAGATTTATTCCTGTTTTGTTATGAAAGGGACTTTATGATGTCTCTTTCTGATGATAAGCAGGCTGATGTTATTGATGCGTTTAACACTACTTCCAGATATTTGGACGATATTTTAAATATTAATAATGTTTATTTTGAAAATATGGTTAGTCAAATATACCCTTCAGAGCTCCAACTTAATAAAGCCAATGCCTCTGATACCGAAGCCTCATTTTTAGACTTGCATTTGTCAATTTCTAATGATATTGTTTCTACCAAAATTTATGATAAACGTGACGACTTTGATTTTGAAATTGTCAATTTCCCATTTTTATATGGTGATGTTCCTCGTTCTACATCCTATGGAGTCTATATCTCTCAACTCATTCGTTTTGCTAGAGCATCCAGCTATGTTACTGACTTCAACACTCGCAATAAATTATTAACTCAGAAACTTCTTAAACAGGGCTATCGGTATCATAAACTTCGCAAAACATTTTCAAAATTTTATAGACGATACTATGATTTGATTTCTAAATTCCAAGTTGGACTTAAATCTCTCTTGCGCCAAGGACTTTCGGAACCTGATTTCTATGGTGACTTGGTGTATAAGTTGAAGAAGATTGTTGGCTCTAATAATTTTTCAGCGCAGTTCATTAAAATAATTTCCCATTATAAAAAGATTGGCTATAACATTAATGTATTGCAACAGACTGCATGCTTGGTAATCAACCCAATCACGGTTGGCAACTTTGCTTTCCTCTTTAATTGCACGCTGGTGGGTCGGACTTCAGACTCTATGATGGTTCCGACTGAAAGACTTATCTATTGATGAGATGGTAGGGGCCTGATGCTTTGGCTGTTTGTCGGGCCCACCGGGGTTTACCTGTTGGATTTCTTTTGCTCCGGTATTCAGTTTAATTTACTGTTGAGTCCTTATCCTTGCTTTATCTCCTTGTTATATCTTGATTTATATGTTTTAGGAGATGATGCATTGATAAGTTAGGGGTCTTTCATGCAAACCAAATATTTATGTGTCTTGATCCACATCTGAATTAAGGGTGAGGTTGGCGCCGTTAAACCGGTTTAAGCCCTCCAGTAAAATATTTGACTGACCGTTCCAAGGCGGTTCTTCTTTTGTGGATCTTTTGTGTTTTTGTTCTGTCTTGTGTTTGCTGTGTCTTTGTAAACCTGTCTTAAGCGGCCACACGAGAAGACCAAATATTAGTTTTCCAGACAGATTATCGCTTAGTGAAGGTTTTAAGTATTGCAGAATGCTTTAAGGTTGGCATTCTGCAATACTTTTGACTTTCTATGTGTCTTGATCCACATCTGAATTAAGGGTGAGGTTGGCGCCGTTAAACCGGTTTAAGCCCTCCAGTAAAATATTTTACTGACCGTTCCAAGGCGGTACTTCTTTTGTGGATCTTTTATGTTTTTGTTCTGTCTTGTGCTTGCTATGTTTTGTGCGCGTCTGTTTATATGTGCTTTGTGGTCACCTGCTGGGAAAGGGCTGACCTCTTGGCTCTCGTTTGTGGTGTCTTCTGTGAGTTTGTCACTTTCCCATTGGTATCCTGGGTCAGGTGTGGTACTTGATTGTATCGATTCCTGATCTTTGCAACCTTATTACTTTAACCTCTTCTCATTTTGGTGAAAAGCGTACCTGGTAAATGTATTTCTATTTCCCTGTAGCATAAATTACCTAATGACAGGTAAATTGAAGATATCAATTACCTTTGGAGTGCTTAAAAACTACTACACCTGCATACCTGATTGAGTTGATGTCTTACGTACCAGCATAAACACGTTTAGGGATGCTAACACATTTTCTGGATGGGACTGATTCAAAAGAATAAGGCCAAGTGACCAACACCTTTTTGATAGATAGGTCCAAACCCAAATTTCTAGGCCAGGAGTCCATCATTCTACAATTGAACTATGGTTTTGTTTGTTCGATTTGATTCTTTACGTCCCATCAACAATCTATCAGTTATGAAGGGATGGTTCTTCCAGGGTTGAACCAGTACTAAGCTAGGATTAATGTTCGTGCTCAAGAACACAACACAGTGATGCCGGTGAGGCTCTTGAACTACTGGTGCTTTACATAACTAAATAATTTAGTAAATCTGATAGATCAGAAATAGAGACAACCTAATTAATTTTAAACAGCAGACTCAGTTTTTTTGCTCATGAAGATGAATGATACGTGCCCCTACCTCGTAGCACATGCTTAGGCGCAATTTTATAGCTTCCAGGATCCATGATTGACCAGCATGTGAAAAAAGTACTAACATTTTACAAAAGGACGTGAGATGTTCTACCAGCAAGCCTATGCCCTCTACGCTGAACAACGACAACTGTTGCGACCTGTGCATAATCTGGAAAACGGATTATTCAGCAGAAGTGATGAGACAAAACAGCAGAGTGAAAATTCCTGGCTGAATTTGTCAAAGAATTTGGAAGGATTATTTTATTTCAAAACTTGTGGGACCTTCACATATAACGAAACAAAAAAAAAAGAAGAAAGATAAGACTATGAAGATACTTGTTTCTGTTGAGCCTATATTTGCTTGATATCGTCAATACCTCGAAAACTAGTCATGCGTCTAAAATGCGTGACATTGTCAGTATTTGTGTTAATAATTTTAAAGAACGTTAGTTTCTTTATGCATTTTTTAAAAATACCCTATAATGAGCAAGTGATCCAATTTCTATTTTAATATCTGCATGTTAAATGACATTTTGATGCCAATAATTTTTGGTACCCGTCATTGGTCTTGGCTTTTATTACTCCCCATATTCTGTAGATTTGATCCTGAGCCATTCAGCTGTTGTAATCTGGATTTAGCGGAATTCTGCTTGGTTACAGCTTTTAGACACAACCAAATAATGTAAAGGAAACTATGCCTTAAAATCCGGAAATATTACGTAAAAATACACTTTCTAATTGTTATACTTAAATAGTGTACCATATTCATTTACTATTGTGCAATTAATTTATTCATTAGCATCGATTTTTGTCATTGCATAATATTCAACAAATTTAATTTTTAATAATTGTTTTATGTTAAAACAAAACAGTAAAACAGGAATCAAACTTCGGCGATGAAAGATACAGCAACAAAAGTAAGCAAGGCAAGACCTCCCGCCGTGCTTATTATCTTGCAAAAGAAGGGCACCAGCGGCTAGTTTAGCCTTTTGATTTTCTTTAATAGCAGTCCTTAATTGTTGAATGACATTTACATAGAACTCTCCCGTAATTGAAGTACCAGCAGGCTTGAAATCAATTCTATATAATCCTTTTGGAGTCCCAAAAACCGTCGTCATTACCTTGTAGGTGTTTGGGTACAAAACTCCTTAGGAGCAGTTGAGCCAGGGTGATTCCATTGCATGGACTCTTTTTCAGTATCTGGCTCCCAGTGTTGAAGCGAAGTTTCATTACCTGTTAAATATGTGTTTGAAAGTCTTCTTGGTTGACATTGTACACTTGCAGAAGTTCTTGACTTGACTCCACCCTTTACTGACGATATTGCAAATTTAGGTTTATGGGTACCCACCTGGCAAATACTTTTGACATGCCTTAAATTACATAGACTATAGTGTAAATACTGCCATTAGAAATACCACATTCTGAAGCCAGTTTTGAAACTTTGATTCGGCGATCGTTCAGCACAAGTTTCGCAATACGGTCGATTATCTGATGACATCTGCAGGGTGATCTGGCATTTGGTCATCTTCCAAGAAGTCTCATCAACGTATAAATTCAGATGGCTTTGTCACTGTCAAATACTTTGGGCTTCTATCACCATACACTTTACGCACCGATGGATTTCTTTGGCATTTACTTCCTGCTTAGTGAGTGACATTATGACTGGTTTGAGCTCAATATTCTTACTTTCCATCTTTGCCTATGGATATAGGTTTTAAAAATGTAAGAGAAAGAAATGGACGTATTGACTGAATGGAAGCTATCAATCAACTGACAAAGTTTTACACTGCACAAAATGAAAAAAAATATTATATATTACAGAAAAATACTAGTGTCTAAGAACTTATTGAACTCTCCTCGTATATGCGAGTATTTATCAAATATTACAAAATGGAATACTACCAACCTGGTGCCCAGTTATTGTAGGTGCCCAGCTGCGTGTGTGAGGTGAACCATACCCATTTATCGCCATATTTCTGTTTGACCAGACCTATCCATATGGGACCTACGGACTCTGTCAAAGCAACAAAACACTATTAAAGACACTGGATTATACCCCCAACGGAAACTTATAAAATTATAATTTGACTTATGTAAGAGAACGAATAACACTGCAGTAGTGTATTATTTCTTTTTATCAATTTCAATAAATAGAGCTATTTTAGGACAATAGGGAAGATTTTATTCTATATGTTTTTCATCAAAATGATAGAATGCATAAATAGACCCATTTTGATTTGAAAACCACATACAAATATTTCACCAATTTAAAAGTTAGGCTGACCTGTTAATGACGCAAACCTTTTTTCATGAGAGTAATCTACCTTAATTGTTCGGTGGTAAAGGCCCTTTTTAAAATCTCAACAATTTAGGAGAGATATATATGAGAGCCGTTTATCGAACATCAGGATTCTAGGTCAAGTTGTAAATTAAATATTTGCCCAAATAAACATTTTAATAACAACAATGGATCCTAATGAGCCGCTTACCCAACATGCGCCGATGCAGAGGTAGGGGGGGGGGGGGCAGGAGGTCCGCCCCCCCCCCCTCAAAATCACAAAAATATAGCCGTTAAACCGGTTTAAGCCCTCCAGTAAAATGTTTTACTGACCGTTCCAAGGCGGTACTTCTTTTGTGGATCTTTTATGTTTTTGTTCTGTCTTGTGTTTGCTATGTTTTGTGCGCGTCTGTTTATATGTGCTTCGTGGTCACCTGCTGGGAAAGGGCTGACCTCTTGGCTCTCGTTTGTGGTGTCTTCTGTGAGTTTGTCACTTTCCCATTGGTATCCTGGGTCAGGTGTGGTACTTGATTGTATCGATTCCTGATCTTTGCAACCTTACTTACTTTCTTAGCAATACTGGTCTGGATCCCTTGAAAATCACAAAGCTACCAAGCCAGAATTCAATGTTGGGCCATCATCAGCACGCCAGCAAATCACCATTTGAAAGGCGTTTCCCTGGCATGCCGGTGATGGCCAACTTATAGTGGTATTTGGATCCTCCCTCCTTTCATAAACTAAAAAACAAACAAAAAACGTTGTCATCGTTGGACCACCCTCTGAAAAATCTGTCTGGATCCGCGCATGCCCAAATTTGTTTGTCTAAATCCTAAACCCCTTATCCCCAATATCATGCTTATAGCCAAGCAGAAAGCTGCAACATCACATGAATCTTTTACTTCTTGAAACAGGCATCAAGCTTGGCACACATGCTGTTTATGGATTGCTCGTTTGATAAAACCCGTTAGCCATCTGCAAAATTCAGAACGACATTCTTTTAAGATGGCCACCATTTCTATACAAATATGTTGGTTTTTTTTGTTGTTTTTGCAATAATTATGCGTAGGCTTGTCCTGCCAATCTTAATAATATTGGTATTAAATTATACATTTCTGACTGTGTGGAATCCCAATTTTGAACTCTGAACATATTCAGAGATTTCCTTGTACCAAATACTAGTCTCTGAATCCTTATATTTAGCTAAAAGAGATCTATGATACGTTTAGCTGAGCTTAATGTAAAGGAGTGTAGATCCTACTTATGTTAGCCGATAAAACTTCATTACATCGTTATATACACTGTTAATAAACAGTACATGACACAAAGTAAGGAGGCAAAGATCAGGAATCGATACAATCAAGTACCACACCCGACCCAGGCACCACACAGGAAAGTGACAAAATCACCATAAAGCATCACACACAAGAGAGCCTAGAGGTTAGCCCTTTCCCAGCAGGTGACTACAAGCCTACAATTAACAGACAAGAAAGCATGACATAACACGAAATATAAATAACAAAAATGATCCGCAAAAGAATCATTGCCCTAAAACGGTCAGAAAAATAGTTATAAAGGAGGGGTTAAACAAGTTTCACAAATTGCTGTGCTCGATGCAAATGATACCGCTTTGGTCTGACTTGCATAGCACTGTGCAGTTGCAGATGGTAGGTTAAAAGGTATTTCAGCCTCAAGAAATAGGCAGAAAATGGCATTTAACGCAACTGCTAACCAGAGTTAGCTGTCATGATATGTCATTCCAGTCAGGAGTATAGAAATAATATTAGTCACTAAAACATTGATTGCACAGGTATAAGCTCCAATCAAGGCCAAATTTCCAGGTTGAAACACCATGTTTTGCTTACGGCAAAATAACCATAATTCACACAAAATACAATCCAGCATTATCTTTCTATATGGCATTTATTAAGCCCATAATAAAGCATTGGTTACATGATTTATATGACTGTCTGTAAGTTGTAGCAAAAAGCTTTGAACTTTCAATGCTGAATACTCACCCAATGGTGAATGGATACTATTGTGTCTTTTTTTACAAAATGTATAGTAATGCTAAACAATTACAATTTGACACCAAAATCGTTGGAACAGATTGCTATTTTATAACAAAATACAATTTTTTCCATTTAGTGTGTGTTAGCCTCTTGAAAAATTCCCCGATTTGAAATTGCCAAGCGGCTAAAATGTTTTCTCAAAAGATCTTTCCCTGAGGAACATAAGGCATCAAAATCACTGAAATAGAGCAATTTCAAAGACAATGTTCCATTGGTTATTTTTGAAGCCATTGTTTGTGGAGAGGTGTTCGTTTTTGGTCCTTGTTTTGTTTTGCTATAATTATTGTCCTTTGTAGTTTTTCAATCATCTTGCAGATGAAGAGAGAGCTGGTTGCATTACTTTAATATATTCCTGTTGACCTTTCAGTTCCTTGGCTATTTCTCATGGTGAAGCAAGTTGGTCTGCAGTTTGCTATTGTGTTTTTCCTGGTCATACTAACTTGTATAGGCCAATTCCTTGCTTTACTTTATGCTGGTATTAAACACGTGAATTAATTATAATTAAATGGAGGCTTCTTTACTTATCTAATATTTCATGTCAAAAAAGTAATCAAAGTAATAAAGGCGGCAAAGATCAGGAATGTATACAATCAAGTTCCACCCCTGACCCAGGGTTACCTAGGGGAAAGTGACAAAATCACAAGTAAACATCACAAACAAGTGCCAAGAGGTCAGAACTTTCCCAGTAGGTGACCACAAGGCAGCAATGACCAGACGCAAATGCATGACAAACACAAGACATAAATAACACAAATGATTCACAAAAGAAGTACCGCCTTGGAACGGTCATTGAAATGTTTATCTGGATGGCTTAAACCGGTTTCATGGCGCCAACTTCAACCTTCGCTCAGATGTAGATTGAGACAAATAGATGTTTGGTTTGCATGAAAGACCCCTAACTTATCCATACGTCATCTCCTAGAACATATATATAATATAGAATATCAAAACAGATTAAGTTAATGTGATGAAACAAAAGAAAAGTTCCTGTTTTCCCGCCAGGCCATCTCCAATATTGATTCAGATGCTGAATAGGAGACATAGAGAATAACAGGTGAGTGTCTTTTGACATCAAGTTTACCAGGCGAGGCTTTGAGAACGCTTGTTGATATTGCGAGGCTTGCCAAGCGATTCAACATGCGTTCTCAAAGCCAAGCCTGGTAAACTTGATATCAAAAGACGCGAACCTGGTATTCTATTACCAGTTTACCCATTGTTTCACTCTTGAATCTAGCAATTATGACGTATTTTTTTTATTATTTTGCGTTGATTCAGCGTCATTAGCGACGTCATTCAAAAGGTGCAACGTCATCATGACCCGATTAAGGCACATGGCATGAGATAGACAATGTTTATCAGGCAGCGTGCAACAATGCAGTTACATGTAATATGAGAGGTAACTGATCAAATGTGATCCTAGTCAACCAGCCTATTTTGAAGCCCGCAAATCTGGGCCTGTTCTATATTTGCATCATGCTTTTTTTTCAGATAATTTTGGACTATAAGAAAGATATAAAATTGTATCAACTAAACATAATTTCTAATGTCAGTTGCAAGTGTGAAGAATATTACCTGTAGAAAGCAAAGGAAATAGGCTAGACGTTTCCTCCGCAGATGTGATTTCAGCAAGATAGCCACCTTCACTTTCACAAACATCCTGTAACAAAAAGTTACGTGGCTGCTACATCTGACATGTTAGATGATCGGGATTAAGATAAGATTCTACATTATTGGTTACCATAACTTCAAAGAAGGCCATTTATCATATGACGTTACTGTTACCCAATGGATAACGGCATGCCATCTGTAATGTTTGGCCACACATAACATAACCATTTTAACGGGAACAAGTACCTCGATGCCGTTTGTGACAGTAATGAAATTTTTCATTGAAATAAACAAAGTTTGAAGTCAATACAATCGCACTTGTGATAATTTTATATTACATTTATTAAATTTAGGGCTCATTTAATAAATTTCATGTGAAATGATCACTCGTGTAAGATTCTGTGTATATACGAGGGCTGTTCAAATATGAATGCAAGTAGCTTCATAACTTTCTTCATATATATGCTAAGATTAAATGGCATATCTTTCTAAAAAGAACTATGTGTCGCCTTTAAAATTGCACCAAAAATAAAGAAGCACTCACTTTTGAGTAATCTACTGGTGATGTTATAATGAACATCGCTGTATCTTTTTCTTTGCGTTTTACTGAAAATATGCTAAATAAGGGAGTTTTGAAAACGCGCTGTCCTCCATTTAAAGAGTTATCACATTTTATATCATTTTTTCAAACATTTTTCTGCCTCTTAATGATGTGTTTACATTAATTAAAATATGTTCAATTTGTCTAGCCCTCAAGACCAGGTGAGTAATTTTATTGAATATAATGCCTATAGTGGTTAAACTTTACGTTTACGTTCAAATTTAGAATAAAGCCACAATGTTATGGAAAAAATAAGTATAAACTCTATAACCCCTTCACTTAAGGCATTTTTGACTAAATAAAAATGCTTTTCAGTGTTTAGAAATCAATAATTTGTAGCAGCAACTCAATATGAGTGATCACCATATTGTCTTCGTTATTACTAGTTTTAATGTTGCTTCGTGCGTTTTGTTAGGGATACTTTTAACTGAAAACTGAAAGGTGTTGTTATGTTTCCATTTATTTGCAAACATAGGAAGACTATAGTTCAAACAATTCAATGTAATTTAGCAAAAACATGCCAGAGTTTCGCAACTTTCACAGAATTACCTTATAGGAACATGGAAACACTTCTTTAAAAAAAAAAATCAAGACATTTCGCTTGTTAATAAAAGAATTATACGCTCGTCTATATCACTGTAATATGTTAGACGCGTTGAGTTGTTAGTATACTAGGGTAATCCTCATTCAAAGGGCTATAACTCGATAAGTAAACTGTTTTTTCTTTATGTCTGGTGCCAGTTTAAAGGTGATATATAGTCCTTTATAGAAAGTATTCCATTTTGTCGTAGCACATATGTGCCGAAAGTTCTGAAGCTACTTGCATTCATATTTGAACATCCCTCGTATCACGTATTATTGGTTATTCTTGTTTGTATACTTCTTCTAGCCTCACCAGAGAAAAATATGAGAGGAATGGCTAAAATCTAGTTTTTATTTATAACTATAATTTAGATCGTGTCTGCATAGTTTCTATTTATAACAATGATTTAGATCTTCTTCCGCCTGAACCTAAATTAACTTTTAGAAGTTTAAAGAGGGTCCAGGAATTCATAATTCTAGCTCATAGTCTTCTACTAAGCTGTCTATACGTTCGACTTCATGCCGCACTGCTATTAAAACATGTTATTAAATAGTGTGTAGCAGTTTATGAGATGAAAGGTAAAATACCATTTAAAACGCAAAATCGGAACATAACCTAGACATCAAAAGGGACAAAATGATGGAGATTTAAAAGAATGCGCTCAGGTATGTGCTTGTCATCACACACGTATTATGCTGTCAAGTTTTATATCTATTGATCTAAAATATACTACTAAGAAATACACATGGTTATTATGTACATGTTAGGCGCTGAATACGGATGTTGAGGCTTATATGCATTCTTACGACATGATAGCCGTAACAAATTAAAGCATAGCTGAAAAATTTCACGTGCCTTCGCTGGGAATCGAACCTGGGTCGCCCCAGTAAAAAACCAATGCTCTAACCACTGAGCCAAAGAGTCGACTCTCTAACGAAGTTGTCAGAGATTGATTATAAACTAGAAGCTATGCGAAATCTACCTTATGTAGATATATATGCGAGAGTGCCTGGCCCATAACACCCCCCTCCCCCCTCTTCAAAGGAGTCATCATTTATGATGACGGAAAGTCATTATAGGTGAAACAAAGGTCCAATCTCGGACGTGAGTCCCCATCTTACGACATGATAGCCGTAACAAATTAAAGCATAGCTGAAAAATTTCCCGTGCCTTTGCTGGGAATCGAACCCGGGTCGCCCCGGTAAAAGACCAATGCTCTAACCACTGAGCCAAAGAGTCGACTCTCTGACGCAGTTGTCATAGATTGATTATATACTAGAAGCTATGCGAAATCTACCTTATGTAGATATATATGCGAGAGTGCCTGACCCATAACAGCATGTTCCCATATTATCAATGGATAATTCAAGGCAGAATACCTTATTTCCCGTATTAAGAAATGTAGATAATAAATAATTTTGGTTTCGTCTAATTGATCTGAAAGAGAATATTAATCTCTCTGGACTTCAGTTAGATAAGGCAATTCCGGTTTAAGCCCTCCAGTAAAATATTTTACTGACCGTTCCAAGGCGGTACTTCTTTTGTGGATCTTTTATGTTTTTGTTCTGTCCTGTGTTTACTATGTCTTTGTGCGCGTCTGTTTATATGTGCTTTGTGGTCACCTGCTGGGAAAGGGCTGACCTCTTGGCTCTCGTTTGTGGTGTCTACTGTGAGTTTGTCACTTTCCCATTGGTATCCTGGGTCAGGTGTGGTACTTGATTGTATCGATTCCTGATCTTTGCACCCTTACTTACTCCCTTTGCTATTGAATCACCCTTTTTGGACTTGGACTTGTTCATAACTATTGACATAGTTTCTAATGTTAGTGGCTTCAACAACAGAATTATTACAATTATTGACTGCTAAGTTATTCAAACAAGGTAATACACGGGTAGAAAACTTCATGAACATAGGTCTAAAAGGGAAATCTTATGAGGGTCATATCTACAATTACACACTACAGACCAACCCACTGCATCGCGAGAAAGAGCCACACAACACTGGATGTCACAAGACATCAGCCGATAGACAGTTAAAGTAAAGCAAAAAGCTCTCTCCTACCCATCAAGATGATTGCAAAACTAGAGGACACAAAGTACTGAATAACAAAACAAGGTCCAAACACAGAAACCCCACTAACAATGGGAGCACCAATAAACAATAAATCAACAACAACAGAACCACCGCCTTAGAACAGACAGCAGCCTAAGCGACTGGATTGTACTGGTACCAATCTTCGCCCTAGATTCTGTTGTTGTTAAAACACAAACACTGTTTAGCTCACATAGAGGCTTCATAACTATTCTATTGCAATGTATCATCACAGAGAAACAATCTAATCAAATTAACACACTATGATGATACACAAAAAGAGCTCACAATTCACATATAATCCAAGCTAAAGAAAACCTCAAGTTGGGCCACGGTAGGCCCAGCCAAAGACTGACATCAAGCACCAACCAACCAATTAAAGCTTTATGCCAAGGCGATAATTGAGTCCGAGGCCTGTCCCACAGTCGTGCAATTAAAGAGGAGACAGTAGCTATATACCATGATATGGTTTGAAACTAGGCTCGTAGACAGTGGCATGAGAACCTTGTCATATCCATTTTTTTCATAGCGTTTGATTATCTATTAAATTGTTCACTAAAATTAGGGTATTGGCCATTTTGATTATCGCTTGCATTTGTTATACCTTCCTTTGCTTTTAAGGACTCATATTAATACTGGCTTGTCATTTTAATAACCGGTGTGTTGATTGCTTGTCTTGGGATGGTACTTACCCACACAACTTTTAATGATAAGAACGAAAATAACAAAATTACATTTATCTCCCATTAGTTTACATTCGGCGTCCTCTGTTCGTATTCCTAGTTCAGTTAACAATTTTCGGGATATGCTTCCTACCATTAGGTTATCTCCTCTTGGGTCACCTATTATCAGGAAGTATACTAAACCATTTAATGCATTCAAAAGTCGCGGAATGTATCCTAATGTTTCTAAGTGCAATGCCAAGAGGTGTGTCTGTTGCACACATTTATGTACTAAAACTACCATTACATCATCTGTAAATGGTAGGCAATTTTCCATAATTAATAATAATGATTTGGACTGAACTTAATCGGATCTGATTTATGTTTTAACTTGAACTGAAACTAACTGTGGAATGCAATATGTTGGACAAACTGGCTGATCCCTCAAGACTAGGTTTCATGAGCACTTTCGGAAAATGAAAAAGCCTAAAAAATTTGACACATTTCTTTATCACCATTTCAAAAATAATGGTCATTCGCCTAGTAAAATTGTAATTCAGCCGGTTGAAAAAATAATATATGATCCAAATTCATCAACTAAATTAAAAGATATAAAGAGACATGAAACTGAACTTAAATGGATTAAATTTTTGCAATCACCTTTTCCTTTAGGCTTTAATGATAATATATACCATGAAGGCAACATTTCTAAAATGCCAGATTTTTATGTTTTTTCTGTTTTGGAATGTAAAAAACGTAAAAGTAGATGTCATGGTAAACGTAAAAATGGCAACATTAAGCGCAAAATTTGAACTGAAAAACGCTTAAATACTTCTCTAAAGGATCTTTCTTTGGCTTTAACTAATCATTGTCTGCATGGCTTATTTTCATTTTTAAGTTCCTTGCCTATCTCAGTTTTACGCAATTTAGAGTTAGAGGCTAATAAACTTTACGATAGAGCTAACAAATTATATAAAGCAGCACTCCTTACAAGGTGTTATGTTCAACATTTCCTTAGTCCTTATATCGATTCTGAGGTCAACCATAAACGACATTTTATCAAAATTCCATTCATTAACAAAGGTATTGAGTTTATTGATTTACATAGTATCTTCAAGGATAATTCAGTGATTTCATCTATTCCAAATTACTTTAATAATTCTGAAACTCCTATCATTTGCTATAAATATAACAAACCTATTAGGTCTACGATATTTAACTTTAATAAAATTGTAAATGATTTAGATATAGATTCCAATACTCCTGCCTCCTGAGATTGTAAAAATTCAAATTATTAATATCCCTCTGCAGGGCATGTTATCACAGGTAATCTAAATGTCATTCCTGACGCTAGAGTTCGCACTATCATTTCTAAAGGCCCTAAATATAAATTTCCCTCTAATATTGATTTCTCTAAATGTCGTAGAGAGATCGCTGCTTCTTTAAATGACTTTAGTAATCGTTGGTGCAAACGGGAAAATATTGAACCTGATGCCTTGAAAGAATGGAAGATTAACATTTTTAAAACTATTGATACTCGTATTTCATTTTACTCTCGTAATACACATCTTTTGCCCCCTAAACCTAAATCTTCTTTTCGACATCTTAAACGAGGTATCCAGGATTTTCATATGAACTATGTTTTGGTTCCAGCAGATAAAGCTGCTAACAATGTTGTAGTTGTTTGACGATTGTATTATATTAATACTCTTAAGCGTGAGCTTGTTGACACTAATGCCTATAAACTGCAGCCTTCTTTAAGTGAAAGGGTGATTGTTGATGGGCATGGTTGTAATACAGCCCTACATTTTGGTGTCAAAGCTAAAGAAAATCAAGACAAAGTTCCTACGTTGTACTGGTTACCTAAACTCCATAAAAAACCCTATAAAGCAAGATTTATTGCTAATTCTAGTTCTTGTACGACAACAGAACTTTCTAAATTGTTAACCTCGTGTCTTACAGCTGTTAAAAAACATGTAATCAAATATTGTGAAAAGGTATATGAGAGATCCGGTAAAAACCTATTTTGGTCTATTAAAAATTCAGGTGAAATTTTAGATAAACTTAAAGCTAGAGATTTCAATGCGACCAGTTTGTCTACTTATGATTTTTCTACTCTTTACACTACTTTACCTGATAATTTAATTAAAGATAAACTTATTGATCTTATTGAAAGAACCTTCCAGAGAGAAGGCTCTCCTTACCTTGCATGTAATGACAGAAATGCATTTTTTACTTCAGAAAAACCTAAAAAATATCATGCATGGTTGTGTCAAAATGTATGTGATGCGCTGACCTTTTTGTTGGACAACATTTTTATTTGATTTGGCACCAAGCTCTATAGACAAGTAGTTGGGATTCCTATGGGCACTAATTGTGCTCCCCTGGTTGCAGATTTATTCCTTATTTGTTATGAGAGGGACTTTATGATGTCTCTTTCTGATGATAAGCAGGCTGATGTTATTTATGCGTTTAACACTACTTCCAGATATTTGGACGATATTTTAAATATTAATAATGTTTATTTTGACAATATGGTTAGTCAAATATGCCCTTCAGAACTCCAACTGAATAAAGCCAATGCCTCTGATACCGAAGCCGCATTTTTAGACTTGCATTTGTCAATTTCTAATGACATTGTTTCTACCAAAATTTATAATAAACGTGACGACTTTGATTTTGAAATTGTCAATTTCCCATTTTTAGATGGTGATATTCCTCGTTCTACATCCTATGGAGTCTATATCTCTCAACTCATTCGTTTTGCTAGAGCATATAGCTACGTTGCTGACTTCAACACTCGCAATAAATTGTTAACTCAGAAACTTCTTAAACAAGGCTATCGGTATTATAAACTTCGCAAAACATTTTCAAAACTTTATAGACGATACTATGATTTGATTTCTAAATTCCAAGTTGGACTTAAATCTCTCTTGCGCAAAGGACTTTCGGAACCTGATTTCTATGGTGACTTGGTGTATAAATTGAAGAAGATTGTTGGCCCTAATAATTTTTCAGAGCAGTTCATTAAAATAATTTCCCATTATAAAAAGATTGGCTATAACATTAATGTATTGCAACAGACGGCATGCTTGGTAGTCAACCCAATCACGGTTGGCAACTTTGCTTTCCTCTTTAATTGCACGCCGGTGGGTCGAACTTCAGACTCTATGATGGTTCCGACTTAAAGACTTATCTATTGATGAGATGGTAGGGGCCTGATGCTTTGGCTGTTTGTCGGGCCCACCGGGGTTTACCTGTTGGAATTCTTTTGCTCCGGTATTCAGTTTAATTTACTGTTGAGTCCTTATCCTTGCTTTATCTCCTTGTTATATCTTGATTTATATGTTTTAGGAGATGATGCTTTGATAAGTTAGGGGTCTTTCATGCAAACCAAATATCTATGCGTCTTGATCCACATCTGAATTAAGGGTGAGGTTGACGCCGTTAAACCGGTTTAAGCCCTCCAGTAAAATATTTTACTGACCGTTCCAAGGCGGTACTTCTTTTGTGGATCTTTTATGTTTTTGTTTTGCCTTTTGTTTGCTATGTTTTTTTACGCGTCTGTTTATATGTGCTTTGTGGTCACCTGCTGGGAAAGGGCTGACCTCTTGGCTCTCGTTTGTGGTGTCTACTGTGAGTTTGTCACTTTCCCGTTGGTATCCTGGGTCAGAAGTTGTAATTGATTGTATCTATTCCTGATCTTTGCACCCTTACTTACTTTTATCAATTGTTTTTTTAATTTATAAACTAAATCACCATACGATACTGGCTCAGATATGCTCTGTTGCAGAACAGGTTTAAACCAATATTATATTTAACAATCAACTCTGAGTGTCTGTGGTAGAATTTAGAAAATGCTTTACGAATTTTATGCTATCCAGAACCATGCTTTATTAACTTGCTGGTCAAAAATTAGTTTCTGTTTTTGAAGTCACAAACATTAGAACATACTCCCGTAAAACGAATAAACTGCGAAATGTATACACTAAAGGAATAAATGGGGATGAGGACCATCTACATCAAGAAATGGGACATTAACTATAATTTTAAATTTAAGAATCATTCCATTCATCATAAATTTTAGATGAAACTATGCCATTCGTTATCGACAAGTCAAGTCCAAAAATTTCAGTATCAAAAGAATTTTGCTTATTTAACTAATTTAAGTCAGTGGGATAATGCACTTCTGCAGTTTCGTCTCAAAATTGAAAAGTTGCAAGCACGTCATTCAACGAAATGTGATAAAATTTATTACAGCAAACTATTTCTGACAATATATCGCAGGATTTACTGTCGAAAATTATTGACGTTATCCAATAAGACGTGACATTACAAAATCAAATGCACTAGAACTGGTCGTTTTACTAATATTGTTGTCTTGCTTCCAAGAGCGTGTGCGTGTGTGTGTGTGTGCGTGCGTGCGTGTGTGTGTTCGTGCGTGCATGTGTGTGTGTGTTCTAATGTCTATTCGCTGTGGTGCGATTGGTTGGTCTGATTTCTGTTTTTGGACATTTCCTTGCCATGCTTACTTGCTTTTGTTGCTTTTGGAGGATAGTTACATCAGATACTTCCAATTGGATAGAAACGATGAAGTACATCGCGTATATGAGGAGGCGCGTCTTGTGTAGAATGAATTTCGTGCATGATACAAATAGATAGATAAATTAAAACGTTACCTTTGCATCCGCCCAATTTAGCTTGCTTGCATGTATATTGTAACAGGATCCGCCAGAATAATATATGTATCCAGGCGTGGTGGCTGAAATGAACACGAACAAAGAAATATTTCACGATTCTATTCTCTATAAAATAATATGAAACTCGATCTGGCGTATTGTACCACGCAGAGTGGACTAGCTCATATCATTGGATCACCCTTGAGGTTAGATCTATCTATCTATCTATCTATCTATCTATCTATCTATCTATCTATCTATCTATCTATCTATCTATCTATTTATCTATCTATCTATCCGTCCGTCCGTCCGTCCGTCCGTCTGTCTGTCTTTCTGTCTGCCTGTCTGTATGTATGTCTGTCTGTCTGTCTGTCTGTCTGTCTGTCTGTCTGTCTATCACAATCATTCAGTATTTTGTTTCAATCTGACGTATACTTAGACTGAATTACATGCAAGTACTGATTACGAGGCCTGCCATGCAGACTTAGACTACAGATTTCTTTGCTTGTTTGTTAGGTTTGAAGCTTTAAGACCCAGTCAACAGCTGTGGTCATTTCGAGACGGTCAGTTACCTAACCACACTTTTTTCTTGGACAAGCTTCACTAAACGGTTAACCACTAAGTCGTGCACATACCTTTGCTTGTAACTTACAACGACCCTTCTTGAATAAGTGGAAGGAGGAAACTGACCGTACAAATTATTTCATGATCGATCTCCACGAATGTATGGGACAAGGTATGGTTCGAACTCGCAACACCTGGCTCTCGGTAGGATTCGCTACCGACTGTGCTACGGGGCTCTAGACTAAACTGAAAGAGCTACGAGGCAAATTCAATATTGGGATAATGCCAGATTTTTACATCTCTAAATGCTTTTGTCGATTGCATTTGCTATTGCTGTCAATGCATGATTGAATATCTATAAGGATTTGAATACCCTGATTCTCGAATCTACGTCACTTTTAAAATTAAGGACGTTTTATCCAGTGGAGGCGATCTGCAAATTTCAAGACAAATGAGGCTTAGTGTGAGTATTTTGTAATTAAGCCATTCATTGAGGCAATGACCATGTGTATCAAAGATGCCTCGAAGTCAGAAAAACCTGTCTTCAGGGTATGCAAACAAAAATCACAGGGACCAGTCTGCCCATCCACTTAGACTGATCAGCGCCATTGTCATTATTTTGGAGGTAGATCATACCTAAACTTGCTACAGGTGAAAGTTCAATAATCTAGCTAGTCTCTATATCTGAGTCTTGCTGTGTTGGAAAGCCCAAAGGCAGATTTTGTTGGCGACTCGATGCCCAAATTATTAAGCTGCAAACTGAATTATTACAAGATTAATGCTTTCATTTTCATTTTTGCAAAGGAAAAGTGGACCATCCTTTGGTGTCCGTGATTTTTGACAAATCTGATACACTAAAACATCTTTATAGAAAAATCGCCAAAGAATGATTTAGGCACCAACTTGACATTAAGCATTACTGAAAATTCCCTATACTTATATGTATAGAGAAAAACTCCCGCCCCCCCCCCCCATGGCAGCCAATTTCTTAACAGACCAAAACTGATCGAAAAATCCTAGTAGGGGGTCATCCAACGACAAATTGCACCACACTGTGTACGAGTTGTGTTTATCTTTCGTTGAACCCGAAAAGCGAAGTTTTTTTTTAAGTTTGTCATTTATTTTTATCGGTAAAAAGAGACCTTTTTCTCGCACACTAGATCAGGATTTTCGTTGCTTTTACCCATGTGAGATATTTCTTTCTCACATACCAACGCATACAAGATCGAGTGATCCCTATGTTAGCTCGCTGTCGGAAAAACTCTGTCCCACATCGCTACCCATGTGAGATAAGCATAACTAATACCAGATAAGTCATACACGGCTGATTACTAATGCGAGTAAACCCACACGCGACATTTTTTGGCGCATGACTGTATTCCTTCCAAAACGAAAGTTAAATTGTTGACAGTCAGGAAAAATGTCAATGTTAAAATATCAGCCATTTAAGTCAGCCTTCAACGTGATATAAAGTAAAACGTAAAATATTTATTCAACGGTTTGAACATGCTGAGTGCATTGCGATTGGCATATTTCACGTGTTCGACAATGGGTAACTGAATGCACAAGGATGGGGAGCCTTGATGATGTAAAAACAGAAACACATTTTCATCAACAAAATTATCACTCAATTACTGTGGTTGATATGCAAGTTCTTGTAAATCCATTTTGATGAAATAACCATGTGTTCATTGTTTAATGCGCTGTTTATTCGCTGTTTCAAGTTGATTTGTACATTACACGTCATTGACTGTAAACATCGACCTCAGTGACATCATCAACAGAAATTAAAGTGTACCGTACCGTACGGTCGCTAAATTTAGAATTTGTATATGAGAAAAAGAATCGATCATTGGTGTTCAGTGGTTCCAGAAAAATCCAAACCCTGGGGTCCATTGTTCAGTGGGAAACTCGGCAAGCCTCGTTTCCCACTGGAACGGTGGGTACTTGGATATGGATATTTCTGTCCCACCTGGACACCAATGATGGATTCTGTTTATCTCACATACCCGTACCAGCCCTAGGGAAAGATAAAAACGACCAGTCGCACGCTGGCCGTACGTTGATCCGTGACGTCATTGTACTGTTAAATGACGCCACCATGTCACATCTAAGCGTATTCAGGATTGTCTGGAAGGCTTTTTAAAGTTTATTTTCCAAAATAAATGAGGTATTAAGTGGTGAGCAAGAAAAAGAATCCATTATTTGTGTGAGTATGGGATAGAAAATCAGTCCCTCGTGAAACCCATTTGTCATCACTCGGTATCCCACCCTCACACTCATGATATATTCTTATATTCCTGGCAACCATTGTTTTTGACGAAATAAAAGTAATTTAAATTGTCTTCGTAGAGGGTTACTGAAGAAACATTTTTCAATGTTAGTTTAAAAATTGGCAGATGTTTACAATGAGATTCTACGTCAATTCTAAATAAATATGGCCCAAAACCTTGTCATTTCATATTAGAGCCTATATGGAACATGTGACCTTATAGTTTGGGCCATTTTACCTCTGTGGCCATAATCTGAACAAGCTATGGCTTGGTAGACGTTTACTAGGAAATGTTTCACAAAAGATATTCTTTATGCTTTCCCTGTATAGGCCTATGTAGGACTGGGCCATTTCGGAATTGTCCAGCGCAGAGTGGGAATTCCCACTTTGTCTGACAGAGTGAGAATTCATACTTTGCACCGTAGAATTCTGGTATTGTCCATGCGCAAAGTGGGACTCGAGATAAAGTGAGAATATCGATCAACGTGAATATGTACATGTAACAATAATATGTTATGCATTTTCAAACTCAAAATAATTCCGCATGAACATTGCTGTCATAAATCCAGTATTTTATTATTGAAAATTGCGTCTGCTGCATATTTTATAATGCACATCAGATTACTTTTAGCATGAGGCATGGAATCAAACAGTATGAACCCTGATTAAGCTTCCCCTAATGGAAAGGGCAGTCAAAGCTGGGGCATATTGTCTGCATCAGCAGATGTTGAAGCTGACGACTGCCATGAATAACTTATATGGTAACATGTCGAAAAAAACTACAGCACACGTGAATATTAGCAAACTAACAAAAACATGCAAGACGGACCCGGCAAGATGAACCCCATTTATCCCCTTGACCCAGGAAACGTCCTGATACAAAAGGAAACTGTTGATTGGAACGTAAAGCATCAAAACCAAACCAAAAAAAGACAAATCCAATTTGATATAAAGAGATATTAATAGTTTTACTGAAATAAATATTTGAGCTAGCAGCATGGCAAAACAAGACACCCACTGCCCATGTTCTCACAGCACTCAGGTCAGCCTGGTCATCCACCCAATCTGCTGTGTGCTTGCTGGTTAAATTAATAATGACTTGCATGATATCTTGCCTTTGCTTACATCATGTTGTTCGTTTTGTCATGTAGTTGCTCATTTATGCTAAGGCATACCCAAACACAACATTAAGGATAATGGGATAGAAAAAACTGGCTAAATCAGAAGCGAATGAATAAGGGAAGATCCTAATTAGCTGGCTTCTTTATAAATCTCTGAAATCTAAATCGTTCTCTAAAATGTATGTGTTGAAATAGGACAAGGTTATAAAGCTTGTCATTCGGGCTGTGCTTACCAGCTATAGAGACAGCAGTCGGATTTCGTTATTTCAAAGTCCCACGAGCCAAAGTGAATACTTCAAATTACCAGTGGTTTGAATCTAATGAGTGCAACCAATTAATGGTATAGCAACCCTTTTCAGCATTTCAATCAAAACATTGCTTTGGGTGCCGAAAAGAAACGTCTCACTGGGAACTTTTTCTAAGCACACAAAATATACCCAGCTAAAAAGTTCTGCAAAACTGAGGTTTTTCCGGCATATTTCACTTTTCAAAAATAGGACAGAAATAATTAATTTATCACAAGAAAATTAAATTCAATCTGGACAATATACTGAAGTCAAAACAAGAATATCATCATTGATGCAAGAGTAATCGTCCGCTGAAGCCAGATGGGGCCGGGTGCCAAAAATGACAAAATCACAGTTTCTTCTCTCAATAATGCACATAGCCACCAATATTCACGCGACACTCATTGAGTCTCCTCCTCGTTTAATTCACCAGTCGCTGCATTTACATTTGTACCTTTGAGGAATTGCAGCCCATTCTTGAAGAGGAAGCCTCTGTAAGTCTGCAAGTCGTGTGTGTTCATGAATGTGTTATTTACTGCCCAACCCAGAATATCCTACAAGTGCTCAATGCATGACACGTCTGGAGACATTGGAACCACTCAAGTCGCTTCAGCTGTAAGAAGTTGTCCAAAATCCTAGCACGATTGGGTCTCGTATTGTCGTCCTGAAAGATGACATTCTGGCCCATCTGATGGAGATATGGTACACCATGAGGTCCGGGAAGGTCGTCAATGTACCGTTTAAGTTCCCATGCACAATGGAAAGGGCAGGTTTTTTTTCCATTTAAACCAATACCTGCCCATATCATATCACTTCCACCGTTGTATGCCGTTGATGATTGGACAGTAGGTTCTACGTTTCTCTCCCCGTTGCGACGACATACTCGGGCGTCCATCCACCTTGGCAGACAAAACCTGGATTCATCAGAGAAGAGGACTCGTTACCATTGCTGTCGATTTCATCTGCCGTGTCACGCACAAAACTGGCGCCTTAAAGCCCTGTGACGTTGGTAGCAGGTTGTCTAAAACTGAACCCAGAAGCTCGAACTCTATTCCTGACAATCTGCACGGAGATGCGACATGCACCTTGTCTACGTTGTTGTCACAACATTCTACAGAATGGGGCATCCACAAAGCGTCGCCCTGCTACAGTGACTGCAATGGTTTTGGTCTTCATGCTGGGTCGTATCTTTCGGTGGTCTAGATCTGGGTCGGTCAGAAACAGTCCCCGTTGCTTGATGGCGATCAAGGATTCGAATAACGGTGCTCGATGAACGTTGAATTGGTTAGCAACATCCTGTGGGTGAATGCTCACCTCTACATGACCCAGAGCCCAGCCTCTTTCTTCATCAGAAAGTTTTCACAAAGCTCTAAAAGGCCTTGCATTTGTCATAATAGCAATGACAATTCAAATGCGATTTTGGTGAAATTAAGAAGCGCATTTTAAACGAATCATGCAAAGAATGCAGTTGGTTTTGTAATTGGTTAAGCAATTGTTTATTTCGCGCAAATTTTTGCACAAAAATCGTGTGTGATTTTTGAAGTAGACTTCACCAAATAATCCCGGACAGAGTTACTGACCAAATACAACATTGAAAATCGATCATTTTGTCATTTTTGATTGCCGACCCCTGGTACCATTAGACACATTTTTCTCAGACATTTCTGGTGTCATTTAGATTCCGTTTCAAACAAAATTCTCCTTAGAGATGGGACTAAATGCATATATAAATCATGTAGTCAGGTGTTACCTGTGTTTTTAAATAAATTGCAACAAACCCCTGTTGTGCAGAACTTTTTTTGCCGAGTATATATGTTTTAATCGGAAAATAGACTTATGTCTGAAGAGGGTATATTTAAGTTGATTTGTTTGATTCTTTATGGCCCAGTCAACGATTTTTCAGTCATATCGTGACGGGTCTTCCTGGGTTGAACTAGTACTAAGCAGCGGATAACGTATCTTGCTCAGTAACACAACACAGTTACTCTGCTGGCGGTGAGGCTCAAACCAGCAACCCTTCGATCCCCACCAGCAGAGCCACTGCGCTCCATGGAATATTACAATATATAATTGAGCCAGCACATGGGAGTTAAGCAATAATTTCACCGGCGAAAAGCCAAGGCTCAGAGAAGCCTGCACAGTCGTTACTCACAGACACGATAAACGTGTTTTCATCTTTTTCTTGACAATGTTAGTTCTCTAATATTCGCGCGTTCTGTAGTTTTGGCAATACGTTACTGTACAAGTTATTCGTGGGATACTTTTCTTTCTTCATAAGTTTCTTAGTAAGAGCAACAACAACAAAAATAATCTCATTCTTGTAATCTTGGCCAACTATAGCCAGCCTCTGTATCTGCTGATGTACTTTGGCTGGACCAGCCTAGACTGCTAGTTGTTCGCAGAAAGTTAAACTAAATAAACGAGATGTTATGTAAAGACATCAGAAATAAAAGGCCGTGTTTTAGATCAAACAAACAAATGGTTATCCTAAGACTACCGTGCTAAATCGCCATGGTCTTGGCTGAACTGAGCAGGGTCTTAGAAGGGTGCCTGGGCAATATACTATACAATTCTTTATGCATTAGCATTGTTCGCATTTTCCAATTGGACCATGTGACCAAACTCCACCCCTTATTAATGTCACATTGTCCAGCTAATCCGCTTAGCCACGCCTTCAAATCGATATTTGCTGTTTTATTTATTATCTAACTTTAATATTTTGATTTATGAATATTTACATACTTATTAACGAATTTGTATTAAACAGTAACAACAAGCAAAAATAAATGCATACAATAAAATAAAAAATCAAATGAACAATTCTAGCAATCTGATTATGCTACTAAAGTGTCAAAAAAGAATGTAATCCGATCATTTATTCTTCTTGAACAAAAAAGTATTCAAACAAATTAATTGATTCTATGAGTGTGTGGAAAAAAAGATAAATAAGAAAGCGAACGTAGGAATGAAGGAAGCAGAATGAAATAAGATAGGAAAGAATGAAGTGAGATACAATGATACCATGATACAAAACATTTAGAAAATGCTTTTACTTGTAATTTATATAAACTTACTGGGGGGCTCCGCCTCATATTAAGTTATAAAAAGTTACTTTGTAAAACTTTGACTTGCAATCTAGAAGGGTCCTACAGTTTCTACTTTTACAGACAGTTATACGACTATTATCTTACCAGTCTAGTGGCTAGTATACGAGTAATTTAGTAACGTTACACTTATTTTTTACACTGTTAATATGTACATTTTGTATTACACTGCTAAAAATATTTAAAGGAACACCTGATCATTTTCCATAGGTGATACTGTTAACCCCTGTCCAATAGACAAGTAATGCATTTCACTAGACATTAAGGCAGAAACCCTGGTTCTTTTGCCATTTTTGCTACGATAGTCAAAGTCTTGGATCATTAAAAGTTTTCGATAAAACTATTGCTACTTAAGTTCAAGGCTCATTTGTTTCGATTTTTAAATTTCTTGAAAATGATGATTTTTTCGGGATCTCTATAGAATCTTCCAAATTTGTTAATAACGTAACCTTTTGATTGTTGCAACATTCAAAGGCTATTGACTGTACAGAAATGATGCTGTTGTGGTGCCTGATCGAAAAATTCGTCTTAAAATTTGGTTTTGAAAAAAGGGGTATTTTTAACAAAATTCCATTTTTACAATAAGCGTTCCATGGAGATTTCTTGAAAGGAAATACTTTATTTTTATCATTAAGCATCATTCTTGATAGGTAACCAAACTAATCACAGGACAAACATGCGTTTGCCTTATTAACCCAACGCTCGCTATGAGTGAGACTATGAGTGCATTTGTATTGTGATCAATGCCAAAAAACACAGTGTTCCTTTAAATACTTTGAGCAGTGTATTATTGCGGTTACTTGCCCGTGCATGTTGGTGCACTGTCACTCCATTTAGCATCTTCGCCACTCACAATGATGCACGTTCTTTGACTGACACCCTTAAGCGTGTAGCAGGGAAGGCACCCATAATAAGCCTTACTTCCAACTGTCGAATTGTTTGGTGTAGACACATAGCCATCAGCTGGGTGGTTTAGGTTCTGACACAACACTATAGAAATAGTATGAGCCAAGGCATGAAATTACCAACAATTTGACATTTTGACAAATGTAGACTCGGACGAGCCTCTGCAGCCTCATTTTAAGCTTAGAAACTCCAAATGGTGTTCAGTCAGTAGCTTAACAATCATAAAATATTCAAGCGACTAGCAAAGGCTCTGATCAGACTGTGCATATGCGCAGGCTGATCTGAGGCTTTGCTGGTCGCACATACAACATTGTTGGAAATCTCATGCACTGGCTCAAATAGTAAATACTTGATGGTAAGTTTAATAAACAAACGTGGGAGTATTTTCACAATTTACTTCTAGAAATGAAACATTTGCAATTCCAAAGCGATTTCATTGTCATGTGATGAATCGTGTCTACAGTTCGTGCTCAATCATTATTTTTGAAAAAATGACAAAAAGAGCAAGCATATACTAGTTTCGCTGCTAACCGTTCTCGCTGTACGAATATGTAGTTACATATATAGTAGTCTACTATAAGTGCTGCTCCTATTCAGTGCCAATTGCAACTGCCTTGGCCAATTCCGTGGAATCAGACCTCGGATGTACATTGAGGATCTACTTTGATAACGTGACGCTGACGTTACATAGTGTGACGCTGACGCCACGGAAACCATGCCAACACAATAACAAGTGTGTTTGCAGCAAAATAAACGGTTTTAAATGACGTTTGTGTATTTTCAATAAAATAGCGATATTTAATTGAAAAATGTATAAACTTCACTTATTCTGCTGATTAAACATTTTGGGTAATCAGAAAAAAATGGATTCTAATAGGGCTGAACCCACATGCTACAGAAATAATTTTCCTTAAACAAGTTCCTGCTAACAAAATGGAGCTTTTTCATACTTAGTACTACGCATTATGAGCCTTGCCTACACCGGAGGCTTGATTTGATTCTCGGAATGTGCAGGAATTTCCCGATTGATTCAGTGCAAGATTTTGTATGTGTTCCTGGTTCAGTTATGAATTTGTATAATGTTATTTTTGTCGTTTGATTGATAAGAATTAGATAAAAACTGCCTTCCCTTATTATATAGAGACGATATAGCATGGCGCTGTTGTCAAGGCGACGGAGGTCTCAAATATTGCTGTAATAATGTGTTTCAGTCGCTTTACACATTGTACTTAGTCTTGGCAATGATTGTCCATATCATACTGATATATACTGACGGACTTTAATTACGCAACACTTACTTCCCCTAATATCTCCCAAAAGACTGTTGAATGTTAACTTCCTTTGCTTCGATATTGTCATCATGGGTTGGTTTCTTCAGCAAATACTTTAGTTTTAATTGTACAACTAGACTGGACGACGTTATTTGCTCCGTATGAATTTAGCCATTTAAACATTTCTTAAGTAGAGGAAACTTTAAGCTATTGAATGAAAGGGTACACCCAGATAAACGTCATATACGCAAATAAGCTGTATTGCAGACCTGCCAATTAATATGAGAGTGATTCCTCGATGACTAACGATGTCCATAATACAAATTTGATACTTCTAGTGTCTATTGAATTAAAGAAGTAAGGAATTTTTCATTGATAACATTTGGTCACATGAAACAATTGACCCATATCTCAAAAAGTTTACATTTTAATGCATTAAGTTCATCTTTGTTGGACAAGTTTTCCATGCTTTACTTAAAAATGAATGCTCTTTAACATCCAATCAAAATTATTGTTCTGCCTTCTTTTTCGAGACATATATTGAAGCTGTTATCCAAGTACTGCGTTTTTAAAGTCCGTCAGTATATATATAAAATGGCAAAATGAGTTCCTAGTTCCTCATTACTTACAGTTTGTTAGGCAAAACGCTCCAGTGAAGAAATTACTACAGTTGCAATTATATTCCCACTCTCAAATAGGCTCGCATATTCCTCCGTTTTTACAGGGGTTTTCGTTGCATGGATCTTAAATAAACATTAAAAGAATTAGAAAAAAACAACCCAATAACATTAATCTAGACTGACCTTTTGTAACCAATTTTTGCGAATACAGTAAAACCTGTGTAAAATGGCCACTCTCAAAAAGAAAGAAAATGGTTTACAAGACCGATTGTGGCTTAATGCAGGTGGAAAGTATTTCAGATTGCTCCCCTTAGAGCATTCTGCAACAATTTCAACCTTCATTAAGCTACCATTTGCCATTACGATCTTTGTTTTTTTTTTCTATTTTTAGTGGCCGTTTTACACAGATTTCACTGTATATTTATCATATTTTGCACAATATATGTTGCACAATTACACACAAAGAGCAACCCATGGAACCTTTGGGAGGAGACACAGAGGCACAGAGCTGGTTGCCTTACTTTACTTTGATTATCTTCTTGCTGTCTATTGGCTGTTAGTGCTCTGCGTCTGCACTTAACGGTGCAGTGGGTTGGTCTGCAGTGTGTGATTGTGGCATTCCATGTGCATACTCACCGCAAATATCCACACTTACATTAAATATCACAAAGTAAATGTTTTAAATTTGCCATTTGTCTCCAAGATTACACCAGGATTCCGAATATTTTACTGTCATCTACAAGACAGTGTCCCAAATATGAACTACTTACATTTAAAACGTTTGCATTAAAAGACATATGAGCCACGACATGTGATTTCCAACAATGTGACATTTTGACAAGTGTCTTTACAAGACTCAGATGAGCCTGTGCAGCCTTTTTTTAAGCTTAGCAACATCAAATGATGTTCAGTCAGTAGCTTAACACTCATATAATTTTCAAGCGACTAGCCAAGGCTCTGAACAGACTGCGCATATGCGCAGGCTAATCTGAGGCTTTGCTGGTCGCACATACCACATTTTTGGAAATCTCATGTCTCTGCTCAATTATAGAAACGTTCAGGTATGTTCACCTTGACCCGTGAATCAAAGGTCATATCAGAAGTCGGAAACTGTTTTTGACAAAAACACACCTTAGGCAATACATCTACAAAATATAAACCACCTATATGTACACCAAAACATATAGGTACTGATCTACCAAAAGCTTTGAAGCGTGACTCTATTTACAATTTCGATGTGATAATCTAGAAAAAGGGGTTTCAGGCATTTATTTACATTTATTATAAAAAGTTTGACATACACATATGTTCCATCCAGACTGGCTCATCTTACGCATTCTGTATCAATCGTTTGAAATAGAAAGACCCAAAGGTCATTGGTCAGAGGTCGTGGTACATCTATACAACGATGATATAATAAGTTTACCTTAACCTTTAACTCAAGGGTCATACCTGGGATCGAGATAAAGCACGTCCTCTATACACTGCATGCAAACATGTTAGCAAATACGATTAGTACACCTCCACAAAACACTTGAAGCGCGACTGTAACGGTAAATGCATTGAGTGAATCGAGGGTCATTACTTAGAGGTCGTGGTACTACTGTAGTTGAAGACCAACAATATACAAGAGGCGTTCGAAAATTAATGCCAGTTCAGTTTTTTTAGGCCCTCATTATTCACTATTCATTAATTTTTTGGCTCATTATTCACTATTCAGTATAAAAAAGGGTCATTATTCACTTATCATTATACCCCATCCAGACCCTCATAGCTGTTGACTGGGGCATTAAGCATCAAACCAATTAATCAAACAAACAAACATTTCGTTATCACAAGTTCATGGAATTTTGAAGAACATCGGAAACTTATGATAATTAATGCACGATTCATACCTCATTTGCTGACAAATGAGCAAAAGAGGACCCCGGTCGCAAAGGCCAAAAACGGCTCAAAATGAACCTCGGCTATAGCAAAAGGGCCTAGTTACTTGTGATGAGACCAAGGTGGTACTTTTTTTGGATAATTTGTGTTATTTATGTCTTGTGTTTGTCATGCGTTCGCGTCTGTTCACTGCTGCCTTGTGGTCACATGAAGGGAAAGGGCTGACCTCTTGGCTCTTGTTTGTGATGTTTATTGTGGTTTGTTTCTTTCCCATTTGGTTTCCTGGGACTGGTGTGGTACTTGATTGTATCGATTACTGATCCTCGCTGTCTTTCTTACCTTGGTTAAATTTTCCAAACCTACGCGGAAGTGTTCAAGCAGAGTTTGGGACCAAAGAAATGCGAGACGCCCTATTATTGCCAAACGAACGCGAACGTTCAAGAAGATTATGTATTTGATTTTCTTCAATAGTAAGGGTCCAGTGCTGCAAATTCATGTGCCAAGAGGGACAACTGAAACAGCAAAATTTTATAGAAACGTTGCAGTAAGAGAATTGGAAAGATCTACCGAATCCGCCGCCACAAAACAGGACTCAAGCACCTTAGACCCCCGCATGATAACGCATCAGCGCACAAGGCACGCATTGTGATTGAGTTTTTGGAATCAGAGAAGGGCAAAGTCCTCCCTCACCCCTTAAATGTTTAAATCCGATAGCAAATTTGACATTAAAGCCATATGTCAAGGTCAGTGATACATAAAAAGGGTTTAAGGATTGTATAGTTCTGATGGAGTATATCAATATTTGACACAATGTTTGCTTGAGGTGTGCAGCATAGAAGAAAGTGTTCAGATTCTAATCATAACTTTGGTGAGATAAAGGTCAATATCAAAATACCTTTATAATTGTGATATGGTTTGTAAAGCAAACGTCTCTTAAACGTTTAATTGTAGACAATTCATATTTGCACACTTATTCCCTAACGTGGGTAGATATTAATAGACTTTTCCCTTACTGTAAAGGCGGCAACTTTAATATTCATATCTGGGCGTGGTTCGGCTATTTCATCTGCTATGGAAGGGAAATCAGTTTTTTTATAATTTGGTAAAGAGTTATTAAGCTTTTTGGGCCGCGCAAACGTGCGTGCATTTCATGATAATCCTAACCGTATACACACTGAACTCACATATTTATTAACCCTTAAAGCGCATAATCACAAAATACATGTTTTTGTAATCCACTAAAATATTTGAAGCCTCATAGACAAACAGTGTGGACCCAGATCAGACTGCTCCTGTAGGAGCAGTCTGATCTTGGTCCACAATGTTTGCCTCTATGCTTATGTTAGATGCAGTTATTTTGCTGGCGTTTTAAGGACTAAATCATGTGTTTTGCGTCTATACTGAGATAATGGCGCAAGATGATACAGTTACTTTTGAATAAAACCACGCCTCGTTTTCAGCTTTTACCTATGTCTAAAGTTGACCAGTCCTAATTACGCATTCATGAGGCGCCGCCTTTACAGTAAGCGAAAAGTCAACGAATTTCAACAATGCTTTTGGACTTCTGATATGACATACGATTCAAAGATCAAAATCAAAGTATTTAAGAGTCATTATCTGAGAGCATCAGATAGCCTCAATTATGGTTTGGAAATAGAAAAAAAAAAACAGATTTAATCGAAATAGAATTTTTTTTGCCCATTTTCAACTTCTGTCGAGAGATGCACCAAAATGCATATATTTTTTAAATATTCACTTCCGTTTCCATGGTAACCACGATTTTCTAGTTTTTAACATTTTTCAGCTATATTCAGAGAGACAGCCATGAAAATGCTTTACAAGTACTTTTGACAAAACAGGCAAGTGCAGAACACTATTTAAGGACGAGACAAATCCTTCTTTAACCCAAAACCAATATTATTTTCCTTCATTGCTTCGTTTCTTAGTTATGGCACTTTGATATATTTAAGATTATTTTGTGTAAATATCCCCACGCAGGTTTCTTTACTTCGTTGTGTACCTGGTGTCTCGTGATTGTGTGTGGCAATTTCTCACCGTGCCATGGGTTTGTCTGCAGTTTGTCTGCAGTTTGTGATTGTGATATTTCCTGATCATACTCACTTACTATTTTAATCAGGTTGGTCTGATTTAATTCTAAATATCCTGAAAACTAGCTAATTTAGGTGGGAATTGACAATTGATGCTTGACTGATAATATAAAATGTAATATAAACATTTATTTCAATTTTTGTCTGTTCATGGACTCAAAAACATTGCCGGTCTCTTTTAAGTTAATTCGAAAACCTCCGGGCCCTTCACTCACTTTGCAAAGTACCCCATGTGTTCGGGATTCCATGAACAGACCAAAAATGAATTTATTTCTTAAAATGTGTTCCTGCTTAGCAACACGCTTTTAAATTGTAGCCAAGACAGAGTGGTTATTTTTTCTCCACCTTGTAGAATTTGCGGACAAATGAGCTGCAATATAAGATTTCCAACATTATTTAGAGTTTATAAGCTTAAAAGGAGGCTGTACATGCTAGTCTGAGTCTACACTGTTCAAACTGACACCTTGTTGGAAACCACATGCCGCGGCTCAAATATGCTTACATTTCTCAAGGTAGAGATGTTTCATTAAGTTATCGGCGGTGTCCAACTGCTCCTGCAGATCATCGATTTTGTTCTGTGTCTGAATGGCAGAGTTAGTTAAATTATCTTGACATTCATGGAGAATATCGAGAAGCGCAGTATGAAATAGTTGAGTTTCTACTTTCTGCTCTTCTAGTTTGAAAACCTGGGCCTGAAGAGTTTCCATCCTCTCTTTCATTCCGTTTCCAGCACCGTTGTTAGAGTTTTGAGGTGGTTGAGATGATACTTCCATGATCAGACCGCAGCACAAGATCAACAAGAACACTACCTTCAAATGGTGGTCCATCTCGATTGCTGTCAATTAGAAATGTCCGTACATTGTATTTAACCCGACCTTTTGTATTTGGGAAGCCCATAATCATTTTTTTTTTGCAAACAGTGAAGACCCAGATGAAATGCATTTCATCAGAATATTCACTGTTTGTAAATTAAAAATATATATATATTTAGACCAAATGATACAAGTGTTTTAGAAAATAATAACCTGACACCCCTATATATGTACAATGGACTATCCCAAGTTCTTGAATCAAACCAGAAGGAAACATCTATTAATGTTAATACATGCAGGTCTATTATGGACCTGGTCAAGAGAAAACCTGTCTCCGGTGTATGGGATCAAATGAGACGAAATCAAGCCCGCTCAGCTGCAGAGACTTGCTAGAATACTGAAATAGTAAAATTCAGGCCTTTAGTTAAGAGTAAGTACCAACAAAAATAATGTTCTCAACCAAAACATGTGGTGGGTACAGATATCCAAATTGCTTTGAGGCGTGACTAATCCTATTAATATTGAACTAATCCTAGAAATAGGGGTGTCAGGTTTTTATTAACATTTCAATATATTATTTTTAACATTTAAAGTCTACAGCCAGCTAGCTCAGTAGGTCGTAGTTAAGTAGCCATAATTTTTGTTAGCAATGAATCGGAAATCAAGCGTTCGAGCCCGGTCAATGGCATGCATTTTTTTTTCATTTGTACGAAATAACCGTGGTTTTTTTCATGAAATAAGTTTGATTTTAAATTATTGCATAGTTTGTTTCTTTCAAGACTTTGAAAGATAATCAAAATGCCTGTTATATGGAAGTATAGCGAGGATGCTCGAAAAATTGTTGAGAATGTGTACTGCGTGAAGGAGAAGCAGTCTGGTCTCAAAATGTCACTAGAACGCGCCTGGGATCGGAAAGCGGCTCTGACCGGAGAGAGCAGAGCCACTGTTCGGAGAATCCTATCCAAGAAGGTTGAACTGCCATCGCCGCTGATCGACCAGGCTCCAACAGTAACAAAAGTGACTCTGGCTGATTGAATTAAAAACAAACATAACAATAAAACAAAAATACAAGAAATACAGCATTCAACAGTTCTAAAACTAAAAAAGTGTCACAATACGAGAAGGCAGCAACAACTTATAAAAGAATATGGATTATGTGGGGCTCGAACTCACAACGTAGCGTTCTGACTCAAGTATAAGCCTTCTGTGTGTAACCAACTGCGCCACTGAGAATTGTATCAAAATACCGAAATAACAACAATTTAAACAACAATTTTCAACGTAAACTGGTACCCGTTCCGAAACAACCTTTACTTTTGAAATGGAACAATCGGATCCAAAGGTCATTGGTCAGAGGTCGTGGTATATCTATACTCTCAATAAGAAGGTTATTTTTAGCACTCTAAACATACGTATGTTAAAAATAGTAAGTGATTATGATCAGAAAATACCTAAATCACAAACCGCAGAAAACCCCATGGCACCGCGAGGAAGAGCCACTTAACCATCGTGAGACACAAGGAAGACAAATTAAGCAAAACAACCAGCTCTCTCTCTTCCCCATCAAGATGATTGCAATACTAGAATGAACATAAAGTAACGTGCAACTAAACATAGGACATTTACAGACTCCCACAATGGGAGTAATAATGAACAAAAAGTCAACAACAACAGAATCACCGCCTTAGAACGGACAGCAGCCTAAGCCACCGGGGGCTTAAATGCATTTTACTGGTACCAAATCTTCGCCCTAGATTCAGCTGTTGTTGAAGTACAAGTTCATTTGATTAGAGTGTTTCTCCATGATGATACATTGCATTAGTTAGAAGGCCTCTATGCGAGCTGAACATTTCTTGTACGCATATGCGCAGCCTGATCAGATTCTTTTTTGCTTAGACCAATCTTTTGGATTCATTTTAGTGACTGCTTAAGACAGGTTTTACTTTATTTGTTTATATGAGATTTCCAACAATGTGGTATGTGCAACCAGCAAAGCCTCAGGTCATCCTGCGCATATGCGCAGCCTGACCAGAGTTATTCCTATCGCTTGAATATCCTGTGAGTATTAAACTACTAACTGTACACCATTTGGAGTTTCTAAGCTTAAAAGGAGGCTGCACAGGCTCGTCTGAGTCTAGACTTGTCAAAATACCACGTTGTTGGAAATCACATGCCACGGCTCATATACATGTATATTGTAATGCAAAATCATCTTCAATCCTCTTTGATAGCAATGGTGTTAAAGAACTGAAGTACATGTACATGGAGTATTATATTTGAGCCCCGCCATATGATTTCCCACAATGTGGCATTTCGACAAGTGTAGACTCAGAGGAGTCTGTGCAGCCTCCTGTTAAGCTTAGAAATACCAAATGGTGTTCAGTTAGTAACTTAACGCTCGTAGAATATTCAAACGACTAGCAAAGGCTCGGATCAGACTGCGCATGTGCGCAGGCTGATCTGAGGCTTTGCTGGTCGCACATACCACATTGTTGGAAATCTCATATCGCGGCTCATTTGATAACTCAAAATAACATAAGAAGGAGAATGGTATAAATAAAAACATCTAAAGATGCTTAAGACAGGTTTTACTGTATTTACTTACTGGTATACGTCCACAGGTAGTACAACTAAAATCTATCTTTCACTATGTATCTTCAAATACTGAAGCCTTGCTGTCTCAGTTATGGTTCAGCAACATGGGCTTCCAAACCAACGTCTTCGCTTAAATACAGAAAAAACCCTTACACCAGATCACATCAGTAGAAAATGGATTTTCACTCTTTGTACGCACATATTCATGCAGGTACGAATCCGGCTAGCGTCGCTAGCACAAGTGGATTTACGAATTCCCAATTGTTCCAACAGTGGTATGTATCAATGATTGACTGTTACCTTCCGGTTACGGTATTTCCCAGCCAAACGATGAGAATTGCTCTAGCTTTCCTCCTTTACTAGACAGTTGGCGTCTAGATAGCACAATTGCCAAAGTCTTGCGTATATCTCCATTAAGTGTTGTCTGCTGATTTTTTATTGATTTTTTTAATTTTAAATCGTCTTTTTAAATATATTTATGGAACCCTGTCAGAGTAATAAATGGTTAAAATCGAGATCATGACCGAAGTTGCTGTTCGTCGTAGTTGTAAATTGTAAGATCCATTTCTGTACGATCTGGCGCAGAGGTACACCGATATTTCTCCGTGCAGCAGAGTTGTCATGCATTTATAACATCTGTTTCAGCGCATTTCTGGTACATTTTTTTGATTTCCATTTTTTCCTTAACATTTCGTCTTTTTTTTTTGTTTAGAATTGCATAACTCTTCTTGCTGGCAAGTTTGCAAAGTTTATGTCGTCTGCAAAGTTCCTCTTTTTCTGTTTTTTTTTCAAAAAGATTTTTCAGGCTTGCATACAGTCAGCCAGTGCTTGACATTATATCTGAATATTCATAAGTGGGGTCGAAGCATAACTTAGAAAATTTATATCCGGGGACATACTTTGATTGCCCAACCGTTGGACCCATTCTCCATTATAAACAAGCAGTGGGATCCAGATTACAGATATAACTGTCATTTTTTAAGAATTGGCCGGCGTATGGTTAGATATTATCAGTTAAAGTTGTGCCATGGTCTGACCACCTGTATGGACTATTAGATTCTCGCACACCAGATCGAGATTTTCCATGTATATACCCATTTGAGATAATTCTAACTCGATACCCGTAACAGCCCGTGGGAAGGATAAAAACACGTCGGCCGCACGTCGATCCATGACGTCATTTTAATGTTAAAATCAAGTCAACCCAACGTATTCAGGATTTTCTGGAAGTCTATTTCATGTTTTTCCAATATAAAATGAGGTATTAAATGGTGAGCAAGAAAAAAATGGTCCATTATTTGTGTGAGGATGGGATAGAAATATCCGTCCCGCGCGAACACCGTTTGTCATCACTCGACAAGGCTCATGATGCCAATTGTTGATGCTCGGGACGGATTTTTCTATCCCACCCTTACATTCATGATGTATTCTAATCTATCATTAGTGAAAGGTTTGGATACCGAGGATCGCCATTTGGCATTACAGGGCTTGTCGATTGAAGAAAAACGGTGGTTGCGGGGGGTTCTTTTTTCTAAACCATTCTGACACACGTATTGCAATATCCGTTTTAATAGTTTTGTGCGGATTTTTTCCTTCAAATTTCAACAGAACATTCTGTAAGCAAATAAATGAGACCCTGATCATACGACGCGTTATGCGGCGTCTGGTCTGGGTCTATGCTGTTTGCATGTGTCCTACAAATTATATCGGTTAATTAAATAGCGGATACAAATGTATACTTAAACCAATTTCTAATCGGTTACTTTTCAAACTCATTATTTCTGACCAAACGCTAATAAAATTGAAATTAATCTTTGCCTATATATGTGCATTTTGACTTGCAAACGCTTAGCGGTGTTTTTGAACAGTTTTATTTCACTTCAAAGTTTTTAGGGTTTAAAATGCAAATATCGATTTTTTTTAAAGAAAAATGGTTTTTCGGAGTTATTTTTATAAAATTGATGTTTAGGTTGTTAAAAACTGGTCTGTCCGACTTGAAAACGCCAAACAAATGAAATTTTGCTTATGGTAGATTTTTTACGCATTTCTAAAAATGTGTAGAACTTGATTAGTCCATTTTTGGCGATTAAAGCCAGTCGATTTGTATACCCTATGTTTCTCTTTCTGAACTAGCGTAGAATGTAAGGTGACCAATTAGAACTTGGTTTTAGTATACTTGTGTCATTGAGTGTAATATACTGAGAAACCAGCCTTAGTTTAAAATATTTGAATTACTTTGAATTCAGTATAATATACTAGATTTAATTAGCTAGGGTTATGCAGTGAAATGAATTGTTTAAATATATAGACAAACCAAGCTTGATTAACTTCTTGAAACATATGTTAATAATGGTATGTACCAGACGAGACGGTTAAAGAAAACACACACAAAGAACGCACTAGAAAACTACGACTACTAATGTTCGAATGTACCAATTGTTCTTGAATTCAAATGAACTTTAGTCCTTATTAGATAGCGTACTTTAATCTGCCTTTTTAACCACCTGATAATTCCAGCTCCACCAGATTGGTTGATTGGAGACTTCGATGAAAACCTCGAGTAAGAGTATTTGTTCTCGCACATATGATCGGGATTTCCATTGTTGTTACCCATGTGGTATATAGAGGATCTTACATGAGTTCTCATGTTTTATTGAATTTATTAAACGAGTTGAGGGGAAGTGATAAAATGCGAGGCTTGCCGAGCATTTTATCACTTTTTCGTAACGAGTTTGATACATTCATTAATACAGGAGCAACTTTGAATGTTAGATTCTATTTATCATATGACAAACAGATTACTTTGAAATCCCATTTCGTTATAATTTTGTCATTATGTACGCAACGTTGTTATGGACTTTATGGTTTATTGATTTTATTGCATGACATTATTTCACTCCCAGACTTGACGTCATAATATGATAAAATTCTTTCTCACACACAGTGATCCCTATGTTAGTTCGCTGTCATATGATTTTTCTATCCCATCCTCACACGAATAATGGTTTTTTTTTTTGTTTTTTTTTTGCTAACCACTGATATCTCACTTTATATTGGAAAAAAACATGAAAATACTTCCGAAAAATCCTGAATACGCTGAGATTACAATGACGTCACGGACCGATGTGCGGCCAGCGTGCGGCCAACATGCGGCTGTTCGTTTTGTTTCTTTACCACGGACTGGTACTGGTATGGGTAAAAACATCGGAAATCCCGACCTGGTGTGCGAGAATCTGATAGTCCATACAGGTGGTCAAACCATGTTACAACTTTAACTTATTATTACCAAACCGTCTATATACGAGTAATTGTCTATATTTTGCCATGTCTTCGGCCTCGTGCATTAGCGCATCAGGTCGTCCACTGCACCTCGGGGTAATAGTTTGGACTATACTACTATCTGGCAAGAAATAACTGTATATTATTATCTAAAAATACGTCGACCAATTCTTAATAAATGGGAGAGCATTGGTTCATTGGTAGAGTGCTTGACTCGAGACCGAGAGACCGAGGGTTCGAGCATCAGAGGCGTGACTGCGTTGTGTCCTGGAGCAAGACACCTTAATCCTAGCTAAGTACTGGTTCAACCCAGGTAGACCCGTCCCTACATAACTGAAAGATTGTTGATGGGACGTAAAAAATCAAACCAAACGAAAAAATCTTCTTAAAAAATGTCAGTAATACATGTATCTGTAATCTGGATCCCACTGCTTTTTAAAATTGCGAATGTTCCAAACGGTTGGGCAATCAAAGTATATCCCCGGATTTATCATTTTTACCTTATGCTTCGACCCTACTTACGAATAATCAGATATTATGTCAATCAATCTCTGACTGTATGCAAACCTGAAAAATATTTTTGAAAAAAGGCAATTCGCAGTCGCTAGCTGGATTCGTACCTGGATGAATATGTGCATGCAAAGTGTGAAGGTCCATTTTCTGCTGATGTGATCTGGTTTGTATTTAAGCAAGGACGCCGCTTCATGAACCATAACTGAGACAGCAACTCTTCTGACTTCGAAGATACATACTCCAAGAAAGATTTTAATTGTGTTACCTTAAGACGTGTCTCTGTAAGTAAATACAGTAAAACCTGTCTTAAGCGGCCACTCAAAAATAGACTTAACAAAGGATCCAAACTTTAAGAGGAGATGGTAGCTTAACGCAGATCAATAGTATTGTAGAATTCTGCAATACTTTTTGACCTGCCTTAAGCTATAATCGGCCTTGAAAACCAATCTTTTTGATTCTTTTGAGTGACTTCTTAACACATGTTTTACTTTAGTTGTTTAAATTTATACCAGTCTCCTTCTTATGTTATTCTTATTTATTGAATATAGTTTACTGCATGTACAGTAAAACCTGTCAAGCGGCCACTCAAAAATAGACAAAACAAAGATCTAAATGACCAATAATATCTTAATGAAGGTCGATAGTATTGCAGAATGCTCCCCTTTGAACATTCTGTAATACTTTTGACCTGTATTAAGCGATAACTGGTCTTGAAAACAATTTTTGGTCTTTTTGAGAGTGGCCGTTTTAGACAGGTTTTACTGTACTTCAATTCTCTAATGCCATTGCTATCAAAGAGGATTGAAGATAATTTTGCACTACAATATATATGAAGTAAAATGAAATTGGCATTGGAGACTGTGTATCAGACTAAGTTTTAGTGATAGTTGTTTAATAGTAGAAGAGTCTTATACCCAAATAAATATATAAGAATCGGGAGCGCAGTGGCTCAGTGGTAGAGTGCTTGACTCGAGACCGAAGGGCCGCGGGTTCAAGCCTCACCGGCGTCACTGTGTTGTGGTCCTTCAGCAAGACATATTTATCCTAGCTTAGTACTGGTTCAACCCAGGAAGACCCGTCCCTATATAACTGAACGATTGTTGATGGGACGTAAAGAATCAAATCAAACAAAAACAAACAAACAAAATATATAATATATAATATTGAAGCGCAACACTCACCTCTCTATATTTACCCGACAAAAAAGAAAGGAATGCCCACAGTAAAACTTATCAATTTTTCTGAAAGCCGTAAATGAAAAACAAAATTTGTTTGCATTATTATATAAACATTCTATCGGAAGTTACATTTTAGAAATTTCTTTTCGAAAGATTAATATTAACCTCAATAAAACCGGCCTCAAAGCAGATAAGGGGTCAATTTGCAAAATCATAAAAAATCACCTGGATGAATATGTGCATGCAAAGTGTAAAGGTCCATTTTCTGCTGATGTGATCTGGTTTGTATTTAAGCAAGGACGCCGCTTCATGAACCATAACTGAGACAGCAACTCTTCTGACTTCGAAGATACATACTCCAAGAAAGATTTTAATTGTGTTACCTTAAGACGTATCTCTGTAAGAAAATACAGTAAAACCTGTCTTAAGCGGCAACTCAAAAGTAGACTTAACAAAAGATCCAGACTTTAAGAGGAGATGGTAGCTTAACGCAGATCAATAGTATTGTAGAATTCTGCAATACTTTTTGACCTGCCTTAAGCTATAATCGGCCTTGAAAACCAATCTTTTGGATTCTTTTGAGTGACTTCTTAAGACACGTTTTACTTAGTTGTTTAAATTTATACCAGTCTCCTTCTTATGTTATTTTTATTTATTAAATATAGTTTACTGCATGTACAGTAAAACCTGTCAAGCGGCCACTCAAAAATAGACAAAACAAAGATCTAAATGACCAATAATATCTTAATGAAGGTCGATAGTATTGCAGAATGCTCCCCTTTGAACATTCTGTAATACTTTTGACCTGTATTAAGCGATAACTGGTCTTGAAAACAATTTTTGGTCTTTTTGAGAGTGGCCGTTTTAGACAGGTTTTACTGTACTTCAATTCTCTAATGCCATTGCTATCAAAGAGGATTGAAGATAATTTTGCACTACAATATATATGAAGTAAAATGAAATTGGCATTGGAGACTGTGTATCAGACTAAGTTTTAGTGATAGTTGTTTAATAGTAGAAGAGTCTTATACCCAAATAAATATATAAGAAGGGGGAATGCAGTGGCTCAGTGGTAGAGTGCTTGACTCGAGACCGAAGGGCCGCGGGTTCAAGCCTCATCGGCGTCACTGCGTTGTGGTCCTTCAGCAAGACATATTTATCCTAGCTTAGTACTGGTTCAACCCAGGAAGACCCTTTCCTATATAACTGAACGATTGTTGATGGGACGTAAAGAATCAAATCAAACAAAAACAAACAAACAAAATATATAATATATAATATTGAAGTGCAACACTCACCTCTCTTTATTTACCCGACAAAAAAGAAAGAAATGCACACAGTAAAACTTATCAATTTTTCTGAAAGCCGTAAATGAAAAACAAAATTTGTTTGCATTATTATATAAACATTCTATCGGAAGTTACAGTTTAGAAATTTCTTTTCGAAAGATTAATATTAACCTCAATAAAACCGGCCTCAAAGCAGATGGAGGTCAATTTGCAAAATCATAAAAAATCATAGTGCGGTGCAATACCCATCTCTGTTGTGGACTATCCAAAATACTGGAGAGAAGTCTTATGGAATGTCAACATACTAAATATCCTTAAAGCGGCAGTATTCACTTTTAATTGACACAATTGGTGCTCAAATACAATCATACTTAAGGGGGACAGCAACCCTAATGATGAGTTTGTTTTATCAGAAAGAGCTCTATTAACCATGAACTTTGATACAAATATCATCAAAATCGGTTGAAAAATGGGCAAGTAATGGGCATTTAAAGAATTCAATATGGCCAACATTTAGCCGCCATTTTGAATATTTAATTAGTTTTCAGAATATTTTCAACTGCTTATAATTATCACTGCTATCACATCATCTGTATTTCAGCAGATATGCAGTTTATACATAATGAACATGTTTCATTAAAGATTAATGCAAATAATTCATTGGTTTGTCTTTTATTTTGATTACGCATATTTAATTAGGCTGAGTGACGTCACTAAGCCTACAAAATGGCCACTTCCATTACATTTCATTTGAAAATATTCAAACAACCACAACTTCCACATTTTTCAACCGATTTAGATGAAACTGGTATCAAAAGTCATGGTTTATTAAGATCTTTCATATAAAACATAGTTATCATCAGGGTTGCCGTCCCCTTTAACTGTAATGTCTTAAACAGGAATACAGAACTTAACCCTAAACGCGCCAATTGCAGCAGAAGTCTTCTGCTTTTTCTCGTCTGCTGAAATGTTTAAGAAGCCTCTATGGCAAACAGTGTGGACCGAGATCAGACAGTTCTGTGTCCACGCTGTTTGCCTCTAAACTGAAATCGTCAGTAATGATAGACAATTATTTGCAGCAGACGACTTCAGCAGACGACATTTTCAAATGCATTTTTTTCTTGGTGCTTTAAGGGTTAAACTAGATTTTATTGTTCAAAACTGTTATCGGGGATTGAGAATAAGTAAAGTAGCACAGTTGGTATGGATCATCAATCACCCTTCGTAGCTGAATCCATAACGTTGTAACATTTTGTTTGATATAATTGCCGTAACTTAACACTGTAAAGCGTACACACCATAAACCAACAGTTACAAACAGTGTAGAACCAAGCGGAGTCGTCCAGTCCAGGGCTATACTGTTTATCACCATAATGGTCAAATCGAGTTAAACCGGTTATGTTATGATTTAATATGTTTACGTTTATGTCTCACTCAGCAAGTTTTTTTTTATGTCATGTTGGGGTGTCTTGAGACTTTCCACACGGCAAAAGAAGTTATAAACGATAAAGGCGTACTTCGAATCGAACTATAGTCCCTACTATAGTAACTAACGTTTGATTCGAGCACCTATAGTCGCTACTAGGGTGACGTCACGAACCTACTGGAGATGGTCGGAGCACGTTACACTAGTAGTTAGACTGGTTCCCTACTCTAGACCTATCTAGCACGATGGGTTCAAGATCTAGCACGATGGGTTCAAGATCGGTCAGTAGCCTCAAAATTATATGTTTTTGTAAAATAAACCTAGCTGAGCGTAATTTTTGGTCCCGCTTATTCGTAATTGATTTTTAGAAAGCGCTGTGCAGTTTATACCATCCTTTTTGTCTACGATGAAGAATTAAAGTGGAGCATACAGGGCTATTATTTTTGTTTACTTGCCAACCAACTAAAGTTCCAACTTTAGCCGTTCGGGTGTAATCGCTCGTGCGAATCTATTACGTAAGAACTATAGTAGGAACTTTAGTTCGATTCGAAGTACGCCAAAGATATAGCTACTCAAGGAATTACACAATGACGCCAGTAAGGCTCAAACCAGGAACCTTTTGCTGACAAGTTATGTATTAAACCACTGACCCACTGCACTCCCGGCGCTTATTGCTTTGACCAGAATCATCTATGCTGAAACAAAGGAACTACTTAAATAAATATATCGCCATTTTGTCAGACATACATGTATGCATGTGCTTAACTTAAAGCTGTAAGTACCATGGATTTAAACCCGGTCCCACAGACCTTACGACCGCGCTGCGACCTTTCCTTAATTTAGAATTAAAAATTGACAATCGCAGAGAGGCTGCAGAGGTCGCGGCAAGGTTTAACATAGGTCGCAACAAGGTCGCAGCAAGGTCGCCGATCGGTCGCCAATGAAAATCAGTCGCCGCTAGTCTTTTGGGCATGCACAAAAGACTAGCCGGGACTGAATTTGATGGCCGAATAGTTGCAAAGGTTTCCTTGAAGTTGGCGATCAGTCGTAGACAAGTCGCGGAACAGTTGCCGATCGATCGCCGATCAGTCGCCGACCGATTTCATGAACACATTAGCTCTCAACTCTTCAGCAACTAGTCTTCGACTAATCAGCGACTGATCTCCCAGTGATCGACAGGTTGCGTTGCCAGCTTCAGCAAAGAGCTAAATGAACACCTCATTTTGATGATGACCCTAAGCGCTGTCCTAGAGACCAGCTGATCCGGAAATATCAGATGCTGAAAGTGTACGCGTATGATCAGAGCAAGTAGGTCCCAGCAGAATCATCACAACCACGACTGCAGCGTTCTGTTAGATAAATGTTGTAGGCGAACAACTTTATCTAATGTGTTATCATGCTATCAACTTGCATAGAAATGGTTGTTTTATTTCAAAACACTTTGTTTAAAAAAAAATATAATCAAACAGTCTCCGATCAGTCGCCGACTAGTCATCGACTGGTTGCTGATGGTCGCCGATTACTCTGAATTAGTCGCCGACCGATCGCCGATTCGTCGATGATCGATCGCCGACTAAATGCAGAACAATTGCCGATCCTCTGACGATTGGTCGGCGATCAGAGACTGGTCGGCGACTAGTCGGCAACCATACCAGAAATAGAAAAAAAAAACGATTGCAATTGTTGCAGAGGTCGCAGTCAAAATCAGTCGCCATAAGCCCGCGTCGCGGTCGCAAGCTCTGTGGGACCGGGGCTTTATAGATAAACACATTATTTAGCATAAAAGTGTTACATAAGTTTTAACATATGTTTTTGTGCTCAAAAGAACCGTCATATTTGTGTTCAAAAGAACCGACTCATTAAGACGGTTCTTTTGAGTACCCACACCATATCGTTTTGGTTGAGAAATAAGAAAATAATTTTTGGTACGCTATATATTTCAATATGCTAGCAAGTCTCTGTAGCTGAGTGGTCTTGATTTCGTCTTACTTGATCGCATACACTGGAGACAGGGTTTCTCTCGACCAGGTCCATATTAGACCTGCATGTATTAACCATTTGTATATTGATGTTTTTTCCTTCTGGTTTATTACAATAAACTTGGGATAGTCCTTTGCACATATCTAGGGGTGTCAGTATATAATTTTCAAAACACCTTGTATTTTTTGTCTGTATATTTCTTTCCACATTTACAAACAGTGTATACATACCTTGATGAAGTACATTTCATCTGAGTCTTCATTGTTTGCAAAAGTACTTATTTATGGGGTCTCCTGAATACAAAATGGTTAATTACAGTAAAACCTGTGTAAAACGGCCACTCTCTAACGACCAAAAATTGGTTTTCAAGACCAATTGACGTTTAATTAAGGTCAAAAGTATTTCAGAATGCGCTAATGGGGTGCATTCTGCAATACGTTTGACCTTGATTAATTTTAAGCTCCCATTTGTCATTCAGATATTTGTTTTGTATATTCTTGAGTGGCAGTTTTATACAGGTTTTACTGTATATAGTTAGGTCATGAGTTTGAAGGTCTGTCCAGCAATATTCAATGATATTATTCTCTCCCTAAATTTAGGATAGAAAAGAGTACTACTCCATTAAGATTAAACAATATTTATTCTAAAGCTCAATACATTTACACATACTTGTAGTCACAGTATTAATATCAATTTTCCACAGAATTTGAAAAGAAGCAAACATGCTTTTTAAATAATCTCCTGTAATACATGTTATGAACGGAGTTGGTGAAACTACCGTCCTGAGACTTACTATAAAGTGCCAAAGGTAGACAATATAGCAACATCATACACTGCTTAAAGTATTTAGAGGATCACCGCGTGTTTTATCACTGATCACAATACAAATGCACCCATAGTCCGACTCAAAGCAAGAGTTGGATTAACAAGGCAAACACATGTTTGTTCTGTGATTATTTAGTTACTGATAAAGGATGATGATTCTTAATGAAAATGAAGTAATCCCTTTCCAGAAATATCCATGGAACGCTTTAAGCAAAAATGGAATTTTGTTAAAGATACCCCTTTTTCAAAACCAAACTTAAAGACGACTTTTTCAATCAAACACCACATCACCATCATTTATGTACATTCAATAGCCCTTTAATGTTTTAGAAAAATCATTAGGTAATACGCTATTAAAAATTCCAAAGATTCTACAAGCAATACTTGCTACCATGCTGCTGCATTTGGAGATTACTTTTTAGTTGATATGCAACATGACCATCTTCTGAAAAAGTTTAATTTTGACCTATTGACCCAATCCCCAAGGGGGGCAAATATGTGCTAAATGTTGTTAAATTTTGTGATTCCCTTGAATTGACAATCGCAGAGAGGCTGCGGAGGTCGCGGAGGTCGCGGCAAGGTTTAACATAGGTCGCAGCAAGGTCGCAGCAAGGTCGCTGATCGGTCGCCAATGAAAATCAGTCGCCGCTAGTCTTTTGGGCAAGACTGAATTTGGTCGCCGTGTAGTTGCATAGGTTTCCTAGAAGTCGGCGATCAGTCGTAGACAAGTCGCTGAACAGTCGCCGATCGATCGCCGATCAGTCGCCAACCGTTTTTATGAACACATTAGCTCTCAACTCTTCAGCAACTAGTCTTCGACTAATCAGCGACTGATCGCCCACTGATCGACAGGTTGCGTTGCCAGCTTCAACAAAGAGCTACATGAATCATGCCATCCTGAAATAATTTCACCTCATGCGCTGAAAGTGTGTGCATCATGAGCACCAAAGTAGACGATGAAAATTACTACCGAAATTCCGACACCTCATTTTGACGATGAACCTCAGCGCTGTCCTAGAGACCAGCTGATCCGGAAATATCAGATGCTGAAAGTGTACGCGTATGATCAGAGCAAGTAGGTCCCAGCAGAATCATCACAACCACGACTGCAGCGTTCTGTTAGATAAATGTTGTAGGCGAACAACTTTATCTAATGTGTTATCATGCTGGCAACTTGCATAGAAATGGTTGTTTTATTTCAAAACACTTTATTCAAAAAAAAAAAAGATAATTAAACAGTCTCCGATCAGTCGCCGACTAGTCGTCGACTGGTTGCTGATGGTCGCCGATTACTCTGAACTAGTCGCCGACCGATCGCCGATTCGTCGATGATCGATCGCCAACTAAATGCGAAACAATCGCCAATCCTCCGACGGTTGGTCTGCGATCAGAGACTGGTCGGCGACTAGTCGGCACACATACCAGAAATAGAAAAAAAAACGTTTGCAATTGTTGCAGAGGTCGCAATCAAAATCAGTCGCCATAAGGCCGCGTCGCGGTCGCAAGCTCTGTGGGACCGGGGCTTTATAGATAAACACATTATTAGCGTAAAAGTGTTAATATTTTCTAACCCATAAGTTTTAACATGTTTTGGTGCTCAAATGAAACGTCTCATGAGTGCTCAAAAGAACCTTCTCATTAAGGCGGTTCTTTTGAGTACCCACACCATATGTTTTGGTTGAGAAATAAGAAAATAGTTTTTGGTACGCTGTATGTTTCAATATGCTAGCAAGTCTCTGTAGCTGTGTGGGCTTGATTTCGTCTTACTTGATCGCATGTACCGAAGACAGGCTTTCTCTCGACCAGGCATTTATTAGACCTGCATGTATTAACTATGTATATTGATGTTTTTTCCTTCTGGTTTGATACAATAATCTTGGTACATGCTGAGTCTATTGTACATATCTTGGGGTGTCAGTTTATGATTTTAAAACATCTTGCTTTCTTTAGTCTGTAGAATTATTTTTACATTTACAAACAGCGTATACATACCTTGATGGAGTGCATTTAATCTGATTCTTCACTGCTTGCAAAAGTACTCGTTAAGGAGTATCCTGAATAGAAAAGGGTTAAATACAGTAAAACCTGTGTAAAACGGCCAGTCTCAAAAAGACCAAAAATTGGTTTTCAAGTCCAATTGACGCTTAATTCAGGTCAAAGTATTGCAGAATGCACCAAGGGGGTGCATTCTGCAATTGTTTTGACCTTCATTAAGCTCCCATTTGTCGTTAAGATATTTGTTTTGTCTACACTAATCGAAAGATCTAACCGATCAGTCTTAAAAACTGTTTTCTAGAAAACTACATATTTTTGACAAGCAAAGTGTTTAGCGCAAACTTTTATCAAGTTTTTTCAAGTGTCTTCCTGAAATAACAGGTTCTATTATCGTATCTAATTGGTTGGGGCTAATTTTATTTATAAACCTCGATTATTGCCTGCTTTGAAAAAATGCAAGTGATCGGTTAGAACTTTCGATTAGTGTATCTTTGAGTGGCAGTTTTATACAAGTTTTACTGTATATAGTAATGGTAGAGCAAAAACTGGCAAAAAGTCGCTTATTTATCCCCATCTGTAAAATAAAAAACGATTGCATGAATGATATGGCGAGATGTTGAAGTTTCTTGGATCGCCGGAAGTACTTTTTCAAAGAGGGGCAGTGGTGTTAAAATTTGGCAAAAACTTCATTTTTAGAAGTGAAGTTGTGAATTTCTGAAATCGATTTGCAGCAACAGATACACGAAACCAACAACGAAAGACTAAAAAATGACCATTGAGTTTTATATAATCCTGACCTGGCTTTAATATAAAGTCAAAGTCAGAAATGAAATGTCTTTATTTTTGGGTGAAAATCAGTATTTTTTAAAAAAATAATCCAAATTTTTGTAATCGGACAGGTAAAGTTTTTAAAATTTATAGTCATCTTTTTTAAATTTGATGCTCCGTTATTCAACTTACATATATCCTGTCGTGTTAACTTATAAAACCTGCGAAAATATTTTCTTAGTTTGCCTCGAAAACTGACATTTTTATACTCAGGTATATTTCGTGAAATGCATGAGATATCAGGGCATTGTCATATTATGAAAATGACGTATATATAGTAAACATACCAAATGGAAACAACATTTATCATGTTCTGTGTTATCACATCAAGCATTGACACGCACTAAAAGAGGGCCAAGTGACCCTGGATCGCCCCACCTGAGTTTTTTTAAAACCTCTAATCTATATGTATCTATTAAAAACTGACCATGCCCCAGGTGAACCCTTCGTGGGGCCATTTTTGTCCCCAGAGTTCAATTTGGAGCAAATTTCATGTATGGTCCACTGGGTGATATCAGGGATCTAGACCTAGTGGTTTCAAACCAAGAGATTTTGTATGTTTCAATTTATAAGTCAATGTAAACTGTGTGACATCCATGATAAGGCCATTACGACCGAATAACCACAATTTGAGCAACTAGGAAGAGTACCACTAGGTAATGTTACAAACCAAATATTCTGGCAAAAATAGTTTTCAATGTTTTCTCTAAATAACCTATTGATCGAGGAAAAATCTGTCAAATAATAAGTCGCTCAGTTGAAGTGGAACCTCTCCCTACTTGTAAAATAGGATTGTGATATATCAATGGAAAGTTCTATAACTGTACATTATGAAACCACTAGAATTACTTTTCGAAACAGGGACAGTGACTCTTTATTAGGTTTCGAAGAAGGGCATCCTCATTCAAAGAATCATATATAGCATCTAAAATAAGCAAAAGTTGGCTGGGTGAAAAGAAATGCAAATAACTTAATTTGTCTTCCTTGTGTCTCGTGATGGTTGAGCGGCTCTTCCTCACGGTGCCACGGGGTTGTCTGCAGTTTGTGATTGTTGTATTTCCTGATCATACTCATTTACTATTTTTCAAAATTTTAAAGCAGTAGGGGTGTATATTTAATCAAATAAGCCATGCAATTAAACAGTTAGGCCTATTTTAATGTAATACATAAGAACGCGGATCTGACAAAAGGGAGCTTAAGATATCCAAGCAGTTATTACGTAAGAGACAATTGAAAAATTCTTAAAATAACATAAAAATTACATGCCTTTATATTTCCATGAAAATGCTTTTAAACTTTGATACCATCAAAATAGCAAAAGTTTCTGATTATACTTTTTTTATGTTTTCTATAAGGGTCGTTGCCATGTCAACACAACGATCAAAACACCTACAAGTGGGTCATTTTGAATGCCTATAATACGACCTAGAAGATATAAATTCATGTAACTTCATCTGCATTTTCATTATTACATGTATAATAGAAAGGTGCGAAAACTTTAAATGCTAGAGTCTTATGCTGAGCATGCAATAATCAACAAACGAATATAGATCAACACTCTGACGTCATCACAGGGTTAATGCCATTCTTGACGTCACATTCCAAACTGATTACATATGTTGTTTCTAACGTCCATATAATAATCAGTTTTGAAGATAATCACTTCAAATTTTCGGTAAATGCTCTAAACATGTACTACTTTGCAGATGTAACATTAGCCTGATTTTGATATCGCGACCATAAGGTACCTTTCATCATATCTTGGTCCATAGATATATGCAGAATGGAAGTAACTGATTTATCATTTTGACATCATTGTTTAGTACCATGATTACATTTATTTTAATCTTTTGCCTTTTAATTTACACATATTGTCAGTGCGTACGATTTGAACGCATTCCAAATCAAGTATGGTCTTTTATTCATCAGCTAATTAAAATATAGTAGGTTTTGCCAAATTGGTATTAGTAGCAGCATGGAGTTTGTGCATCACCCAATTGTCCCTCAAAATCTGTTTTAAAGAGTAACTATATTAGTGCTATAACAAGAACTTGCCATTTACATTTATGCCTCGATGGTGGGTATTTCAAATTATCAATATAATCTTGGAGTTTAAGGTCAAGGTCAAATTAAGACAAAATATGTAATACGACTCACAACATGAACTCCTCTTTCATTTCTACGACCAAGGGTGTTCATATATACCACAATGATTGTCTATGGGGCGTAGATTACAACGTAGGTTTCTAATCACCGCTTTGCCATTGGTGTCAAAAGATAAGGTCAAATATACTAACAATTAGTTTACGGCTTGTTACGCGAACTCCTCCTTCATTTTTTACGAAGGGTATTCATACTTAGCACAATTATAACAAAGTATGTTACATATCACCGCTACGGTCCTGGAGTCATAGGTTAATTAGAATCTGTCTAACAGTGGTATGTTTTTGACAGAGGTGCTTCATATTTTGTAGAATAATTGCCAATATGACATTTGAGTCTTAATTTTCAAAATAATTTGAAGCTGGTTGTATGGACTGTAAAGCAATATCTCTAACATATTTTGTTGTAGATGGTTCATATTTCTACGGTGTTCTTTTGTCAATAATAGCTTCTGACTGCTGATATGACCTTTGTATCAAAGTTCAAGGTCAAACTGCTTAAAAACCTACATTTTAAACCATCAAAGTGGTACTAATCATTAATATGTTTATGACTCTCCTAGGTTCTATGCGAGACAGACCGAATAGTGGATTATGAATTCCCTGCATGGGGTAGCAATAAAGAGGTCCTTAAACGGTTTAGTTATTTTCTGATAAAATATTTATGTTTATCTTAGTGAACCTATATAGGCGGTAAGTCCCCTCTTAGAGCCCCTTTAGTTCGGTGAGATATTGAAATACACTTAGACATAAAATAATCTTTCCCTTAGCAGATAGTTTGTTGATGACCACTCATAAACCAAAATGTAAGCCTTTAAACTCTGCATATACGGCATGTAACGTATTCTGTTTTGGAAGAGATGTATATATGATCATGTTTGGGACACTGGCTGTCTATGGTTTTATGATGGCAAAATCGCCTCCTAAACTACTAGCTAGATTTTAACCAAACTTTGCAGGAATGGTTCTTATATGACCCTCTTAAATAATTGTTCAAATAGTTTTGTCCATTGCATATCTAGGTCACATGGGCTAAAATAGATTTTCAAAATGAAAATCTTCTTGCTTGAAACCGCCTAGAGTCTTAATATTTGGTGTGTAGCATAACCTAGTAGACATCCATCAAGTTTTTACAAATTATAGCCCTGTGGTGTAAATGACACATTCCTGGAGGTGGCATATTTTACATAGGCATGTGATCACCTGCTGGGAAATGGCTGATCTCTTGGCTCTCTTGTGTGTGGTGTTCACTTTCCCATATTGTGTCTCGAGTCAGTTAAGGTACTTGATTGTATCGATATCTGGGTTTTACCCTCTGCTTTACTTTTTATATTGGGAAAACATAAAACAAATCATCTTGTCAGAAAAGACAATGCCTAGCACCTTGGTATTTGGTATGCAACATCACCTAACTAAGTACGCCTCTACCAATTTTATTCAATTTGGAGCACAGGGACTATTGAGTGGACCCGCCTGCGAGCTCACATGTTCACTATAGGAATCTATTTGGAAAATCGTCTTGTCTGACACCACAAGGCATAGAGCATAGATATTTGTTATGTAGCATCACCTAGTATACCTCTACATTATGGCCCTTGTGCAAAGATGGCCCTACCCTGGGTCATATGTTTTACATAGGCTTATATATCGAACACTTAAAAAAGTCTAGTCTGAAACCACAAAACCTAGAGTCTATATGTGGCATGAAGCATCATCTAGTAGATTTACTAAGTTTGTTGAAAATTATGGCATTGTGGCCGAAAATGAGGCCGCCAGGGGGATTCATGTTTTATATATAGCTTATATAGAGAACATATTAAAACTCATTCTTGTCAGATACTAAAAGGCTTGATATTTGATATATAGCATCACCAAGTGGTACTCTACCAAGTTTGTTCAAATTATGGTTCTGTGGTCAAAATCGCTTCGTCCTGGAGGTCACAGAGTTTATGAGGCTGTTATTGTTATTTGACTCTTCCTCACGGTGCCATGGGTTGTATGCAATGTGTGAGTGTGGCATTTCCTGGTCAAACTTTCTTTTTACATTGCCTTACATATAGTGAAAACATAACAAAAATGTTCTTGTCTAAGACCACCAGGCCTAGAGCCCTGATAATTGGTATGCAGCATCAGCTGATACACAACATTTAAATATGTTCCAATTATGACTCTGGGACTGAACATGGATCAAAAGGCAGGTCATCAGGAGCTTGGCCAGTTTCCAATAGATACCTTAAGATAAGACGTTTAAAACAAAACTCAGGTGAGTGATCTCGGGTCACTTGGTCCTCTTTTTATTATGTCATTACTTGTTTTGATATCATAGATCATGATAAATGCTGTTTTAATTTGAAATGTTTACTTTATGTACGTCATTTTCTTAATATGGCAATGTCCATATATACAAGTAATAGCAATACGTGCATTTAACAAAATATACCTGAATATCAAAATGCCAGATTTGAGGTAAAAACGAAAATATTTTGGTGGGGTTTTTAAGTATACACGACAGAAATATATGTAAGTTGAATAATTCAGCATAAAATTTGAAAAAAGTTAAATAGCAACTCTATATTTTAAAACTTTATAAGCCAGATTACAAAAATCCGTGTTTAAATTTATAAAAACACCGATTTTTACCCAAAAATCAGGACATTAAAATTACGGTTTTGACACCATAATAAAATCAGAGTGAACTTATATAAGACTCAATAATCATTTTCCAGTCTTTCTTTGCTAGTGGCATGTATCTGTTGCTGCAAATGGATTTCAGAAATTCGCAATTTCACTTCTAAAAACGAAGTTTTTGCCAAATTTTAACACCCTCTTTGAAAAAGTGATTCCGGCGATCCAAGAAACTTCAAGAAACATCTTGTCACATCATTCATACAATTATTTTCTATTTTACTGATGGGGAGGGGTTATCGGTCAATTTTCGCTAGTTTTTGCTTTACCATAAGGTCATGAGTTTAAAGGTCTGTCCAGCAAAATTCATTGATATTATTATCTCCCTTCCCCAAATTCATGAAATTTTGGATAGAAAAAAGTTCTACTCCATTACGTTTAAACAATATTTATTCTCAACTTCGATACATTTACATACACTTGTGGTCACAGTATAAATATCAATATCCCATAGAATTTGAAATTAAGCAAACATGCTTTTTAAATCATCTCCTGTAATACATGTTATAAATGGAGTTGGTGAAACTACCGTCCTGAGACTTACTAAAAAGTGCCACAGGTAGACAATATATCAATATCATACACTGCTCAAATTATTTAAAGGAACACCGCGTGTTTTGTCATTGATCACAATACAAATGCACCCATAGTCCGACTCAAAGCAAGAGTTGGTTTAACAAGGCAAACGCATGCGTGTCCTGTGATTAGTTTAGGTACTGATGAAGGATGATGATTATTGATGAAAATGAAGTAATATCTTTTCAGAAATATCCACGGAACGCTTTATGTAAAAATGGAATTTTGTTAAAGATACCCCTTTTTTCAAAAACCAAATTTAAAGACGACTGTTTCAATCAAACACCACATCACCATCATTTATGTACATTTTTTTCGGTAATGATGTCGATGTACATTCAGTAGTCATTTAATGTTTCAGAAAAATCATTAGGTAATACGCTATTAAAAATTCCAAAGATTCTATAGAGTTCCAGAAATAATCGCCATTTTCTTGAAAATTAAAAATTACAAAATTTGAGCCATGAACTCGAGCACCGATTGTTTTGTCAAACACTTTCTTTGATCCAATATTTTGACTCTCTTTGCAAAGATAGCAAATAAAACTGGGTTTCTACCTTATTGTGCAGTGAAATGTATGACTTTCTATAGGACAGGGGTAATTATTATCACCTATGGAACATTATCTGATGTTCCTTAAAATATTTTGAGTAGTTCCAGCTGCAGGGCAAAATAAATATATAGAAAGAAGCGAGGAAAGAACAAATAAGGTGAAGAAGGAAAGTTCTGCATATTATAAGTCGTACTAAGGAACTAACTTTGTTGTGTTGTAAGTTTCCATTTGAGCCGCGACATGAGATTTCCAACAATGTGGTATGTGCGACCAGCAAAGGCTCAGACCAGCCTGCGCATATGTGCAGTCTGATCAGAGCCGTTGCTAGTCGCTTGATTATTCTATGAATATTAAGCTTCTGACCGAACATCATTTGGAGTTTCTAAGATTAAATTGAGACTGCACAGGCTCGTCTGAGTCTATACCTGCCAAAATGCCACATTGTTGGAAATCACATATCGCGGCTCATTTCTCATAAATATCTTTATTTAGTCTGTTTTTGAGTGGCCGCTTTACACAGGTTTAACTGTACGGACATTTCTAATCGACAGCAATCGAGATGAACCCCGAGATGACGAAGGTAGCATTCATGTTGATCTTGTGCTACAGTCTGACCATGGAAGTGTCAGCGAAACCACATCCAAACTCTAACAACGGTGCCGGAAACGGAATGAAAGAGAAGGTGGACGCTCTCCAGGCCAAGGTTTTCGAACTTGAAGAGCAGGAAGCAGAAACTCTATCATTTCAAGCTCAGCTTGTCGAAAATATTCATGAATGTCAAGATAATTTAACTGACTTTGCCACGTATGCACAGTCCAAAATCGATTATCTGCGGAGGAATTTGGACATCGCTAATAACATACTTGAACAATCATGGTATCCTAAAGGTAAGCATATACTAGGCCGAAAAAGAAACGCCGCATATAAAACGTACATTGTATATGTTTTTTTCACCAATCCTTCGCAAACGATGTGTCACAGTTTGAGCGCTGATACTTAGATTATGAGTTCCTGGGGTTGTCCTAGCTATCACTGACACCGGATGAAATTGATTCATCAGTTTAAACCTACGTTTGTATCGATCTTAAGTCGCGTCTTTAGGCGATGACGTTATGAATGAGCACGGCCTGACATTGTTCCAATTTGCCAGAAACATTTCCTAAGACGATCAATTATCCTTGCATGGCATCGAAATTGTTGGGCTATCACCGATGGCGTCACGTTAGCTTATAACATTCTTATCGCCTTTTCGCGTTCAACATGTGTGAATTTTAACATCGTTAGCAATGTATAATTTAAAATTTTAAATTTTGAAATGTTTTAGTCAACCAAATTGGCTATTAGACTGGTGATTTCAATAGTTAGTACATGTGTTAATCTAAATAAAATGAATGTGCACGTGAAAAACTTAAAAAAACAAAACAAAACAAAGACAGCAAGTGCACTTGTTATAATTGACTGAGCCCAATAAAACAATGGGGATAATGTGTGACAGGAATAGTAGCGAAACATAGATAGCAGATTAAATTTGGTAACTCTCATTTAACGCGTAATATTTTTAATCTTTATGTGCGGCGTTTCTTTTTTGGCATAGTATATTTGAGCCACAATATGTGGTATCCATCAATGTTTTATTTTGACAAGTGTAGACTCAGACGAGCCTGTACAGCCTACTTTTAAGCTTAGAACCTCCAAATGATGTTCCATCAGTAGCTTAACAGTCATAGAATATTCAAGCGACCAGCAAATGATCTGATCAGACTGCGCGTATGCGCAGGCTGGTCTGAGCCTTTCCTGGTCGCACAAACCACATTGTTGGAAATCTCATGTTGCGGCTCATTTGTCCGCAAATGTTACAAGGCAGAGAAGAAATAACCTCTCTGTCTCGGCTGAAATTTGAATCGTGGCGCTCAGCAGGCACATCTATTTTTGTATTTAAGACATAACTCCAATATTTTGTCTGTTCTTGAAATCATGAACTCATCGTGTCTCTTTGAAAGCAAGTGAAGACCCCGAAGGTTTCCGCGTTAAATTTGCACGAGACCAGTATGTTTTATGCTTCCATGAATAGACCAAAAATTGAACTTATTATTCATATTTACATTTTATATTATACTAGAGGACTTTGAAAACGCATCACCATATTTTTGCACTTTTCTTGCAAACCGTATACATGTATATGGACTTTTGGCGTGTTTCTGGTGACCCTCTTTGAATAAGTCCCAAAGTTAACCAAACGATATAAACAAACTATGGTTCGTACAGATCAGAGGTGCTTATTCGTGCATTAAGCCATGATTCGCCACTTATACTAACTAAACTTTCTGTACATCTAAAGCCGGTGCATTGAATGGCCTGTATTTAAAGCTGCATAGTCTGTAACTTTTGATCTTTTAATTTAGAACTAATGTTTCTATTTTTCAAGAACACAGTAAAAAACTAAAATTCAAGTATACATTTTACCAATTTCGTAAATCTTAACAAATTACTAGTATCAAAACAACAGCATTTATGTTAAAATTACCTATCTATAATTATTGGAGGGACGCAAATAATTACCAACAAGAGAAAAACACACCTGTTTTTTTAAAGATAATTCACTTTTCCGTGCAGTTGTCAGCTATGGTAAACAGATTTATTGTGAAAACATAACTTAATTCTACTTTTACAAATGATTTAAAAAGAAAATAAAAAAATTCGAAAAATGTTCATAGTTGCAGACCTAGTATTTTTAAAAGCGATTCAAGTTACAGCGTTCGCGAAACGTCATATGCTGGGTAATTTTTTGTCGTTGTTGCCCTCTGCTGATTTTTTCCGAGATAAATTGTTTTAAAAAATATATATTTCAGGAGTACCAGTAGAGTGTCAAACAGTATGGACCCAGATAATGCCTGGCATTTTAACCAAGTTCTGAAACAGTAGAATTTAGTCCCCTAGGTTCAAGGGGAGGGAGTATTCATGCAAAATATTTGCTACCATGTTGTTGACTTCATGATTCCCTTTAATTTGATATGCAAGATGACCCTAGTCTGAAAAAGATGAATTTTGACATATTGAATCTAACCACAAGGGTCGGGGGGTCTGCGGGCAAAATATTTGCTACCATGCTGCTGCATTTGGAGATTTAGTGTAGGCCGCTGTGTAATCCCGTGGGAATTTTTGGGTAAATGTGTCAAACATATATTTTCTTGTAGAGAAATGTATTATGTTTAAGAAAAAAGATGTTTCCAATTTTTTCTTGCTGTTTTAACGTCACGGTGACGTCACAAAGTGACATACCCATTTTTGGCTTATTTAAGGCTTGAAAATCTAATACTATAAATTCCATCGGGAAAAAAACATGTACTATTTGATCAGCTGTGATAATATTTCTGTCAACATGTTGTTAACAGAAAATAAACACTAATTCAGAATTATATACAGGTTACATTAACGTCAAAATGACGTCAACATAAAAAATATGACGTGTAGGCCGCTCTGTAATTCCGTGTGCATTTTGGGTAAAAGTGTCAAACATACATTTTCTTGTAGAAAAAATTATCCTGTTTAACAAAAAAGATGTTTCCATTTTTTTCTTGCTGTTTTACGTCACGGTGACGTCACATAGAGTTTGAAAATTGAGTACTATGAATTCCAACTTGCATAAACATGTACTTTTTGATCAGTTATGGTAAATTTACTGGCGACATATTGTATTTGGAGCATAGACCCTAACTCAGATGTTACATTACCTTCAGAATTATGTCAGTACAAGAAAAAAATGGCGTCAGTGTCAAAATGAAAAGTCTGTTATAGTGAAAGCTCAAAAGACATTAGATCACAATATGCCAATAGACCCTACTCTCCAAATGCTGGGATACTGTACACTATGACCACCTGAAACTACATTATATAAGATGCAAAATGACATAGATTAGCGCTCTGACTTGTAACAGCTATGTTCGCTGCGTTACCATATTGTAATTTCAAATCATATTGTGCAAATACCAAGTAATATCTAATTCTTATTTATCGACTTGCTGATTGCTTTAAACATATTTATCTAAAAGCAACAAACAACCAATATGCGTTCAAACAATATACTCCTATGTTATTACAGCTATATATGTTACTTACTTCAAATGTATTACTACTTAACGCAGTACTATCACTAAACAATGGACTGCCAAAAGACCTCCAAGTGGGTTTTTTACACTATACTTTTTCTAAAACTAGAATATAAAAGCCACAGAATCGTGCATGTTAACTCTATAACGGTTACAGCGTTACTTTGCAATAGCAAAATTTACTTTGTTACCCTGAAATAACAGGAAATCTTATCAAATTGTTCCTTATTCTTACGTGACAATATGATATTTCACATTAAATGATATATAAAAACACGATTTTTGTCACTCACTCCACCTCATTTTAGATGACACAATAAAATTGAGAGTGAAGTAGCTTTAAGTTATCAAGATCTATCACACATTGTGTAAGCCAGCCAGTGATTACACCAACTGTATTGATACCATTCAAAGGCAAAAACTTACCCAGAATTCGTTAAAATTGTAAGTTAATTCAGACGTAGGTGAAAATTGAGGCATTTATCCTTGTCTTTTGAAAAAATAAACTGAAGTGTTTTTTTTAAAACTTAACCACTTTCAACCCACATATGTCACACGCCAAGCCTATTCCTATGGTTATAATCGCTTTACATCTGAAGGTTGTCTAGTTTGGTGGGGTCAGAATCCCACTTATAACAAGATAGTTTTAAGGAGAGTATTACACTTATCATCTATTCTGGCTGGTTCTAAAATTGTGTGAAGCATTGAAACAAAACAAAATTGGTTCTTTATGGTTCATTATGGTCATACATTTGAAAGAAATAGGTTTATCACCCAGAAAAACTCCCTGACATTGCTAATATAATACGTATATAACAGCCATTGCTAAATTCATGGACTCAAATAAATTATTGGTTAATTTGTTTTACATAAATCTATCAATTAGATTTAGCCTTGCAATTGAATTTTGTTGCAGATAATATCATTTTGATATTTAGTCAACCAAATGTGAAAATTATTGATACAGAATTACATCCAATTAATTCTTTGCATATTTCAAATATTACAAAATAAACTAACTGTACTAACATAAAAAAGAAGGAACAAGCTCATTAGATTTTAGTACTTTGCAAGTAAGTCTATCATTGGCGTCAGTATAATACTGAGTAGATTGTCCTCTTAATGTTGTTTTGCTGGAGCAGTTGACATTTTACATGTTTCTTTGAATCTATATCCTGGCGAGTTTACAACTTATTCTAAACTTCAATACACATATAACTTTTTGTTATTATTCCATTTTCCATGTTTATAAGGTTCCTGTAATATTTTTCCAAAGTCACAGTCTGTTCAGGTATATAATTATGCATTGCTAAAGTTAAATCAGATCTCATGACTGCAGTGTCTTATTAAATATTTCACTTTTCTATCAGAACATTGTAAAATCTATTTCACAATAACTTTAATGTCACCTGGTCAAATTTGGCTGGAAATAATTTTGGCTGATAAAGTTTTTTATTTATTGGTATTGAAGTAACAATTGACCTGTTTCCTTGGATATGATCATATCTAATGTGGTCATTGCCACAGAGTAAAACTCACCACTATAGCCAATTTTTCCCATTGTTGGTTGAGCAAGTGATCAGAAGTACAAAGTTGACGTGATTGACAGTTTCGTTAATTGAACAACGAAAGCTATGCTGAATGTAAACTTAAAATAATTTAAAAGTTTAAATAATGCCTCGCCATCTACATACGCAACCAGAAGCCAGGATTCAAATTGATTTGGTGAAAGTCTCTTTAAACTATAACTGATCAGAGACAGTTATAATGCATAAGATCTGACTACCTCCCTCATAAAATATAGTATTTTATGGTCAATTAACCTAAATAAAATGGATACATAGAATTTGGCTTTATCATGTAACGTGACTGAATATGCTTACCCATTATTTGAACAACTGAAGTTGAAAAAGTTACAAAAATGATTGTTTTTGAACAACTGATAAGAATTATTTCAGTTAAACTTTGACTTTACTACCATTTTATTTGCTAATAAGTATCAAAAAATACTAATTTGGGCAAATCATTATTGTAGATATAAAAAGTTTAAAGATATACTATTTTGCAATTGTTGCATGAATAATTAATACGAACTTAATACGAATTGAAAAATCTTTTTTCAGACAAACTGGAATCTGGATATCTATAACAAAAACAATCAGTTTTTTCGATGCATGCTAAACAGTTACTGTGCTTTAACAACAACAGGATCTCAGACCTAGGTGCATTTGAGCCCCCCCCCCCCCCCCCCGCCCCAGTGGCTTAGACAGCTGTCCATACTAAGGCGGCGGTACTGTTGTTGACAATTAATTATTTATTGTTGCTCCCATTGTTTGTGTTGTGTTTGAAAGGTCCTTTTTTGTTACTCAGCACTTTATGTCCTTCTAGTGTTGCAATCACATTGATGGGAAAGATGACTTATATTGTGTCTGATGTCTTGTGACTATTAGTGTTCTGTGGCCCTTCCTCACAGTGCCGAAGGTTGGTTTACAGTGTGTGATTGTATTTCCTGATCATAGTTACTTGCTTTTTCAAAATTATATATATATATATATATATATATATATATATATATATATATATATATATATATATATATATATATATATATATATATATATATATATATATATATATAAAATAAAAAAGTCCGATTTCACAATAATATAACTTTATTTTCTTCTGTTCTACTGGTTTCACTTCCAAAGTAAATTCTATTCTATTCTACTCTATTCAAGCAAACAGGAAGTGAAAAATACATGACGTCATATATGACGCTGTACTGTCTTCTGCAACTTCCTTCAAAAACAAACAACCAACAGACAGATGTTTTCACTTGAAATAGACATTTTCAAAGCTAATTATTACCAAAATGGGGGATTTATACCTGGAATAACACTCTAATTATAGAAAGAAGTGGCAGATGCCAGTGCTCAAAGCAAGAAGCATGGATTACACTGATTAGCAGGTAAAATTAGCAATGAAACCATTCCCCTCTGCACTCTCCTCTGCAATAATTTTATTAACCCAGCTGTTTTAAATGCATGATCATACTTTACAATACCTACCTTCAATAAGGTTGATGCCTACCCAAATCCTTCGCAAGCTACGGATTTGGTGTGTTAGGGTGTGTGTGTTGTTGTTTGTTTTTTTCATGTATTAATTTGTCATGAGATAATGTAGTTACAGCATTCCATGTTTTTTTCAAATATTCCATTTTAGCCAAATGTTACATGTTTAAATATCTCTATGTGCAGGGCTATAAAAATAGGTTCATTTGCTATGACCCGAGGGTTTGGCCGGCTGTGAAAACGTTTAAGGGTCCATGTTTTGGTTGTGATTGTGGTATAAAATGCTGTCAATTGCTGCTGAAACGGCTCGGTCCCAAGTCCGAGATAGCAGAGTGCCTATTCAATGATAGCTAGCATACTGGTAATAAATAAGTTCAGCCGGTATAATGAGAAAAACCTTGCAGAGGCTATATGCAATTCTGCACAATTTTTGATTCGTAAATACATGGACTGCCGTATGCAAATTATCAAATCTACAGTAATTAAGTTCAGCCATGGTTGATGTGCACTAACTAGCTAGTTTATTATCATGCTTTAACACTAATGAATAGTAGGTTTGTTTTGGCAATGTGTTTTTAAACAGGAAAAAATGATTGGGTTGAAAAGGACTCCAGTTGATGTCATTGACATGTACAGCCTTACTCTGTGGCAGGCTCCATTTTGCATAATTTAAGGTAAGTTGTGTACGGTATATAGTCAATAACATAAAGGTCGTATCATTCATTTTTATTTGTATTTATATTTTTTTGTAAACATAATTTTAATCAGTACTCTACTTATATCTTTAAATGACAAACAGACGGCATCGGCATGATACTATGAAAATAGTATAGCTAACTAAAGTAAGCTTCAGTAGGTTCCCGCACTCGTAGCTTAAGGCAAAAAACAGGGGTTCCATTTTGGAATGCCACTATACACAAATATGTACAGGAACACCTTCGGGTGGTAATGCCTAAAAGCTACGTAGAACCTGCAATATGCTGTAGACTGACAGACATTGTTCTTACTCTCAAATGCTATATTTTTTTAAAAAAGACCTCTTTTATACAATACGCTTTACCTAATATTGTGTACTAAAATTACTACACCATACTATATTAATCATTTTATTTTCTTTTTTCTTTCATTTGGTTGGTTTTACTTAGCATTACTTTTATTGTGGTCATTATTATTATTGTCATTATCACATAACATAGCGTGCAATACATAGTAACACTCACTAGATACAATCACACGGGTGGTCCTGGACTAGTTCTTAAGTTATTCTGTTCTATTCAGACAACAAAAAGTAAACATATGATGTCATACAGTGGCTTGTACTCATGTCAAAACATCTACAAACCAGCAGACAGATGCATTCCGTTTGAAATAGATATACCCCAAAGTACATAGAGAGGGTCTGGTGCGCCTTCCAAAGTAAATTCTATTCTATTCTACTCTATTCAAGCAAACAGGAAGTGAAAAATACATGACGTCATATATGACGCTGTACTGTCTTCTGCAACTTCCTTCAAAAACAAACAACCAACAGACAGATGTTTTCACTTGAAATAGACATTTTCAAAGCTAATTATTACCAAAATGGGGGATTTATACCTGGAATAACACTCTAATTATAGAAAGAAGTGGCAGATGCCAGTGCTCAAAGCAAGAAGCATGGATTACACTGATTAGCAGGTAAAATTAGCAATGAAACCATTCCCCTCTGCACTCTCCTCTGCAATAATTTTATTAACCCAGCTGTTTTAAATGCATGATCATACTTTACAATACCTACCTTCAATAAGGTTGATGCCTACCCAAATCCTTCGCAAGCTACGGATTTGGTGTGTTAGGGTGTGTGTGTTGTTGTTTGTTTTTTTCATGTATTAATTTGTCATGAGATAATGTAGTTACAGCATTCCATGTTTTTTTCAAATATTCCATTTTAGCCAAATGTTACATGTTTAAATATCTCTATGTGCAGGGCTATAAAAATAGGTTCATTTGCTATGACCCGAGGGTTTGGCCGGCTGTGAAAACGTTTAAGGGTCCATGTTTTGGTTGTGATTGTGGTATAAAATGCTGTCAATTGCTGCTGAAACGGCTCGGTCCCAAGTCCGAGATAGCAGAGTGCCTATTCAATGATAGCTAGCATACTGGTAATAAATAAGTTCAGCCGGTATAATGAGAAAAACCTTGCAGAGGCTATATGCAATTCTGCACAATTTTTGATTCGTAAATACATGGACTGCCGTATGCAAATTATCAAATCTACAGTAATTAAGTTCAGCCATGGTTGATGTGCACTAACTAGCTAGTTTATTATCATGCTTTAACACTAATGAATAGTAGGTTTGTTTTGGCAATGTGTTTTTAAACAGGAAAAAATGATTGGGTTGAAAAGGACTCCAGTTGATGTCATTGACATGTACAGCCTTACTCTGTGGCAGGCTCCGTTTTGCATAATTTAAGGTAAGTTGTGTACGGTATATAGTCAATAACATAAAGGTCGTATCATTCATTTTTATTTGTATTTATATTTTTTTGTAAACATAATTTTAATCAGTACTCTACTTATATCTTTAAATGACAAACAGACGGCATCGGCATGATACTATGAAAATAGTATAGCTAACTAAAGTAAGCTACAGTAGGTTCCCGCACTCGTAGCTTAAGGCAAAAAACCGGGGTTCCATTTTGGAATGCCACTATACACAAATATGTACAGGAACACCTTCGGGTGGTAATGCCTAAAAGCTACGTAGAACCTGCAATATGCTGTAGACTGACAGACATTGTTCTTACTCTCAAATGCTATATTTTTTTAAAAAAGATCTCTTTTATACAATACGCTTTACCTAATATTGTGTACTAAAATTACTACACCATACTATATTAATCATTTTATTTTCTTTTTTCTTTCATTTGGTTGGTTTTACTTAGCATTACTTTTATTGTGGTCATTATTATTATTGTCATTATCACATAACATAGCGTGCAATACATAGTAACACTCACTAGATACAATCACACGGGTGGTCCTGGACTAGTTCTTAAGTTATTCTGTTCTATTCAGACAACAAAAAGTAAACATATGATGTCATACAGTGGCTTGTACTCATGTCAAAACATCTACAAACCAGCAGACAGATGCATTCCGTTTGAAATAGATATACCCCAAAGTACATAGAGAGGGTCTGGTGCGCCTTCCAAAGTAAATTCTATTCTATTCTACTCTATTCAAGCAAACAGGAAGTGAAAAATACATGACGTCATATATGACGCTGTACTGTCTTCTGCAACTTCCTTCAAAAACAAACAACCAACAGACAGATGTTTTCACTTGAAATAGACATTTTCAAAGCTAATTATTACCAAAATGGGGGATTTATACCTGGAATAACACTCTAATTATAGAAAGAAGTGGCAGATGCCAGTGCTCAAAGCAAGAAGCATGGATTACACTGATTAGCAGGTAAAATTAGCAATGAAACCATTCCCCTCTGCACTCTCCTCTGCAATAATTTTATTAACCCAGCTGTTTTAAATGCATGATCATACTTTACAATACCTACCTTCAATAAGGTTGATGCCTACCCAAATCCTTCGCAAGCTACGGATTTGGTGTGTTAGGGTGTGTGTGTTGTTGTTTGTTTTTTTCATGTATTAATTTGTCATGAGATAATGTAGTTACAGCATTCCATGTTTTTTTCAAATATTCCATTTTAGCCAAATGTTACATGTTTAAATATCTCTATGTGCAGGGCTATAAAAATAGGTTCATTTGCTATGACCCGAGGGTTTGGCCGGCTGTGAAAACGTTTAAGGGTCCATGTTTTGGTTGTGATTGTGGTATAAAATGCTGTCAATTGCTGCTGAAACGGCTCGGTCCCAAGTCCGAGATAGCAGAGTGCCTATTCAATGATAGCTAGCATACTGGTAATAAATAAGTTCAGCCGGTATAATGAGAAAAACCTTGCAGAGGCTATATGCAATTCTGCACAATTTTTGATTCGTAAATACATGGACTGCCGTATGCAAATTATCAAATCTACAGTAATTAAGTTCAGCCATGGTTGATGTGCACTAACTAGCTAGTTTATTATCATGCTTTAACACTAATGAATAGTAGGTTTGTTTTGGCAATGTGTTTTTAAACAGGAAAAAATGATTGGGTTGAAAAGGACTCCAGTTGATGTCATTGACATGTACAGCCTTACTCTGTGGCAGGCTCCATTTTGCATAATTTAAGGTAAGTTGTGTACGGTATATAGTCAATAACATAAAGGTCGTATCATTCATTTTTATTTGTATTTATATTTTTTTGTAAACATAATTTTAATCAGTACTCTACTTATATCTTTAAATGACAAACAGACGGCATTGGCATGATACTATGAAAATAGTATAGCTAACTAAAGTAAGCTACAGTAGGTTCCCGCACTCGTAGCTTAAGGCAAAAAACAGGGGTTCCATTTTGGAATGCCACTATACACAAATATGTACAGGAACACCTTCGGGTGGTAATGCCTAAAAGCTACGTAGAACCTGCAATATGCTGTAGACTGACAGACATTGTTCTTACTCTCAAATGCTATATTTTTTTAAAAAAGACCTCTTTTATACAATACGCTTTACCTAATATTGTGTACTAAAATTACTACACCATACTATATTAATCATTTTATTTTCTTTTTTCTTTCATTTGGTTGGTTTTACTTAGCATTACTTTTATTGTGGTCATTATTATTATTGTCATTATCACATAACATAGCGTGCAATACATAGTAACACTCACTAGATACAATCACACGGGTGGTCCTGGACTAGTTCTTAAGTTATTCTGTTCTATTCAGACAACAAAAAGTAAACATATGATGTCATACAGTGGCTTGTACTCATGTCAAAACATCTACAAACTAGCAGACAGATGCATTCCGTTTGAAATAGATATACCCCAAAGTACATAGAGAGGGTCTGGTGCGCCTTCCAAAGTAAATTCTATTCTATTCTACTCTATTCAAGCAAACAGGAAGTGAAAAATACATGACGTCATATATGACGCTGTACTGTCTTCTGCAACTTCCTTCAAAAACAAACAACCAACAGACAGATGTTTTCACTTGAAATAGACATTTTCAAAGCTAATTATTACCAAAATGGGGGATTTATACCTGGAATAACACTCTAATTATAGAAAGAAGTGGCAGATGCCAGTGCTCAAAGCAAGAAGCATGGATTACACTGATTAGCAGGTAAAATTAGCAATGAAACCATTCCCCTCTGCACTCTCCTCTGCAATAATTTTATTAACCCAGCTGTTTTAAATGCATGATCATACTTTACAATACCTACCTTCAATAAGGTTGATGCCTACCCAAATCCTTCGCAAGCTACGGATTTGGTGTGTTAGGGTGTGTGTGTTGTTGTTTGTTTTTTTCATGTATTAATTTGTCATGAGATAATGTAGTTACAGCATTCCATGTTTTTTTCAAATATTCCATTTTAGCCAAATGTTACATGTTTAAATATCTCTATGTGCAGGGCTATAAAAATAGGTTCATTTGCTATGACCCGAGGGTTTGGCCGGCTGTGAAAACGTTTAAGGGTCCATGTTTTGGTTGTGATTGTGGTATAAAATGCTGTCAATTGCTGCTGAAACGGCTTGGTCCCAAGTCCGAGATAGCAGAGTGCCTATTCAATGATAGCTAGCATACTGGTAATAAATAAGTTCAGCCGGTATAATGAGAAAAACCTTGCAGAGGCTATATGCAATTCTGCACAATTTTTGATTCGTAAATACATGGACTGCCGTATGCAAATTATCAAATCTACAGTAATTAAGTTCAGCCATGGTTGATGTGCACTAACTAGCTAGTTTATTATCATGCTTTAACACTAATGAATAGTAGGTTTGTTTTGGCAATGTGTTTTTAAACAGGAAAAAATGATTGGGTTGAAAAGGACTCCAGTTGATGTCATTGACATGTACAGCCTTACTCTGTGGCAGGCTCCGTTTTGCATAATTTAAGGTAAGTTGTGTACGGTATATAGTCAATAACATAAAGGTCGTATCATTCATTTTTATTTGTATTTATATTTTTTTGTAAACATAATTTTAATCAGTACTCTACTTATATCTTTAAATGACAAACAGACGGCATCGGCATGATACTATGAAAATAGTATAGCTAACTAAAGTAAGCTACAGTAGGTTCCCGCACTCGTAGCTTAAGGCAAAAAACCGGGGTTCCATTTTGGAATGCCACTATACACAAATATGTACAGGAACACCTTCGGGTGGTAATGCCTAAAAGCTACGTAGAACCTGCAATATGCTGTAGACTGACAGACATTGTTCTTACTCTCAAATGCTATATTTTTTTAAAAAAGACCTCTTTTATACAATACGCTTTACCTAATATTGTGTACTAAAATTACTACACCATACTATATTAATCATTTTATTTTCTTTTTTCTTTCATTTGGTTGGTTTTACTTAGCATTACTTTTATTGTGGTCATTATTATTATTGTCATTATCACATAACATAGCGTGCAATACATAGTAACACTCACTAGATACAATCACACGGGTGGTCCTGGACTAGTTCTTAAGTTATTCTGTTCTATTCAGACAACAAAAAGTAAACATATGATGTCATACAGTGGCTTGTACTCATGTCAAAACATCTACAAACCAGCAGACAGATGCATTCCGTTTGAAATAGATATACCCCAAAGTACATAGAGAGGGTCTGGTGCGCCTTCCAAAGTAAATTCTATTCTATTCTACTCTATTCAAGCAAACAGGAAGTGAAAAATACATGACGTCATATATGACGCTGTACTGTCTTCTGCAACTTCCTTCAAAAACAAACAACCAACAGACAGATGTTTTCACTTGAAATAGACATTTTCAAAGCTAATTATTACCAAAATGGGGGATTTATACCTGGAATAACACTCTAATTATAGAAAGAAGTGGCAGATGCCAGTGCTCAAAGCAAGAAGCATGGATTACACTGATTAGCAGGTAAAATTAGCAATGAAACCATTCCCCTCTGCACTCTCCTCTGCAATAATTTTATTAACCCAGCTGTTTTAAATGCATGATCATACTTTACAATACCTACCTTCAATAAGGTTGATGCCTACCCAAATCCTTCGCAAGCTACGGATTTGGTGTGTTAGGGTGTGTGTGTTGTTGTTTGTTTTTTTCATGTATTAATTTGTCATGAGATAATGTAGTTACAGCATTCCATGTTTTTTTCAAATATTCCATTTTAGCCAAATGTTACATGTTTAAATATCTCTATGTGCAGGGCTATAAAAATAGGTTCATTTGCTATGACCCGAGGGTTTGGCCGGCTGTGAAAACGTTTAAGGGTCCATGTTTTGGTTGTGATTGTGGTATAAAATGCTGTCAATTGCTGCTGAAACGGCTCGGTCCCAAGTCCGAGATAGCAGAGTGCCTATTCAATGATAGCTAGCATACTGGTAATAAATAAGTTCAGCCGGTATAATGAGAAAAACCTTGCAGAGGCTATATGCAATTCTGCACAATTTTTGATTCGTAAATACATGGACTGCGGTATGCAAATTATCAAATCTACAGTAATTAAGTTCAGCCATGGTTGATGTGCACTAACTAGCTAGTTTATTATCATGCTTTAACACTAATGAATAGTAGGTTTGTTTTGGCAATGTGTTTTTAAACAGGAAAAAATGATTGGGTTGAAAAGGACTCCAGTTGATGTCATTGACATGTACAGCCTTACTCTGTGGCAGGCTCCGTTTTGCATAATTTAAGGTAAGTTGTGTACGGTATATAGTCAATAACATAAAGGTCGTATCATTCATTTTTATTTGTATTTATATTTTTTTGTAAACATAATTTTAATCAGTACTCTACTTATATCTTTAAATGACAAACAGACGGCATCGGCATGATACTATGAAAATAGTATAGCTAACTAAAGTAAGCTACAGTAGGTTCCCGCACTCGTAGCTTAAGGCAAAAAACCGGGGTTCCATTTTGGAATGCCACTATACACAAATATGTACAGGAACACCTTCGGGTGGTAATGCCTAAAAGCTACGTAGAACCTGCAATATGCTGTAGACTGACAGACATTGTTCTTACTCTCAAATGCTATATTTTTTTTAAAAAGACCTCTTTTATACAATACGCTTTACCTAATATTGTGTACTAAAATTACTACACCATACTATATTAATCATTTTATTTTATTTTTTCTTTCATTTGGTTGGTTTTACTTAGCATTACTTTTATTGTGGTCATTATTAGTATTGTCATTATCACATAACATAGCGTGCAATACATAGTAACACTCACTAGATACAATCACACGGGTGGTCCTGGACTAGTTCTTAAGTTATTCTGTTCTATTCAGACAACAAAAAGTAAACATATGATGTCATACAGTGGCTTGTACTCATGTCAAAACATCTACAAACCAGCAGACAGATGCATTCCGTTTGAAATAGATATACCCCAAAGTACATAGAGAGGGTCTGGTGCGCCTTCCAAAGTAAATTCTATTCTATTCTACTCTATTCAAGCAAACAGGAAGTGAAAAATACATGACGTCATATATGACGCTGTACTGTCTTCTGCAACTTCCTTCAAAAACAAACAACCAACAGACAGATGTTTTCACTTGAAATAGACATTTTCAAAGCTAATTATTACCAAAATGGGGGATTTATACCTGGAATAACACTCTAATTATAGAAAGAAGTGGCAGATGCCAGTGCTCAAAGCAAGAAGCATGGATTACACTGATTAGCAGGTAAAATTAGCAATGAAACCATTCCCCTCTGCACTCTCCTCTGCAATAATTTTATTAACCCAGCTGTTTTAAATGCATGATCATACTTTACAATACCTACCTTCAATAAGGTTGATGCCTACCCAAATCCTTCGCAAGCTAAATTTTGGTGTGTTAGGGTGTGTGTGTTGTTGTTTGTTTTTTTTTCATGTATTAATTTGTCATGAGATAATGTAGTTACAGCATTCCATGTTTTTTTCAAATATTCCATTTTAGCCAAATGTTACATGTTTAAATATCTCTATGTGCAGGGCTATAAAAATAGGTTCATTTGCTATGACCCGAGGGTTTGGCCGGCTGTGAAAACGTTTAAGGGTCCATGTTTTGGTTGTGATTGTGGTATAAAATGCTGTCAATTGCTGCTGAAACGGCTCGGTCCCAAGTCCGAGATAGCAGAGTGCCTATTCAATGATAGCTAGCATACTGGTAATAAATAAGTTCAGCCGGTATAATGAGAAAAACCTTGCAGAGGCTATATGCAATTCTGCACAATTTTTGATTCGTAAATACATGGACTGCCGTATGCAAATTATCAAATCTACAGTAATTAAGTTCAGCCATGGTTGATGTGCACTAACTAGCTAGTTTATTATCATGCTTTAACACTAATGAATAGTAGGTTTGTTTTGGCAATGTGTTTTTAAACAGGAAAAAATGATTGGGTTGAAAAGGACTCCAGTTGATGTCATTGACATGTACAGCCTTACTCTGTGGCAGGCTCCGTTTTGCATAATTTAAGGTAAGTTGTGTACGGTATATAGTCAATAACATAAAGGTCGTATCATTCATTTTTATTTGTATTTATATTTTTTTGTAAACATAATTTTAATCAGTACTCTACTTATATCTTTAAATGACAAACAGACGGCATCGGCATGATACTATGAAAATAGTATAGCTAACTAAAGTAAGCTACAGTAGGTTCCCGCACTCGTAGCTTAAGGCAAAAAACCGGGGTTCCATTTTGGAATGCCACTATACACAAATATGTACAGGAACACCTTCGGGTGGTAATGCCTAAAAGCTACGTAGAACCTGCAATATGCTGTAGACTGACAGACATTGTTCTTACTCTCAAATGCTATATTTTTTTAAAAAAGACCTCTTTTATACAATACGCTTTACCTAATATTGTGTACTAAAATTACTACACCATACTATATTAATCATTTTATTTTATTTTTTCTTTCATTTGGTTGGTTTTACTTAGCATTACTTTTATTGTGGTCATTATTATTATTGTCATTATCACATAACATAGCGTGCAATACATAGTAACACTCACTAGATACAATCACACGGGTGGTCCTGGACTAGTTATTAAGTTATTCTGTTCTATTCAGACAACAAAAAGTAAACATATGATGTCATACAGTGGCTTGTACTCATGTCAAAACATCTACAAACCAGCAGACAGATGCATTCCGTTTGAAATAGATATACCCCAAAGTACATAGAGAGGGTCTGGTGCGCCTTCCAAAGTAAATTCTATTCTATTCTACTCTATTCAAGCAAACAGGAAGTGAAAAATACATGACGTCATATATGACGCTGTACTGTCTTCTGCAACTTCCTTCAAAAACAAACAACCAACAGACAGATGTTTTCACTTGAAATAGACATTTTCAAAGCTAATTATTACCAAAATGGGGGATTTATACCTGGAATAACACTCTAATTATAGAAAGAAGTGGCAGATGCCAGTGCTCAAAGCAAGAAGCATGGATTACACTGATTAGCAGGTAAAATTAGCAATGAAACCATTCCCCTCTGCACTCTCCTCTGCAATAATTTTATTAACCCAGCTGTTTTAAATGCATGATCATACTTTACAATACCTACCTTCAATAAGGTTGATGCCTACCCAAATCCTTCGCAAGCTACGGATTTGGTGTGTTAGGGTGTGTGTGTTGTTGTTTGTTTTTTTCATGTATTAATTTGTCATGAGATAATGTAGTTACAGCATTCCATGTTTTTTTCAAATATTCCATTTTAGCCAAATGTTACATGTTTAAATATCTCTATGTGCAGGGCTATAAAAATAGGTTCATTTGCTATGACCCGAGGGTTTGGCCGGCTGTGAAAACGTTTAAGGGTCCATGTTTTGGTTGTGATTGTGGTATAAAATGCTGTCAATTGCTGCTGAAACGGCTCGGTCCCAAGTCCGAGATAGCAGAGTGCCTATTCAATGATAGCTAGCATACTGGTAATAAATAAGTTCAGCCGGTATAATGAGAAAAACCTTGCAGAGGCTATATGCAATTCTGCACAATTTTTGATTCGTAAATACATGGACTGCCGTATGCAAATTATCAAATCTACAGTAATTAAGTTCAGCCATGGTTGATGTGCACTAACTAGCTAGTTTATTATCATGCTTTAACACTAATGAATAGTAGGTTTGTTTTGGCAATGTGTTTTTTAACAGGAAAAAATGATTGGGTTGAAAAGGACTCCAGTTGATGTCATTGACATGTACAGCCTTACTCTGTGGCAGGCTCCGTTTTGCATAATTTAAGGTAAGTTGTGTACGGTATATAGTCAATAACATAAAGGTCGTATCATTCATTTTTATTTGTATTTATATTTTTTTGTAAACATAATTTTAATCAGTACTCTACTTATATCTTTAAATGACAAACAGACGGCATCGGCATGATACTATGAAAATAGTATAGCTAACTAAAGTAAGCTACAGTAGGTTCCCGCACTCGTAGCTTAAGGCAAAAAACTGGGGTTGCATTTTGGAATGCCACTATACACAAATATGTACAGGAACACCTTCGGGTGGTAATGCCTAAAAGCTACGTAGAACCTGCAATATGCTGTAGACTGACAGACATTGTTCTTACTCTCAAATGCTATATTTTTTTAAAAAAGACCTCTTTTATACAATACGCTTTACCTAATATTGTGTCCTAAAATTACTACACCATACTATATTAATCATTTTATTTTATTTTTTCTTTCATTTGGTTGGTTTTACTTAGCATTACTTTTATTGTGGTCATTATTATTATTGTCATTATCACATAACATAGCGTGCAATACATAGTAACACTCACTAGATACAATCACACGGGTGGTCCTGGACTAGTTATTAAGTTATTCTGTTCTATTCAGACAACAAAAAGTAAACATATGATGTCATACAGTGGCTTGTACTCATGTCAAAACATCTACAAACCAGCAGACAGATGCATTCCGTTTGAAATAGATATACCCCAAAGTACATAGAGAGGGTCTGGTGCGCCTTCCAAAGTAAATTCTATTCTATTCTACTCTATTCAAGCAAACAGGAAGTGAAAAATACATGACGTCATATATGACGCTGTACTGTCTTCTGCAACTTCCTTCAAAAACAAACAACCAACAGACAGATGTTTTCACTTGAAATAGACATTTTCAAAGCTAATTATTACCAAAATGGGGGATTTATACCTGGAATAACACTCTAATTATAGAAAGAAGTGGCAGATGCCAGTGCTCAAAGCAAGAAGCATGGATTACACTGATTAGCAGGTAAAATTAGCAATGAAACCATTCCCCTCTGCACTCTCCTCTGCAATAATTTTATTAACCCAGCTGTTTTAAATGCATGATCATACTTTACAATACCTACCTTCAATAAGGTTGATGCCTACCCAAATCCTTCGCAAGCTACGGATTTGGTGTGTTAGGGTGTGTGTGTTGTTGTTTGTTTTTTTCATGTATTAATTTGTCATGAGATAATGTAGTTACAGCATTTCATGTTTTTTTCAAATATTCCATTTTAGCCAAATGTTACATGTTTAAATATCTCTATGTGCAGGGCTATAAAAATAGGTTCATTTGCTATGACCCGAGGGTTTGGCCGGCTGTGAAAACGTTTAAGGGTCCATGTTTTGGTTGTGATTGTGGTATAAAATGCTGTCAATTGCTGCTGAAACGGCTCGGTCCCAAGTCCGAGATAGCAGAGTGCCTATTCAATGATAGCTAGCATACTGGTAATAAATAAGTTCAGCCGGTATAATGAGAAAAACCTTGCAGAGGCTATATGCAATTCTGCACAATTTTTGATTCGTAAATACATGGACTGCCGTATGCAAATTATCAAATCTACAGTAATTAAGTTCAGCCATGGTTGATGTGCACTAACTAGCTAGTTTATTATCATGCTTTAACACTAATGAATAGTAGGTTTGTTTTGGCAATGTGTTTTTAAACAGGAAAAAATGATTGGGTTGAAAAGGACTCCAGTTGATGTCATTGACATGTACAGCCTTACTCTGTGGCAGGCTCCGTTTTGCATAATTTAAGGTAAGTTGTGTACGGTATATAGTCAATAACATAAAGGTCGTATCATTCATTTTTATTTGTATTTATATTTTTTTGTAAACATAATTTTAATCAGTACTCTACTTATATCTTTAAATGACAAACAGACGGCATCGGCATGATACTATGAAAATAGTATAGCTAACTAAAGTAAGCTACAGTAGGTTCCCACACTCGTAGCTTAAGGCAAAAAACTGGGGTTCCATTTTGGAATGCCACTATACACAAATATGTACAGGAACACCTTCGGGTGGTAATGCCTAAAAGCTACGTAGAACCTGCAATATGCTGTAGACTGACAGACATTGTTCTTACTCTCAAATGCTATATTTTTTTAAAAAAGACCTCTTTTATACAATACGCTTTACCTAATATTGTGTACTAAAATTACTACACCATACTATATTAATCATTTTATTTTATTTTTTCTTTCATTTGGTTGGTTTTACTTAGCATTACTTTTATTGTGGTCATTATTATTATTGTCATTATCACATAACATAGCGTGCAATACATAGTAACACTCACTAGATACAATCACACGGGTGGTCCTGGACTAGTTCTTAAGTTATTCTGTTCTATTCAGACAACAAAAAGTAAACATATGATGTCATACAGTGGCTTGTACTCATGTCAAAACATCTACAAACCAGCAGACAGATGCATTCCGTTTGAAATAGATATACCCCAAAGTACATAGAGAGGGTCTGGTGCGCCTTCCAAAGTAAATTCTATTCTATTCTACTCTATTCAAGCAAACAGGAAGTGAAAAATACATGACGTCATATATGACGCTGTACTGTCTTCTGCAACTTCCTTCAAAAACAAACAACCAACAGACAGATGTTTTCACTTGAAATAGACATTTTCAAAGCTAATTATTACCAAAATGGGGGATTTATACCTGGAATAACACTCTAATTATAGAAAGAAGTGGCAGATGCCAGTGCTCAAAGCAAGAAGCATGGATTACACTGATTAGCAGGTAAAATTAGCAATGAAACCATTCCCCTCTGCACTCTCCTCTGCAATAATTTTATTAACCCAGCTGTTTTAAATGCATGATCATACTTTACAATACCTACCTTCAATAAGGTTGATGCCTACCCAAATCCTTCGCAAGCTAAATTTTGGTGTGTTAGGGTGTGTGTGTTGTTGTTTGTTTTTTTTCATGTATTAATTTGTCATGAGATAATGTAGTTACAGCATTCCATGTTTTTTTCAAATATTCCATTTTAGCCAAATGTTACATGTTTAAATATCTCTATGTGCAGGGCTATAAAAATAGGTTCATTTGCTATGACCCGAGGGTTTGGCCGGCTGTGAAAACGTTTAAGGGTCCATGTTTTGGTTGTGATTGTGGTATAAAATGCTGTCAATTGCTGCTGAAACGGCTCGGTCCCAAGTCCGAGATAGCAGAGTGCCTATTCAATGATAGCTAGCATACTGGTAATAAATAAGTTCAGCCGGTATAATGAGAAAAACCTTGCAGAGGCTATATGCAATTCTGCACAATTTTTGATTCGTAAATACATGGACTGCCGTATGCAAATTATCAAATCTACAGTAATTAAGTTCAGCCATGGTTGATGTGCACTAACTAGCTAGTTTATTATCATGCTTTAACACTAATGAATAGTAGGTTTGTTTTGGCAATGTGTTTTTAAACAGGAAAAAATGATTGGGTTGAAAAGGACTCCAGTTGATGTCATTGACATGTACAGCCTTACTCTGTGGCAGGCTCCGTTTTGCATAATTTAAGGTAAGTTGTGTACGGTATATAGTCAATAACATAAAGGTCGTATCATTCATTTTTATTTGTATTTATATTTTTTTGTAAACATAATTTTAATCAGTACTCTACTTATATCTTTAAATGACAAACAGACGGCATCGGCATGATACTATGAAAATAGTATAGCTAACTAAAGTAAGCTACAGTAGGTTCCCGCACTCGAAGCTTAAGGCAAAAAACCGGGGTTCCATTTTGGAATGCCACTATACACAAATATGTACAGGAACACCTTCGGGTGGTAATGCCTAAAAGCTACGTAGAACCTGCAATATGCTGTAGACTGACAGACATTGTTCTTACTCTCAAATGCTATATTTTTTTAAAAAAGACCTCTTTTATACAATACGCTTTACCTAATATTGTGTACTAAAATTACTACACCATACTATATTAATCATTTTATTTTATTTTTTCTTTCATTTGGTTGGTTTTACTTAGCATTACTTTTATTGTGGTTATTATTATTATTGTCATTATCACATAACATAGCGTGCAATACATAGTAACACTCACTAGATACAATCACACGGGTGGTCCTGGACTAGTTATTAAGTTATTCTGTTCTATTCAGACAACAAAAAGTAAACATATGATGTCATACAGTGGCTTGTACTCATGTCAAAACATCTACAAACCAGCAGACAGATGCATTCCGTTTGAAATAGATATACCCCAAAGTACATAGAGAGGGTCTGGTGCGCCTTCCAAAGTAAATTCTATTCTATTCTACTCTATTCAAGCAAACAGGAAGTGAAAAATACATGACGTCATATATGACGCTGTACTGTCTTCTGCAACTTCCTTCAAAAACAAACAACCAACAGACAGATGTTTTCACTTGAAATAGACATTTTCAAAGCTAATTATTACCAAAATGGGGGATTTATACCTGGAATAACACTCTAATTATAGAAAGAAGTGGCAGATGCCAGTGCTCAAAGCAAGAAGCATGGATTACACTGATTAGCAGGTAAAATTAGCAATGAAACCATTCCCCTCTGCACTCTCCTCTGCAATAATTTTATTAACCCAGCTGTTTTAAATGCATGATCATACTTTACAATACCTACCTTCAATAAGGTTGATGCCTACCCAAATCCTTCGCAAGCTACGGATTTGGTGTGTTAGGGTGTGTGTGTTGTTGTTTGTTTTTTTCATGTATTAATTTGTCATGAGATAATGTAGTTACAGCATTCCATGTTTTTTTCAAATATTCCATTTTAGCCAAATGTTACATGTTTAAATATCTCTATGTGCAGGGCTATAAAAATAGGTTCATTTGCTATGACCCGAGGGTTTGGCCGGCTGTGAAAACGTTTAAGGGTCCATGTTTTGGTTGTGATTGTGGTATAAAATGCTGTCAATTGCTGCTGAAACGGCTCGGTCCCAAGTCCGAGATAGCAGAGTGCCTATTCAATGATAGCTAGCATACTGGTAATAAATAAGTTCAGCCGGTATAATGAGAAAAACCTTGCAGAGGCTATATGCAATTCTGCACAATTTTTGATTCGTAAATACATGGACTGCCGTATGCAAATTATCAAATCTACAGTAATTAAGTTCAGCCATGGTTGATGTGCACTAACTAGCTAGTTTATTATCATGCTTTAACACTAATGAATAGTAGGTTTGTTTTGGCAATGTGTTTTTAAACAGGAAAAAATGATTGGGTTGAAAAGGACTCCAGTTGATGTCATTGACATGTACAGCCTTACTCTGTGGCAGGCTCCGTTTTGCATAATTTAAGGTAAGTTGTGTACGGTATATAGTCAATAACATAAAGGTCGTATCATTCATTTTTATTTGTATTTATATTTTTTTGTAAACATAATTTTAATCAGTACTCTACTTATATCTTTAAATGACAAACAGACGGCATCGGCATGATACTATGAAAATAGTATAGCTAACTAAAGTAAGCTACAGTAGGTTCCCGCACTCGTAGCTTAAAGCAAAAAACCGGGGTTCCATTTTGGAATGCCACTATACACAAATATGTACAGGAACACCTTCGGGTGGTAATGCCTAAAAGCTACGTAGAACCTGCAATATGCTGTAGACTGACAGACATTGTTCTTACTCTCAAATGCTATATTTTTTTAAAAAAGACCTCTTTTATACAATACGCTTTACCTAATATTGTGTACTAAAATTACTACACCATACTATATTAATCATTTTATTTTATTTTTTCTTTTATTTGGTTGGTTTTACTTAGCATTACTTTTATTGTGGTCATTATTATTATTGTCATTATCACATAACATAGCGTGCAATACATAGTAACACTCACTAGATACAATCACACGGGTGGTCCTGGACTAGTTCTTAAGTTATTCTGTTCTATTCAGACAACAAAAAGTAAACATATGATGTCATACAGTGGCTTGTACTCATGTCAAAACATCTACAAACCAGCAGACAGATGCATTCCGTTTGAAATAGATATACCCCAAAGAACATAGAGAGGGTCTGGTGCGCCTTCCAAAGTAAATTCTATTCTATTCTACTCTATTCAAGCAAACAGGAAGTGAAAAATACATGACGTCATATATGACGCTGTACTGTCTTCTGCAACTTCCTTCAAAAACAAACAACCAACAGACAGATGTTTTCACTTGAAATAGACATTTTCAAAGCTAATTATTACCAAAATGGGGGATTTATACCTGGAATAACACTCTAATTATAGAAAGAAGTGGCAGATGCCAGTGCTCAAAGCAAGAAGCATGGATTACACTGATTAGCAGGTAAAATTAGCAATGAAACCATTCCCCTCTGCACTCTCCTCTGCAATAATTTTATTAACCCAGCTGTTTTAAATGCATGATCATACTTTACAATACCTACCTTCAATAAGGTTGATGCCTACCCAAATCCTTCGCAAGCTACGGATTTGGTGTGTTAGGGTGTGTGTGTTGTTGTTTGTTTTTTTTCATGTATTAATTTGTCATGAGATAATGTAGTTACAGCATTCCATGTTTTTTTCAAATATTCCATTTTAGCCAAATGTTACATGTTTAAATATCTCTATGTGCAGGGCTATAAAAATAGGTTCATTTGCTATGACCCGAGGGTTTGGCCGGCTGTGAAAACGTTTAAGGGTCCATGTTTTGGTTGTGATTGTGGTATAAAATGCTGTCAATTGCTGCTGAAACGGCTCGGTCCCAAGTCCGAGATAGCAGAGTGCCTATTCAATGATAGCTAGCATACTGGTAATAAATAAGTTCAGCCGGTATAATGAGAAAAACCTTGCAGAGGCTATATGCAATTCTGCACAATTTTTGATTCGTAAATACATGGACTGCCGTATGCAAATTATCAAATCTACAGTAATTAAGTTCAGCCATGGTTGATGTGTACTAACTAGCTAGTTTATTATCATGCTTTAACACTAATGAATAGTAGGTTTGTTTTGGCAATGTGTTTTTAAACAGGAAAAAATGATTGGGTTGAAAAGGACTCCAGTTGATGTCATTGACATGTACAGCCTTACTCTGTGGCAGGCTCCGTTTTGCATAATTTAAGGTAAGTTGTGTACGGTATATAGTCAATAACATAAAGGTCGTATCATTCATTTTTATTTGTATTTATATTTTTTTGTAAACATAATTTTAATCAGTACTCTACTTATATCTTTAAATGACAAACAGACGGCATCGGCATGATACTATGAAAATAGTATAGCTAACTAAAGTAAGCTACAGTAGGTTCCCGCACTCGTAGCTTAAGGCAAAAAACCGGGGTTCCATTTTGGAATGCCACTATACACAAATATGTACAGGAACACCTTCGGGTGGTAATGCCTAAAAGCTACGTAGAACCTGCAATATGCTGTAGACTGACAGACATTGTTCTTACTCTCAAATGCTATATTTTTTTAAAAAAGACCTCTTTTATACAATACGCTTTACCTAATATTGTGTACTAAAATTACTACACCATACTATATTAATCATTTTATTTTATTTTTTCTTTCATTTGGTTGGTTTTACTTAGCATTACTTTTATTGTGGTCATTATTAGTATTGTCATTATCACATAACATAGCGTGCAATACATAGTAACACTCACTAGATACTATCACACGGGTGGTCCTGGACTAGTTCTTAAGTTATTCTGTTCTATTCAGACAACAAAAAGTAAACATATGATGTCATACAGTGGCTTGTACTCATGTCAAAACATCTACAAACCAGCAGACAGATGCATTCCGTTTGAAATAGATATACCCCAAAGTACATAGAGAGGGTCTGGTGCGCCTTCCAAAGTAAATTCTATTCTATTCTACTCTATTCAAGCAAACAGGAAGTGAAAAATACATGACGTCATATATGACGCTGTACTGTCTTCTGCAACTTCCTTCAAAAACAAACAACCAACAGACAGATGTTTTCACTTGAAATAGACATTTTCAAAGCTAATTATTACCAAAATGGGGGATTTATACCTGGAATAACACTCTAATTATAGAAAGAAGTGGCAGATGCCAGTGCTCAAAGCAAGAAGCATGGATTACACTGATTAGCAGGTAAAATTAGCAATGAAACCATTCCCCTCTGCACTCTCCTCTGCAATAATTTTATTAACCCAGCTGTTTTAAATGCATGATCATACTTTACAATACCTACCTTCAATAAGGTTGATGCCTACCCAAATCCTTCGCAAGCTACGGATTTGGTGTGTTAGGGTGTGTGTGTTGTTGTTTGTTTTTTTCATGTATTAATTTGTCATGAGATAATGTAGTTACAGCATTCCATGTTTTTTTCAAATATTCCATTTTAGTCAAATGTTACATGTTTAAATATCTCTATGTGCAGGGCTATAAAAATAGGTTCATTTGCTATGACCCGAGGGTTTGGCTGGCTGTGAAAACGTTTAAGGGTCCATGTTTTGGTTGTGATTGTGGTATAAAATGCTGTCAATTGCTGCTGAAACGGCTCGGTCCCAAGTCCGAGATAGCAGAGTGCCTATTCAATGATAGCTAGCATACTGGTAATAAATAAGTTCAGCCGGTATAATGAGAAAAACCTTGCAGAGGCTATATGCAATTCTGCACAATTTTTGATTCGTAAATACATGGACTGCCGTATGCAAATTATCAAATCTACAGTAATTAAGTTCAGCCATGGTTGATGTGTACTAACGAGCTAGTTTATTATCATGCTTTAACACTAATGAATAGTAGGTTTGTTTTGGCAATGTGTTTTTAAACAGGAAAAAATGATTGGGTTGAAAAGGACTCCAGTTGATGTCATTGACATGTACAGCCTTACTCTGTGGCAGGCTCCGTTTTGCATAATTTAAGGTAAGTTGTGTACGGTATATAGTCAATAACATAAAGGTCGTATCATTCATTTTTATTTGTATTTATATTTTTTTGTAAACATAATTTTAATCAGTACTCTACTTATATCTTTAAATGACAAACAGACGGCATCGGCATGATACTATGAAAATAGTATAGCTAACTAAAGTAAGCTACAGTAGGTTCCCGCACTCGTAGCTTAAGGCAAAAAACCGGGGTTCCATTTTGGAATGCCACTATACACAAATATGTACAGGAACACCTTCGGGTGGTAATGCCTAAAAGCTACGTAGAACCTGCAATATGCTGTAGACTGACAGACATTTTTCTTACTCTCAAATGCTATATTTTTTTAAAAAAGACCTCTTTTATACAATACGCTTTACCTAATATTGTGTACTAAAATTACTACACCATACTATATTAATCATTTTATTTTTTCTTTCATTTGGTTGGTTTTACTTAGCATTACTTTTATTGTGGTCATTATTATTATTGTCATTATCACATAACATAGCGTGCAATACATAGTAACACTCACTAGATACAATCACACGGGTGGTCCTGGACTAGTTCTTAAGTTATTCTGTTCTATTCAGACAACAAAAAGTAAACATATGATGTCATACAGTGGCTTGTACTCATGTCAAAACATCTACAAACCAGCAGACAGATGCATTCCGTTTGAAATAGATATACCCCAAAGTACATAGAGAGGGTCTGGTGCGCCTTCCAAAGTAAATTCTATTCTATTCTACTCTATTCAAGCAAACAGGAAGTGAAAAATACATGACGTCATATATGACGCTGTACTGTCTTCTGCAACTTCCTTCAAAAACAAACAACCAACAGACAGATGTTTTCACTTGAAATAGACATTTTCAAAGCTAATTATTACCAAAATGGGGGATTTATACCTGGAATAACACTCTAATTATAGAAAGAAGTGGCAGATGCCAGTGCTCAAAGCAAGAAGCATGGATTACACTGATTAGCAGGTAAAATTAGCAATGAAACCATTCCCCTCTGCACTCTCCTCTGCAATAATTTTATTAACCCAGCTGTTTTAAATGCATGATCATACTTTACAATACCTACCTTCAATAAGGTTGATGCCTACCCAAATCCTTCGCAAGCTACGGATTTGGTGTGTTAGGGTGTGTGTGTTGTTGTTTGTTTTTTTCATGTATTAATTTGTCATGAGATAATGTAGTTACAGCATTCCATGTTTTTTTCAAATATTCCATTTTAGCCAAATGTTACATGTTTAAATATCTCTATGTGCAGGGCTATAAAAATAGGTTCATTTGCTATGACCCAAGGGTTTGGCCGGCTGTGAAAACGTTTAAGGGTCCATGTTTTGGTTGTGATTGTGGTATAAAATGCTGTCAATTGCTGCTGAAACGGCTCAGTCCCAAGTCCGAGATAGCAGAGTGCCTATTCAATGATAGCTAGCATACTGGTAATAAATAAGTTCAGCCGGTATAATGAGAAAAACCTTGCAGAGGCTATATGCAATTCTGCACAATTTTTGATTCGTAAATACATGGACTGCCGTATGCAAATTATCAAATCTACAGTAATTAAGTTCAGCCATGGTTGATGTGCACTAACTAGCTAGTTTATTATCATGCTTTAACACTAATGAATAGTAGGTTTGTTTTGGCAATGTGTTTTTAAACAGGAAAAAATGATTGGGTTGAAAAGGACTCCAGTTGATGTCATTGACATGTACAGCCTTACTCTGTGGCAGGCTCCGTTTTGCATAATTTAAGGTAAGTTGTGTACGGTATATAGTCAATAACATAAAGGTCGTATCATTCATTTTTATTTGTATTTATATTTTTTTGTAAACATAATTTTAATCAGTACTCTACTTATATCTTTAAATGACAAACAGACGGCATTGGCATGATACTATGAAAATAGTATAGCTAACTAAAGTAAGCTACAGTAGGTTCCCGCACTCGTAGCTTAAGGCAAAAAACCGGGGTTCCATTTTGGAATGCCACTATACACAAATATGTACAGGAACACCTTCGGGTGGTAATGCCTAAAAGCTACGTAGAACCTGCAATATGCTGTAGACTGACAGACATTGTTCTTACTCTCAAATGCTATATTTTTTTAAAAAAGACCTCTTTTATACAATACGCTTTACCTAATATTGTGTACTAAAGTTACTACACCATACTATATTAATCATTTTATTTTATTTTTTCTTTCATTTGGTTGGTTTTACTTAGCATTACTTTTATTGTGGTCATTATTATTATTGTCATTATCACATAACATAGCGTGCAATACATAGTAACACTCACTAGATACAATCACACGGGTGGTCCTGGACTAGTTCTTAAGTTATTCTGTTCTATTCAGACAACAAAAAGTAAACATATGATGTCATACAGTGGCTTGTACTCATGTCAAAACATCTACAAACCAGCAGACAGATGCATTCCGTTTGAAATAGATATACCCCAAAGTACATAGAGAGGGTCTGGTGCGCCTTCCAAAGTAAATTCTATTCTATTCTACTCTATTCAAGCAAACAGGAAGTGAAAAATACATGACGTCATATATGACGCTGTACTGTCTTCTGCAACTTCCTTCAAAAACAAACAACCAACAGACAGATGTTTTCACTTGAAATAGACATTTTCAAAGCTAATTATTACCAAAATGGGGGATTTATACCTGGAATAACACTCTAATTATAGAAAGAAGTGGCAGATGCCAGTGCTCAAAGCAAGAAGCATGGATTACACTGATTAGCAGGTAAAATTAGCAATGAAACCATTCCCCTCTGCACTCTCCTCTGCAATAATTTTATTAACCCAGCTGTTTTAAATGCATGATCATACTTTACAATACCTACCTTCAATAAGGTTGATGCCTACCCAAATCCTTCGCAAGCTACGGATTTGGTGTGTTAGGGTGTGTGTGTTGTTGTTTGTTTTTTTCATGTATTAATTTGTCATGAGATAATGTAGTTACAGCATTCCATGTTTTTTTCAAATATTCCATTTTAGCCAAATGTTACATGTTTAAATATCTCTATGTGCAGGGCTATAAAAATAGGTTCATTTGCTATGACCCGAGGGTTTGGCCGGCTGTGAAAACGTTTAAGGGTCCATGTTTTGGTTGTGATTGTGGTATAAAATGCTGTCAATTGCTGCTGAAACGGCTCGGTCCCAAGTCCGAGATAGCAGAGTGCCTATTCAATGATAGCTAGCATACTGGTAATAAATAAGTTCAGCCGGTATAATGAGAAAAACCTTGCAGAGGCTATATGCAATTCTGCACAATTTTTGATTCGTAAATACATGGACTGCCGTATGCAAATTATCAAATCTACAGTAATTAAGTTCAGCCATGGTTGATGTGCACTAACTAGCTAGTTTATTATCATGCTTTAACACTAATGAATAGTAGGTTTGTTTTGGCAATGTGTTTTTAAACAGGAAAAAATGATTGGGTTGAAAAGGACTCCAGTTGATGTCATTGACATGTACAGCCTTACTCTGTGGCAGGCTCCGTTTTGCATAATTTAAGGTAAGTTGTGTACGGTATATAGTCAATAACATAAAGGTCGTATCATTCATTTTTATTTGTATTTATATTTTTTTGTAAACATAATTTTAATCAGTACTCTACTTATATCTTTAAATGACAAACAGACGGCATCGGCATGATACTATGAAAATAGTATAGCTAACTAAAGTAAGCTACAGTAGGTTCCCGCACTCGTAGCTTAAGGCAAAAAACCGGGGTTCCATTTTGGAATGCCACTATACACAAATATGTACAGGAACACCTTCGGGTGGTAATGCCTAAAAGCTACGTAGAACCTGCAATATGCTGTAGACTGACAGACATTGTTCTTACTCTCAAATGCTATATTTTTTTAAAAAAGACCTCTTTTATACAATACGCTTTACCTAATATTGTGTACTAAAATTACTACACCATACTATATTAATCATTTTATTTTATTTTTTCTTTCATTTGGTTGGTTTTACTTAGCATTACTTTTATTGTGGTCATTATTATTATTGTCATTATCACATAACATAGCGTGCAATACATAGTAACACTCACTAGATACAATCACACGGGTGGTCCTGGACTAGTTCTTAAGTTATTCTGTTCTATTCAGACAACAAAAAGTAAACATATGATGTCATACAGTGGCTTGTACTCATGTCAAAACATCTACAAACCAGCAGACAGATGCATTCCGTTTGAAATAGATATACCCCAAAGTACATAGAGAGGGTCTGGTGCGCCTTCCAAAGTAAATTCTATTCTATTCTACTCTATTCAAGCAAACAGGAAGTGAAAAATACATGACGTCATATATGACGCTGTACTGTCTTCTGCAACTTCCTTCAAAAACAAACAACCAACAGACAGATGTTTTCACTTGAAATAGACATTTTCAAAGCTAATTATTACCAAAATGGGGGATTTATACCTGGAATAACACTCTAATTATAGAAAGAAGTGGCAGATGCCAGTGCTCAAAGCAAGAAGCATGGATTACACTGATTAGCAGGTAAAATTAGCAATGAAACCATTCCCCTCTGCACTCTCCTCTGCAATAATTTTATTAACCCAGCTGTTTTAAATGCATGATCATACTTTACAATACCTACCTTCAATAAGGTTGATGCCTACCCAAATCCTTCGCAAGCTACGGATTTGGTGTGTTAGGGTGTGTGTGTTGTTGTTTGTTTTTTTCATGTATTAATTTGTCATGAGATAATGTAGTTACAGCATTCCATGTTTTTTTCAAATATTCCATTTTAGCCAAATGTTACATGTTTAAATATCTCTATGTGCAGGGCTATAAAAATAGGTTCATTTGCTATGACCCGAGGGTTTGGCCGGCTGTGAAAACGTTTAAGGGTCCATGTTTTGGTTGTGATTGTGGTATAAAATGCTGTCAATTGCTGCTGAAACGGCTCGGTCCCAAGTCCGAGATAGCAGAGTGCCTATTCAATGATAGCTAGCATACTGGTAATAAAAAAGTTCAGCCGGTATAATGAGAAAAACCTTGCAGAGGCTATATGCAATTCTGCACAATTTTTGATTCGTAAATACATGGACTGCCGTATGCAAATTATCAAATCTACAGTAATTAAGTTCAGCCATGGTTGATGTGCACTAACTAGCTAGTTTATTATCATGCTTTAACACTAATGAATAGTAGGTTTGCAATGTGTTTTTAAACAGGAAAAAATGATTGGGTTGAAAAGGACTCCAGTTGATGTCATTGACATGTACAGCCTTACTCTGTGGCAGGCTCCGTTTTGCATAATTTAAGGTAAGTTGTGTACGGTATATAGTCAATAACATAAAGGTCGTATCATTCATTTTTATTTGTATTTATATTTTTTTGTAAACATAATTTTAATCAGTACTCTACTTATATCTTTAAATGACAAACAGACGGCATCGGCATGATACTATGAAAATAGTATAGCTAACTAAAGTAAGCTACAGTAGGTTCCCGAACTCGTAGCTTAAGGCAAAAAACCGGGGTTCCATTTTGGAATGCCACTATACACAAAAATGACAAAAAGAGCAAGCATATACTAGTTTCGCTGCTAACCGTTCTCGCTGTACGAATATGTAGTTACATATATAGTAGTCTACTATAAGTGCTGCTCCTATTCAGTGCCAATTGCAATTGCCTCGGCCAATTCCGTGGAATCAGACCTCGGATGTACATTGAGGATCTACTTTGATAACGTGACGCTGACGTTACATAGTGTGACGCTGACGCCACGGAAACCATGCAAACACAATAACAAGTGTGTTTGCAGCAAAATAAACGGTTTTAAATGACGTTTGTGTATTTTCAATAAAATAGCGATATTTAATTGAAAAATGTATAAACTTCACTTATTCTGCTGATTAAACATTTTGGGTAATCAGAAAAAAATGGATTCTAATAGGGCTGAACCCACATGCTACAGAAATAATTTTCCTTAAACAAGTTCCTGCTAACAAAATGGAGCTTTTTCATACTTAGTACTACGCATTATGAGCCTTGCCTACACCGGAGGCTTGATTTGATTCTCGGAAAGTGCAGGAATTTCCCGATTGATTCAGTGCAAGATTTTGTATGTGTTCCTGGTTCAGTTATGAATTTGTATAATGTTATTTTTGTCGTTTGATTGATAAGAATTAGATAAAAACTGCCTTCCCTTATTATATAGAGACGACATAGCATGGCGCTGTTGTCAAGGCGACGGAGGTCTCAAATATTGTTGTAATAATGTGTTTCAGTCGCTTTACACATTGTACTTAGTCTTGGCAATGATTGTCCATATCATACTGATATATACTGACGGACTTTAATTACGCAACACTTACTTCCCCTAATATCTCCCAAAAGACTGTTGAATGTTAACTTCCTTTGCTTCGATATTGTCATCATGGGTTGGTTTCTTCAGCAAATACTTTAGTTTTAATTGTACAACTAGACTGGACGACGTTATTTGCTCCGTATGAATTTAGCCATTTAAACATTTCTTAAGTAGAGGAAACTTTAAGCTATTGAATGAAAGGGTACACCCAGATAAACGTCATATACGCAAATAAGCTGTATTGCAGACCTGCCAATCAATATGAGAGTGATTCCTCGATGACTAACGATGTCCATAATACAAATTTGATACTTCTAGTGTCTATTGAATTAAAGAAGTAAGGAATTTTTCATTGATAACATTTGGTCACATGAAACAATTGACCCATATCTCAAAAAGTTTACATTTTAATGCATTAATCTCATCTTAGTTGGACAAGTTTTCCATGCTTTACTTAAAAATGAATGCTCTTTAACATCCAATCAAAATTATTGTTCTGCCTTCTTTTTCGAGACATATATTGAAGCTGTTATCCAAGTACTGCGTTTTTAAAGTCCGTCAGTATATATATAAAATGGCAAAATGAGTTCCTAGTTCCTCATTACTTACAGTTTGTTAGGCAAAACGCTCCAGTGAAGAAATTACTACAGTTGCAATTATATTCCCACTCTCCAATAGGCTCGCATATTCCTCCGTTTTTACAGGGGTTTTCGTTGCATGGATCTTAAATAAACATTAAAAGAATTAGAAAAAAACAACCCAATAACATTTATCTAGACTGACCTTTTGTAACCAATTTTTGCGAATACAGTAAAACCTGTGTAAAATGGCCACTCTCAAAAAGAAAGAAAATGGTTTACAAGACCGATTGTGGCTTAATGCAGGTGGAAAGTATTGCAGATTGCTCCCCTTAGAGCATTCTGCAACAATTTCAACCTTCATTAAGCTACCATTTGCCATTACGATCTTTGTTTTTTTTTTCTATTTTTAGTGGCCGTTTTACACAGATTTCACTGTATATTTATCATATTTATCACAATATATGTTGCACAATTACACACAAAGAGCAACCCATGGAACCTTTGGGAGGAGACACAGAGGCACAGAGCTGGTTGCCTTACTTTACTTTGATTATCTTCTTGCTGTCTATTGGCTGTTAGTGCTCTGCGTCTGCACTTAACGGTGCAGTGGGTTGGTCTGCAGTGTGTGATTGTGGCATTCCATGTGCATACTCACCGCAAATATCCACACTTACATTAAATATCACAAAGTAAATGTTTTAAATTTGCCATTTGTCTCCAAGATTACACCAGGATTCCGAATATTTTACTGTCATCTACAAGACAGTGTCCCAAATATGAACTACTTACATTTAAAACGTTTGCATTAAAAGACATATGAGCCACGACATGTGATTTCCAACAATGTGACATTTTGACAAGTGTCTTTACAAGACTCAGATGAGCCTGTGCAGCCTTTTTTTAAGCTTAGCAACATCAAATGATGTTCAGTCAGTAGCTTAACACTCATATAATTTTCAAGCGACTAGCCAAGGCTCTGAACAGACTGCGCATATGCGCAGGCTAATCTGAGGCTTTGCTGGTCGCACATACCACATTTTTGGAAATCTCATGTCTCTGCTCAATTATAGAAACGTTCAGGTATGTTCACCTTGACCCGTGAATCAAAGGTCATATCAGAAGTCGGAAACTGTTTTTGACAAAAACACACCTTAGGCAATACATCTACAAAATATAAACCACCTATATGTACACCAAAACATATAGGTACTGATCTACCAAAAGCTTTGAAGCGTGACTCTATTTACAATTTCGATGTGAAAATCTAGAAAAAGGGGTTTCAGGCATTTATTTACATTTATTATAAAAAGTTTGACATACACATATGTTCCATCCAGACTGGCTCATCTTACGCATTCTGCATCAATCGTTTGAAATAGAAAGACCCAAAGGTCATTGGTCAGAGGTCGTGGTACATCTATACAACGATGATATAATAAGTTTACCTTAACCTTTAACTCAAGGGTCATACCTGGGATCGAGATAAAGCACGTCCTCTATACACTGCATGCAAACATGTTAGCAAATACGATTAGTACACCTCCACAAAACACTTGAAGCGCGACTGTAACGGTAAATGCATTGAGTGAATCGAGGGTCATTACTTAGAGGTCGTGGTACTACTGTAGTTGAAGACCAACAATATACAAGAGGCGTTCGAAAATTAATGCCAGTTCAGTTTTTTTAGGCCCTCATTATTCACTATTCATTAATTTTTTGGCTCATTATTCACTATTCAGTATAAAAAAGGGTCATTATTCACTTATCATTATACCCCATCCAGACCCTCATAGCTGTTGACTGGGGCATTAAGCATCAAACCAATTAATCAAACAAACAAACATTTCGTTATCACAAGTTCATGGAATTTTGAAGAACATCGGAAACTAATGATAATTAATGCACGATTCATACCTCATTTGCTGACAAATGAGCAAAAGAGGACCCTGGTCGCAAAGGCCAAAAAACGGCTCAAAATGAACCTCGGCTATAGCAAAAGGGCCTAGTTACTTGTGATGAGACCAAGGTGGTACTTTTTTTGGATAATTTGTGTTATTTATGTCTTGTGTTTGTCATGCGTTCGCGTCTGTTCACTGCTGCCTTGTGGTCACATGAAGGGAAAGGGCTGACCTCTTGGCTCTTGTTTGTGATGTTTATTGTGGTTTGTTTCTTTCCCATTTGGTTTCCTGGGACTGGTGTGGTACTTGATTGTATCGATTACTGATCCTCGCTGTCTTTCTTACCTTGGTTAAATTTTCCAAACCTACGCGGAAGTGTTCAAGCAGAGTTTGGGACCAAAGAAATGCGAGACGCCCTATTATTGCCAAACGAACGCGAACGTTCAAGAAGATTATGTATTTGATTTTCTTCAATAGTAAGGGTCCAGTGCTGCAAATTCATGTGCCAAGAGGGACAACTGAAACAGCAAAATTTTATAGAAACGTTGCAGTAAGAGAATTGGAAAGATCTACCGAATCCGCCGCCACAAAACAGGACTCAAGCACCTTAGACCCCCGCATGATAACGCATCAGCGCACAAGGCACGCATTGTGATTGAGTTTTTGGAATCAGAGAAGGGCAAAGTCCTCCCTCACCCCTTAAATGTTTAAATCCGATAGCAAATTTGACATTAAAGCCATATGTCAAGGTCAGTGATACATAAAAAGGGTTTAAGGATTGTATAGTTCTGATGGAGTATATCAATATTTGACACAATGTTTGCTTGAGGTGTGCAGCATAGAAGAAAGTGTTCAGATTCCAATCATAACTTTGGTGAGATAAAGGTCAATATCAAAATACCTTTATAATTGTGATATGGTTCGTAAAGCAAACGTCTCTTAAACGTTTAATTGTAGACAATTCATATTTGCACACTTATTCCCTAACGTGGTTAGATATTAATAGACTTTTCCCTTACTGTAAAGGCGGCAACTTTAATATTCATATCTGGGCGTGGTTCGGCTATTTCATCTGCTATGGAAGGGAAATCAGTTTTTTTATAATTTGGTAAAGAGTTATTAAGCTTTTTGGGTCGCGCAAACGTGCGTGCATTTCATGATAATCCTAACCGTATACACACTGAACTCACATATTTATTAACCCTTAAAGCGCATAATCACAAAATACATGTTTTTGTAATCCACTAAAATATTTGAAGCCTCATAGACAAACAGTGTGGACCCAGATCAGACTGCTCCTGTAGGAGCAGTCTGATCTTGGTCCACAATGTTTGCCTCTATGCTTATGTTAGATGCAGTTATTTTGCTGGCGTTTTAAGGACTAAATCATGTGTTTTGCGTCTATACTGAGATAATGGCGCAAGATGATACAGTTACTTTTGAATAAAACCACGCCTCGTTTTCAGCTTTTACCTATGTCTAAAGTTGACCAGTCCTAATTACGCATTCATGAGGCGCCGCCTTTACAGTAAGCGAAAAGTCAACGAATATCAACAATGCTTTTGGACTTCTGATATGACATACGATTCAAAGATCAAAATCAAAGTATTTAAGAGTCATTATCTGAGAGCATCAGATAGCCTCAATTATGGTTTGGAAATAGAAAAAAAAACAGATTTAATCGAAATAGACTTTGTTTTGCCCATTTTCAACTTCTGTCGAGAGATGAACCAAAATGCATATATTTTTTAAATATTCACTTCCGTTTCCATGGTAACCACGATTTTCTAGTTTTTAACATTTTTCAGCTATATTCAGAGAGACAGCCATGAAAATGCTTTACAAGTACTTTTGACAAAACAGGCAAGTGCAGAACACTATTTAAGGACGAGACAAATCCTTCTTTAACCCAAAACCAATATTATTTTCCTTCATTGCTTCGTTTCTTAGTTAAGGCACTTTGATATATTTAAGATTATTTTGTGTAAATATCCCCACGCAGGTTTCTTTACTTCGTTGTGTACCAGGTGTCTCGTGATTGTGTGTGGCAATTTCTCACCGTGCCATGGGTTTGTCTGCAGTTTGTCTGCAGTTTGTGATTGTGATATTTCCTGATCATACTCACTTACTATTTTAATCATGTTGGTCTGATTTAATTCTAAATATCCTGAAAACTAGCTAATTTAGGTGGGAATTGACAATTGATGCTTGACTGATAATATAAAATGTAATATAAACATTTATTTCAATTTTTGTCTGTTCATGGACTCAAAAACATTGCCGGTCTCTTTTAAGTTAATGCGAAAACCTCCGGGCCCTTCACTCACTTTGCAAAGTACCCCATGTGTTCGGGATTCCATGAACAGACCAAAAATGAATTTATTTCTTAAAATGTGTTCCTGCTTAGCAACACGCTTTTAAATTGTAGCCAAGACAGAGTGGTTATTTTTTCTCCACCTTGTAGAATTTGCGGACAAATGAGCTGCAATATAAGATTTCCAACATTATTTAGAGTTTATAAGCTTAAAAGGAGGCTGTACATGCTAGTCTGAGTCTACACTGTTCAAACTGACACCTTGTTGGAAACCACATGCCGCGGCTCAAATATGCTTACATTTCTCAAGGTAGAGATGTTTCATTAAGTTATCGGCGGTGTCCAACTGCTCCTGCAGATCATCGATTTTGTTCTGTGTCTGAATGGCAGAGTTAGTTAAATTATCTTGACATTCATGGAGAATATCGAGAAGCGCAGTATGAAATAGTTGAGTTTCTACTTTCTGCTCTTCTAGTTTGAAAACCTGGGCCTGAAGAGTTTCCATCCTCTCTTTCATTCCGTTTCCAGCACCGTTGTTAGAGTTTTGAGGTGGTTGAGATGATACTTCCATGATCAGACCGCAGCACAAGATCAACAAGAACACTACCTTCAAATGGTGGTCCATCTCGATTGCTGTCAATTAGAAATGTCCGTACATTGTATTTAACCCGACCTTTTGTATTTGGGAAGCCCATAATCATTTTTTTTTTTGCAAACAGTGAAGACCCAGATGAAATGCATTTCATCAGAATATTCACTGTTTGTAAATTAAAAAAAATATATATTTAGACCAAATGATACAAGTGTTTTAGAAAATAATAACCTGACACCCCTATATATGTACAATGGACTATCCCAAGTTCTTGAATCAAACCAGAAGGAAACATCTATTAATGTTAATACATGCAGGTCTATTATGGACCTGGTCAAGAGAAAACCTGTCTCCGGTGTATGGGATCAAATGAGACGAAATCAAGCCCGCTCAGCTGCAGAGACTTGCTAGAATACTGAAATAGTAAAATTCAGGCCTTTAGTTAAGAGTAAGTACCAACAAAAATAATGTTCTCAACCAAAACATGTGGTGGGTACAGATATCCAAATTGCTTTGAGGCGTGACTAATCCTATTAATATTGAACTAATCCTAGAAATAGGGGTGTCAGGTTTTTATTAACATTTCAATATATTATTTTTAACATTTAAAGTCTACAGCCAGCTAGCTCAGTAGGTCGTAGTTAAGTAGCCATAATTTTTGTTAGCAATGAATCGGAAATCAAGCGTTCGAGCCCGGTCAATGGCATGCATTTTTTTTTCATTTGTACGAAATAACCGTGGTTTTTTTCACGAAATAAGTTTGATTTTAAATTATTGCATAGTTTGTTTCTTTCAAGACTTTGAAAGATAATCAAAATGCCTGTTATATGGAAGTATAGCGAGGATGCTCGAAAAATTGTTGAGAATGTGTACTGCGTGAAGGAGAAGCAGTCTGGTCTCAAAATGTCACTAGAACGCGCCTGGGATCGGAAAGCGGCTCTGACCGGAGAGAGCAGAGCCACTGTTCGGAGAATCCTATCCAAGAAGGTTGAACTGCCATCGCCGCTGATCGACCAGGCTCCAACAGTAACAAAAGTGACTCTGGCTGATTGAATTAAAAACAAACATAACAATAAAACAAAAATACAAGAAATACAGCATTCAACAGTTCTAAAACTAAAAAAGTGTCACAATACGAGAAGGCAGCAACAACTTATAAAAGAATATGGATTATGCGGGGCTCGAACTCACAACGTAGCGTTCTGACTCAAGTATAAGCCTTCTGTGTGTAACCAACTGCGCCACTGAGAATTGTATCAAAATACCGAAATAACAACAATTTAAACAACAATTTTCAACGTAAACTGGTACCCGTTCCGAAACAACCTTTACTTTTGAAATGGAACAATCGGATCCAAAGGTCATTGGTCAGAGGTCGTGGTATATCCATACTCTCAGTAAGAAGGTTATTTTTAGCACTCTAAACATACGTATGTTAAAAATAGTAAGTGATTATGATCAGAAAATACCTAAATCACAAACCGCAGCAAACCCCATGGCACCGCGAGGAAGAGCCACTTAACCATCGTGAGACACAAGGAAGACAAATTAAGCAAAACAACCAGCTCTCTCTCTTCCCCATCAAGATGATTGCAATACTAGAATGAACATAAAGTAACGTGCAACTAAACATAGGACAATTACAGACTCCCACAATGGGAGTAATAATGAACAAAAAGTCAACAACAACAGAATCACCGCCTTAGAACGGACAGCAGCCTAAGCCACCGGGGGCTTAAATGCATTTTACTGGTACCAAATCTTCGCCCTAGATTCAGCTGTTGTTGAAGTACAAGTTCATTTGATTAGAGTGTTTCTCCATGATGATACATTGCATTAGTTAGAAGGCCTCTATGCGAGCTGAACATTTCTTGTACGCATATGCGCAGCCTGATCAGATTCTTTTTTGCTTAGACCAATCTTTTGGATTCATTTTAGTGACTGCTTAAGACAGGTTTTACTTTATTTGTTTATATGAGATTTCCAACAATGTGGTATGTGCAACCAGCAAAGCCTCAGGTCAGCCTGCGCATATGCGCAGCCTGACCAGAGTTATTCCTATCGCTTGAATATCCTGTGAGTATTAAACTACTAACTGTACACCATTTGGAGTTTCTAAGCTTAAAAGGAGGCTGCACAGGCTCGTCTGAGTCTAGACTTGTCAAAATACCACGTTGTTGGAAATCACATGCCACGGCTCATATACATGTATATTGTAATGCAAAATCATCTTCAATCCTCTTTGATAGCAATGGTGTTAAAGAACTGAAGTACATGTACATGGAGTATTATATTTGAGCCCCGCCATATGATTTCCCACAATGTGGCATTTCGACAAGTGTAGACTCAGAGGAGTCTGTGCAGCCTCCTGTTAAGCTTAGAATTACCAAATGGTGTTCAGTTAGTAACTTAACGCTCGTAGAATATTCAAACGACTAGCAAAGGCTCGGATCAGACTGCGCATGTGGGCAGGCTGATCTGAGGCTTTGCTGGTCGCACATACCACATTGTTGGAAATCTCATATCGCGGCTCATTTGATAACTCAAAATAACATAAGAAGGAGAATGGTATAAATAAAAACATCTAAAGATGCTTAAGACAGGTTTTACTGTATTTACTTACTGGTATACGTCCACAGGTAGTACAACTAAAATCTATCTTTCACTATGTATCTTCAAATACTGAAGCCTTGCTGTCTCAGTTATGGTTCAGCAACATGGGCTTCCAAACCAACGTCTTCGCTTAAATACAGAAAAAACCCTTACACCAGATCACATCAGTAGAAAATGGATCTTCACTCTTTGTACGCACATATTCATGCAGGTACGAATCCGGCTAGCGTCGCTAGCACAAGTGGATTTACGAATTCCCAATTGTTCCAACAGTGGTATGTATCAATGGTTGACTGTTACCTTCCGGTTACGGTATTTCCCAGCCAAACGATGAGAATTGCTCTAGCTTTCCTCCTTTACTAGACAGTTGGCGTCTAGATAGCACAATTGCCAAAGTCTTGCGTATATCTCCATTAAGTGTTGTCTGCTGATTTTTTATTGATTTTTTTTAAATTTTAAATCGTCTTTTTAAATATATTTATGGAACCCTGTCAGAGTAATAAATGGTTAAAATCGAGATCATGACCGAAGTTGCTGTTCGTCGTAGTTGTAAATTGTAAGATCCATTTCTGTACGATCTGGCGCAGAGGTACACCGATATTTCTCCGTGCAGCAGAGTTGTCATGCATTTATAACATCTGTTTCAGCGCATTTCTGGTACATTTTTTTGATTTCCATTTTTTCCTTAACATTTCGTCTTTTTTTTTTGTTTAGAATTGCATAACTCTTCTTGCTGGCAAGTTTGCAAAGTTTATGTCGTCTGCAAAGTTCCTCTTTTTCTGTTTTTTTTTTCAAAAAGATTTTTCAGGCTTGCATACAGTCAGCCAGTGCTTGACATTATATCTGAATATTCATAAGTGGGGTCGAAGCATAACTTAGAAAATTTATATCCGGGGACATACTTTGATTGCCCAACCGTTGGACCCATTCTCCATTATAAACAAGCAGTGGGATCCAGATTACAGATATAACTGTCATTTTTTAAGAATTGGCCGGCGTATGGTTAGATATTATCAGTTAAAGTTGTGCCATGGTCTGACCACCTGTATGGACTATTAGATTCTCGCACACCAGATCGAGATTTTCCATGTATATACCCATTTGAGATAATTCTAACTCGATACCCGTAACAGCCCGTGGGAAGGATAAAAACACGTCGGCCGCACGTCGATCCATGACGTCATTTTAATGTTAAAATCAAGTCAACCCAACGTATTCAGGATTTTCTGGAAGTCTATTTCATGTTTTTCCAATATAAAATGAGGTATTAAATGGTGAGCAAGAAAAAAATGGTCCATTATTTGTGTGAGGATGGGATAGAAATATCCGTCCCGCGCGAACACCGTTTGTCATCACTCGACAAGGCTCATGATGCCAATTGTTGATGCTCGGGACGGATTTTTCTATCCCACCCTTACATTCATGATGTATTCTAATCTATCATTAGTGAAAGGTTTGGATACCGAGGATCGCCATTTGGCATTACAGGGCTTGTCGATTGAAGAAAAACGGTGGTTGCGGGGGGTTCTTTTTTCTAAACCATTCTGACACACGTATTGCAATATCCGTTTTAATAGTTTTGTGCGGATTTTTTCCTTCAAATTTCAACAGAACATTCTGTAAGCAAATAAATGAGACCCTGATCATACGCCGCGTTATGCGGCGTCTGGTCTGGGTCTATGCTGTTTGCATGTGTCCTACAAATTATATCGGTTAATTAAATAGCGGATACAAATGTATACTTAAACCAATTTCTAATCGGTTACTTTTCAAACTCATTATTTCTGACCAAACGCTAATAAAATTGAAATTAATCTTTGCCTATATATGTGCATTTTGACTTGCAAACGCTTAGCGGTGTTTTTGAACAGTTTTATTTCACTTCAAAGTTTTTAGGGTTTAAAATGCAAATATCGATTTTTTTAAAGAAAAATGGTTTTTCGGAGTTATTTTTATAAAATTGATGTTTAGGTTGTTAAAAACTGGTCTGTCCGACTTGAAAACGCCAAACAAATGAAATTTTGCTTATGGTAGATTTTTTACGCATTTCTAAAAATGTGTAGAACTTGATTAGTCCATTTTTGGCGATTAAAGCCAGTCTATTTGTATACCCTATGTTTCACTTTCTGAACTAGCGTAGAATGTAAGGTGACCAATTAGAACTTGGTTTTAGTATACTTGTGTCATTGAGTGTAATATACTGAGAAACCAGCCTTAGTTTAAAATATTTGAATTACTTTGAATTCAGTATAATATACTAGATTTAATTAGCTAGGGTTGTGCAGTGAAATGAATTGTTTAAATATATAGACAAACCAAGCTTGATTAACTTCTTGAAACATATGTTAATAATGGTATGTACCAGACGAGACGGTTAAAGAAAACACACACAAAGAACGCACTAGAAAACTACGACTACTAATGTTCGAATGTACCAATTGTTCTTGAATTCAAATGAACTTTAGTCCTTATTAGATAGCGTACTTTAATCTGCCTTTTTAACCACCTGATAATTCCAGCTCCACCAGATTGGTTGATTGGAGACTTCGATGAAAACCTCGAGTAAGAGTATTTGTTCTCGCACATATGATCGGGATTTCCATTGTTGTTACCCATGTGGTATATAGAGGATCTTACATGAGTTCTCATGTTTTATTGAAATTATTAAACGAGTTGAGGGGAAGTGATAAAATGCGAGGCTTGCCGAGCATTTTATCACTTTTTCGTAACGAGTTTGATACATTCATTAATACAGGAGCAACTTTGAATGTTAGATTCTATTTATCATATGACAAACAGATTACTTTGAAATCCCATTTCGTTATAATTTTGTCATTATGTACGCAACGTTGTTATGGACTTTATGGTTTATTGATTTTATTGCATGACATTATTTCACTCCCAGACTTGACGTCATAATATGATAAAATTCTTTCTCACACACAGTGATCCCTATGTTAGTTCGCTGTAATATGATTTTTCTATCCCATCCTCACACGAATAATGGGTTTTTTTTTTTTTTTTTTTTGCTAACCACTGATATCTCACTTTATATTGGAAAAAACATGAAAATACTTCCGAAAAATCCTTAATACGCTGAGATTACAATGACGTCACGGACCGATATGCGGCCAGCGTGCGGCCAACATGCGGCTGTTCGTTTTGTTTCTTTACCACGGACTGGTACTGGTATGGGTAAAAACATCGGAAATCCCGACCTGGTGTGCGAGAATCTGATAGTCCATACAGGTGGTCAAACCATGTTACAACTTTAACTTATTATTACCAAACCGTCTATATACGAGTAATTGTCTATCTTTTGCCATGTCTTCGGCCTCGTGCATTAGCGCATCAGGTCGTCCACTGCACCTCGGGGTAATAGTTTGGACTATACTACTATCTGGCAAGAAATAACTGTATATTATTATCTAAAAATACGTCGACCAATTCTTAATAAATGGGAGAGCATTGGTTCATTGGTAGAGTGCTTGACTCGAGACCGAGAGACCAAGGGTTCGAGCATCAGAGGCGTGACTGCGTTGTGTCCTGGAGCAAGACACCTTAATCCTAGCTAAGTACTGGTTCAACCCAGGTAGACCCGTCCCTACATAACTGAAAGATTGTTGATGGGACGTAAAAAATCAAAACAAACGAAAAAATCTTCTTAAAAAATGTCAGTAATACATGTATCTGTAATCTGGATCCCACTGCTTTTTAAAATTGCGAATGTTCCAAACGGTTGGGCAATCAAAGTATATCCCCGGATTTATCATTTTTACCTTATGCTTCGACCCTACTTACGAATAATCAGATATTATGTCAATCAATCTCTGACTGTATGCAAACCTGAAAAATATTTTTGAAAAAAGGCAATTCGCAGTCGCTAGCTGGATTCGTACCTGGATGAATATGTGCATGCAAAGTGTGAAGGTCCATTTTCTGCTGATGTGATCTGGTTTGTATTTAAGCAAGGACGCCGCTTCATGAACCATAACTGAGACAGCAACTCTTCTGACTTCGAAGATACATACTCCAAGAAAGATTTTAATTGTGTTACCTTAAGACGTGTCTCTGTAAGTAAATACAGTAAAACCTGTCTTAAGCGGCCACTCAAAAATAGACTTAACAAAGGATCCAAACTTTAAGAGGAGATGGTAGCTTAACGCAGATCAATAGTATTGTAGAATTCTGCAGTACTTTTTGACCTGCCTTAAGCTATAATCGGCCTTGAAAACCAATCTTTTGGATTCTTTTGAGTGACTTCTTAACACAGGTTTTACTTCAGTTGTTTAAATTTATACCAGTCTCCTTCTTATGTTATTCTTATTTATTGAATATAGTTTACTGCATGTACAGTAAAACCTGTCAAGCGGCCACTCAAAAATAGACAAAACAAAGATCTAAATGACCAATTATATCTTAATGAAGGTCGATAGTATTGCAGAATGCTCCCCTTTGAACATTCTGTAATACTTTTGACCTGTATTAAGCGATAACTGGTCTTGAAAACAATTTTTGGTCTTTTTGAGAGTGGCCGTTTTAGACAGGTTTTACTGTACTTCAATTCTCTAATGCCATTGCTATCAAAGAGGATTGAAGATAATTTTGCACTACAATATATATGAAGTAAAATGAAATTGGCATTGGAGACTGTGTATCAGACTAAGTTTTAGTGATAGTTGTTTAATAGTAGAAGAGTCTTATACCCAAATAAATATATAAGAATCGGGAGCGCAGTGGCTCAGTGGTAGAGTGCTTGACTCGAGACCGAAGGGCCGCGGGTTCAAGCCTCACCGGCGTCACTGCGTTGTGGTCCTTCAGCAAGACATATTTATCCTAGCTTAGTACTGGTTCAACCCAGGAAGACCCGTCCCTATATAACTGAACGATTGTTGATGGGACGTAAAGAATCAAATCAAACAAAAACAAACAAACAAAATATATAATATATAATATTGAAGCGCAACACTCACCTCTCTATATTTACCCGACAAAAAAGAAAGAAATGCCCACAGTAAAACTTATCAATTTTTCTGAAAGCCGTAAATGAAAAACAAAATTTGTTTGCATTATTATATAAACATTCTATCGGAAGTTACATTTTAGAAATTTCTTTTTGAAAGATTAATATTAACCTCAATAAAACCGGCCTCAAAGCAGATGGGGGGTCAATTTGCAAAATCATAAAAAATCACCTGGATGAATATGTGCATGCAAAGTGTAAAGGTCCATTTTCTGCTGATGTGATCTGGTTTGTATTTAAGCAAGGACGCCGCTTCATGAACCATAACTGAGACAGCAACTCTTCTGACTTCGAAGATACATACTCCAAGAAAGATTTTAATTGTGTTACCTTAAGACGTATCTCTGTAAGAAAATACAGTAAAACCTGTCTTAAGCGGCAACTCAAAAGTAGACTTAACAAAAGATCCAGACTTTAAGAGGAGATGGTAGCTTAACGCAGATCAATAGTATTGTAGAATTCTGCAATACTTTTTGACCTGCCTTAAGCTATAATCGGCCTTGAAAACCAATCTTTTGGATTCTTTTGAGTGACTTCTTAAGACACGTTTTACTTTAGTTGTTTAAATTTATACCAGTCTCCTTCTTATGTTATTTTTATTTATTAAATATAGTTTACTGCATGTACAGTAAAACCTGTCAAGCGGCCACTCAAAAATAGACAAAACAAAGATCTAAATGACCAATAATATCTTAATGAAGGTCGATAGTATTGCAGAATGCTCCCCTTTGAACATTCTGTAATACTTTTGACCTGTATTAAGCGATAACTGGTCTTGAAAAAAATTTTTGGTCTTTTTGAGAGTGGCCGTTTTAGACAGGTTTTACTGTACTTCAATTCTCTAATGCCATTGCTATCAAAGAGGATTGAAGATAATTTTGCACTACAATATATATGAAGTAAAATGAAATTGGCATTGGAGACTGTGTATCAGACTAAGTTTTAGTGATAGTTGTTTAATAGTAGAAGAGTCTTATACCCAAATAAATATATAAGAAGGGGGAATGCAGTGGCTCAGTGGTAGAGTGCTTGACTCGAGACCGAAGGGCCGCGGGTTCAAGCCTCATCGGCGTCACTGTGTTGTGGTCCTTCAGCAAGACATATTTATCCTAGCTTAGTACTGGTTCAACCCAGGAAGACCCGTCCCTATATAACTGAACGATTGTTGATGGGACGTAAAGAATCAAATCAAACAAAAACAAACAAACAAAATATATAATATATAATATTGAAGTGCAACACTCACCTCTCTTTATTTACCCGACAAAAAAGAAAGAAATGCACACAGTAAAACTTATCAATTTTTCTGAAAGCCGTAAATGAAAAACAAAATTTGTTTGCATTATTATATAAACATTCTATCGGAAGTTACAGTTTAGAAATTTCTTTTCGAAAGATTAATATTAACCTCAATAAAACCGGCCTCAAAGCAGATGGGGGTCAATTTGCAAAATCATAAAAAAATCATAGTGCGGTGCAATACCCGTCTCTGTTGCGGACTATCCAAAATACTGGAGAGAAGTCTTATGGAATGTCAACATACTAAACATCCTTAAAGCGGCAGTATTCACTTTTAATTGACACAATTGGTGCTCAAATACAATCATACTTAAGGGGGACAGCAACCCTAATGATGAGTTTGTTTTATCAGAAAGAGCTCTATTAACCATGAACTTTGATACAAATATCATCAAAATCGGTTGAAAAATGGGCAAGTAATGGGCATTTAAAGAATTCAATATGGCCAACATTTAGCCGCCATTTTGAATATTTAATTAGTTTTCAGAATATTTTCAACTGCTTATAATTATCACTGCTATCACATCATCTGTATTTCAGCAGATATGCAGTTTATACATAAGGAACATGTTTCATTAAAGATTAATGCAAATAATTCATTGGTTTGTCTTTTATTTTGATTACGCATATTTAATTAGGCTGAGTGACGTCACTAAGCCTACAAAATGGCCACTTCCATTACATTTCATTTGAAAATATTCAAACAACCACAACTTCCACATTTTTCAACCGATTTAGATGAAACTGGTATCAAAAGTCATGGTTTATTAAGATCTTTCATATAAAACATAGTTATCATCAGGGTTGCCGTCCCCTTTAACTGTAATGTCTTAAACAGGAATACAGAACTTAACCCTAAACGCGCCAATTGCAGCAGAAGTCTTCTGCTTTTTCTCGTCTGCTGAAATGTTTAAGAAGCCTCTATGGCAAACAGTGTGGACCGAGATCAGACAGTTCTGTGTCCACGCTGTTTGCCTCTAAACTGAAATCGTCAGTAATGATAGACAATTATTTGCAGCAGACGACTTCAGCAGACGACATTTTCAAATGCATTTTTTTCTTGGTGCTTTAAGGGTTCACTAGATTTTATTGTTCAAAACTGTTATCGGGGATTGAGAATAAGTAAAGTAGCACAGTTGGTATGGATCATCAATCACCCTTCGTAGCTGAATCCATAACGTTGTAACATTTTGTTTGATATAATTGCCGTAACTTAACACTGTAAAGCGTACACACCATAAACCAACAGTTACAAACAGTGTAGAACCAAGCGGAGTCGTCCAGTCCAGGGCTATACTGTTTATCACCATAATGGTCAAATCGAGTTAAACCGGTTATGTTATGATTTAATATGTTTACGTTTATGTCTCACTCAGCAAGTTTTTTTTTATGTCATGTTGGGGTGTCTTGAGACTTTCCACACGGCAAAAGAAGTTATAAACGATAAAGGCGTACTTCGAATCGAACTATAGTCCCTACTATAGTAACTAACGTTTGATTCGAGCACCTATAGTCGCTACTTGGGTGACGTCACGAACCTACTGGAGATGGTCGGAGCACGTTACACTAGTAGTTAGACTGGTTCCCTACTCTAGACCTATCTAGCACGATGGGTTCAAGATCTAGCACGATGGGTTCAAGATCGGTCAGTAGCCTCAAAATTATATGTTTTTGTAAAATAAACCTAGCTGAACGTAATTTTTGGTCCCGCTTATTCGTAATTGATTTTTAGAAAGCGCTGTGCAGTTTATACCATCCTTTTTGTCTACGATGAAGAATTAAAGTGGAGCATACAGGGCTATTATTTTTGTTTACTTGCCAACCAACTAAAGTTCCAACTTTAGCCGTTCGGGTGTAATCGCTCGTGCAAATCTATTACGTAAGAACTATAGTAGGAACTTTAGTTCGATTCGAAGTACGCCAAAGATATAGCTACTCAAGGAATTACACAATGACGCCAGTAAGGCTCGAACCAGGAACCTTTTGCTGACAAGTTATGTATTAAACCACTGACCCACTGCACTCCCGGCGCTTATTGCTTTGACCAGAATCATCTATGCTGAAACAAAGGAACTACTTAAATAAATATATCGCCATTTTGTCAGACATACATGTATGCATGTGCTTAACTTAAAGCTGTAAGTACCATGGATTTAAACCCGGTCCCACAGACCTTACGACCGCGCTGCGACCTTTCCTTAATTTAGAATTAAAAATTGACAATCGCAGAGAGGCTGCAGAGGTCGCGGCAAGGTTTAACATAGGTCGCAACAAGGTCGCAGCAAGGTCGCCGATCGGTCGCCAATGAAAATCAGTCGCCGCTAGTCTTTTGGGCATGCACAAAAGACTAGCCGGGACTGAATTTGAAGGCCGAATAGTTGCAAAGGTTTCCTTGAAGTTGGCGATCAGTCGTAGACAAGTCGCGGAACAGTCGCCGATCGATCGCCGATCAGTCGCCGACCGATTTCATGAACACATTAGCTCTCAACTCTTCAGCAACTAGTCTTCGACTAATCAGCGACTGATCTCCCACTGATCGACAGGTTGCGTTGCCAGCTTCAGCAAAGAGCTAAATGAACACCTCATTTTGATGATGACCCTAAGCGCTGTCCTAGAGACCAGCTGATCCGGAAATATCAGATGCTGAAAGTGTACGCGTATGATCAGAGCAAGTAGGTCCCAGCAGAATCATCACAACCACGACTGCAGCGTTCTGTTAGATAAATGTTGTAGGCGAACAACTTTATCTAATGTGTTATCATGCTATCAACTTGCATAGAAATGGTTGTTTTATTTCAAAACACTTTGTTTAAAAAAAAATATAATCAAACAGTCTCCGATCAGTCGCCGACTAGTCATCGACTGGTTGCTGATGTTCGCCGATTACTCTGAACTAGTCGCCGACCGATCGCCGATTCGTCGATGATCGATCGCCGACTAAATGCAGAACAATTGCCGATCCTCCGACGATTGGTCGGCGATCAGAGACTGGTCGGCGACTAGTCGGCAACCATACCAGAAATAGAAAAAAAAAAACGATTGCAATTGTTGCAGAGGTCGCAGTCAAAATCAGTCGCCATAAGCCCGCGTCGCGGTCGCAAGCTCTGTGGGACCGGGGCTTTATAGATAAACACATTATTTAGCATAAAAGTGTTACATAAGTTTTAACATATGTTTTTGTGCTCAAAAGAACCGTCATATTTGTGTTCAAAAGAACCGACTCATTAAGACGGTTCTTTTGAGTACCCACACCATATCGTTTTGGTTGAGAAATAAGAAAATAATTTTTGGTACGCTATATATTTCAATATGCTAGCAAGTCTCTGTAGCTGAGTGGTCTTGATTTCGTCTTACTTGATCGCATACACTGGAGACAGGGTTTCTCTCGACCAGGTCCATATTAGACCTGCATGTATTAACCATTTGTATATTGATGTTTTTTCCTTCTGGTTTATTACAATAAACTTGGGATAGTCCTTTGCACATATCTAGGGGTGTCAGTATATAATTTTCAAAACACCTTGTATTTTTTGTCTGTAGATTTCTTTCCACATTTACAAACAGTGTATACATACCTTGATGAAGTACATTTCATCTGAGTCTTCATTGTTTGCAAAAGTACTTATTTATGGGGTCTCCTGAATACAAAATGGTTAATTACAGTAAAACCTGTGTAAAACGGCCACTCTCTAACGACCAAAAATTGGTTTTCAAGACCAATTGACGTTTAATTAAGGTCAAAAGTATTTCAGAATGCGCTAATGGGGTGCATTCTGCAATACGTTTGACCTTGATTAATTTTAAGCTCCCATTTGTCATTCAGATATTTGTTTTGTATATTCTTGAGTGGCAGTTTTATACAGGTTTTACTGTATATAGTTAGGTCATGAGTTTGAAGGTCTGTCCAGCAATATTCAATGATATTATTCTCTCCCTAAATTTAGGATAGAAAAGAGTACTACTCCATTAAGATTAAACAATATTTATTCTCAAGCTCAATACATTTACACATACTTGTAGTCACAGTATTAATATCAATTTTCCACAGAATTTGAAAAGAAGCAAACATGCTTTTTAAATAATCTCCTGTAATACATGTTATGAACGGAGTTGGTGAAACTACCGTCCTGAGACTTACTATAAAGTGCCAAAGGTAGACAATATAGCAACATCATACACTGCTTAAAGTATTTAGAGGATCACCGCGTGTTTTATCACTGATCACAATACAAATGCACCCATAGTCCGACTCAAAGCAAGAGTTGGATTAACAAGGCAAACACATGTTTGTTCTGTGATTATTTAGTTACTGATAAAGGATGATGATTCTTAATGAAAATGAAGTAATCCCTTTCCAGAAATATCCATGGAACGCTTTAAGCAAAAATGGAATTTTGTTAAAGATACCCCTTTTTCAAAACCAAACTTAAAGACGACTTTTTCAATCAAACACCACATCACCATCATTTATGTACATTCAATAGCCCTTTAATGTTTTAGAAAAATCATTAGGTAATACGCTATTAAAAATTCCAAAGATTCTACAAGCAATACTTGCTACCATGCTGCTGCATTTGGAGATTACTTTTTAGTTGATATGCAACATGACCATCTTCTGAAAAAGTTTAATTTTGACCTATTGACCCAATCCCCAAGGGGGGCAAATATGTGCTAAATGTTGTTAAATTTTGTGATTCCCTTGAATTGACAATCGCAGAGAGGCTGCGGAGGTCGCGGAGGTCGCGGCAAGGTTTAACATAGGTCGCAGCAAGGTCGCAGCAAGGTCGCTGATCGGTCGCCAATGAAAATCAGTCGCCGCTAGTCTTTTGGGCAAGACTGAATTTGGTCGCCGTGTAGTTGCATAGGTTTCCTAGAAGTCGGCGATCAGTCGTAGACAAGTCGCTGAACAGTCGCCGATCGATCGCCGATCAGTCGCCAACCGTTTTTATGAACACATTAGCTCTCAACTCTTCAGCAACTAGTCTTCGACTAATCAGCGACTGATCGCCCACTGATCGACAGGTTGCGTTGCCAGCTTCAACAAAGAGCTACATGAATCATGCCATCCTGAAATAATTTCACCTCATGCGCTGAAAGTGTGTGCATCATGAGCACCAAAGTAGACGATGAAAATTACTACCGAAATTCCGACACCTCATTTTGACGATGAACCTCAGCGCTGTCCTAGAGACCAGCTGATCCGGAAATATCAGATGCTGAAAGTGTACGCGTATGATCAGAGCAAGTAGGTCCCAGCAGAATCATCACAACCACGACTGCAGCGTTCTGTTAGATAAATGTTGTAGGCGAACAACTTTATCTAATGTGTTATCATGCTGGCAACTTGCATAGAAATGGTTGTTTTATTTCAAAACACTTTATTCAAAAAAAAAAAAGATAATTAAACAGTCTCCGATCAGTCGCCGACTAGTCGTCGACTGGTTGCTGATGGTCGCCGATTACTCTGAACTAGTCGCCGACCGATCGCCGATTCGTCGATGATCGGTCGCCAACTAAATGCGAAACAATCGCCAATCCTCCGACGGTTGGTCTGCGATCAGAGACTGGTCGGCGACTAGTCGGCACACATACCAGAAATAGAAAAAAAAACGTTTGCAATTGTTGCAGAGGTCGCAATCAAAATCAGTCGCCATAAGGCCGCGTCGCGGTCGCAAGCCCTGTGGGACCGGGGCTTTATAGATAAACACATTATTAGCGTAAAAGTGTTAATATTTTCTAACCCATAAGTTTTAACATGTTTTGGTGCTCAAATGAAACGTCTCATGAGTGCTCAAAAGAACCTTCTCATTAAGGCGGTTCTTTTGAGTACCCACACCATATGTTTTGGTTGAGAAATAAGAAAATAGTTTTTGGTACGCTGTATGTTTCAATATGCTAGCAAGTCTCTGTAGCTGTGTGGGCTTGATTTCGTCTTACTTGATCGCATGTACCGAAGACAGGCTTTCTCTCGACCAGGCATTTATTAGACCTGCATGTATTAACTATGTATATTGATGTCTTTTCCTTCTGGTTTGATACAATAATCTTGGTACATGCTGAGTCCATTGTACATATCTTGGGGTGTCAGTTTATGATTTTAAAACATCTTGCTTTCTTTAGTCTGTAGAATTATTTTTACATTTACAAACAGCGTATACATACCTTGATGGAGTGCATTTAATCTGATTCTTCACTGCTTGCAAAAGTACTCGTTAAGGAGTATCCTGAATAGAAAAGGGTTAAATACAGTAAAACCTGTGTAAAACGGCCAGTCTCAAAAAGACCAAAAATTGGTTTTCAAGTCCAATTGACGCTTAATTCAGGTCAAAGTATTGCAGAATGCACCAAGGGGGTGCATTCTGCAATTGTTTTGACCTTCATTAAGCTCCCATTTGTCGTTAAGATATTTGTTTTGTCTACACTAATCGAAAGATCTAACCGATCAGTCTTAAAAACTGTTTTCTAGAAAACTACATATTTTTGACAAGCAAAGTGTTTAGCGCAAACTTTTATCAAGTTTTTTCAAGTGTCTTCCTGAAATAACAGGTTCTATTATCGTATCTAATTGGTTGGGGCTAATTTTATTTATAAACCTCGATTATTGCCTGCTTTGAAAAAATGCAAGTGATCGGTTAGAACTTTCGATTAGTGTATCTTTGAGTGGCAGTTTTATACAAGTTTTACTGTATATAGTAATGGTAGAGCAAAAACTGGCAAAAAGTCGCTTATTTATCCCCATCTGTAAAATAAAAAACGATTGCATGAATGATATGGCGAGATGTTGAAGTTTCTTGGATCGCCGGAAGTACTTTTTCAAAGAGGGGCAGTGGTGTTAAAGTTTGGCAAAAACTTCATTTTTAGAAGTGAAGTTGTGAATTTCTGAAATCGATTTGCAGCAACAGATACACGAAACCAACAACGAAAGACTAAAAAATGATCATTGAGTTTTATATAATCCTGACCTGGCTTTAATATAAAGTCAAAGTCAGAAATGAAATGTCTTTATTTTTGGGTGAAAATCAGTATTTTTTAAAAAAATAATCCAAATTTTTGTAATCGGACAGGTAAAGTTTTTAAAATTTATAGTCATCTTTTTTAAATTTGATGCTCCGTTATTCAACTTACATATATCCTGTCGTGTTTACTTATAAAACCTGCGAAAATATTTTCTTAGTTTGCCTCGAAAACTGACATTTTTATACTCAGGTATATTTCGTGAAATGCATGAGATATCAGGGCATTGTCATATTATGAAAATGACGTATATATAGTAAACATACCAAATGGAAACAACATTTATCATGTTCTGTGTTATCACATCAAGCATTGACACGCACTAAAAGAGGGCCAAGTGACCCTGGATCGCCCCACCTGAGTTTTTTTAAAACCTCTAATCTATATGTATCTATTAAAAACTGACCATGCCCCAGGTGAACCCTTCGTGGGGCCATTTTTGTCCCCAGAGTTCAATTTGGAGCAAATTTCATGTATGGTCCACTGGGTGATATCAGGGATCTAGACCTAGTGGTTTCAAACCAGGAGATTTTGTATGTTTCAATTTATAAGTCAATGTAAACTGTGTGACATCCATGATAAGGCCATTTCGACCGAATAACCACAATTTGAGCAACTAGGAAGAGTACCACTAGGTAATGTTACAAACCAAATATTCTGGCAAAAATAGTTTTCAATGTTTTCTCTAAATAACCTATTGATCGAGGAAAAATCTGTCAAATAATAAGTCGCTCAGTTGAAGTGGAACCTCTCCCTACTTGTAAAATAGGAATGTGATATATCAATGGAAAGTTCTATAACTGTACATTATGAAACCACTAGAATTACTTTTCGAAACAGGGACAGTGACTCTTTATTAGGTTTCGAAGAAGGGCATCCTCATTCAAAGAATCATATATAGCATCTAAAATAAGCAAAAGTTGGCTGGGTGAAAAGAAATGCAAATAACTTAATTTGTCTTCCTTGTGTCTCGTGATGGTTGAGCGGCTCTTCCTCACGGTGCCACGGGGTTGTCTGCAGTTTGTGATTGTTGTATTTCCTGATCATACTCATTTACTATTTTTCAAAATTTTAAAGCAGTAGGGGTGTATATTTAATCAAATAAGCCATGCAATTAAACAGTTAGGCCTATTTTAATGTAATACATAAGAACGCGGATCTGACAAAAGGGAGCTTAAGATATCCAAGCAGTTATTACGTAAGAGACAATTGAAAAATTCTTAAAATAACATAAAAATTACATGCCTTTATATTTCCATGAAAATGCTTTTAAACTTTGATACCATCAAAATAGCAAAAGTTTCTGATTATACTTTTTTTATGTTTTCTATAAGGGTCGTTGCCATGTCAACACAACGATCAAAACACCTACTAGTGGGTCATTTTGAATGCCTATAATACGACCTAGAAGATATAAATTCATGTAACTTCATCTGCATTTTCATTATTACATGTATAATAGAAAGGTGCGAAAACTTTAAATGCTAGAGTCTTATGCTGAGCATGCAATAATCAACAAACGAATATAGATCAACACTCTGACGTCATCACAGGGTTAATGCCATTCTTGACGTCACATTCCAAACTGATTACATATGTTGTTTCTAACGTCCATATAATAATCAGTTTTGAAGATAATCACTTCAAATTTTCGGGAAATGCTCTAAACATGTACTACTTTGCAGATGTAACATTAGCCTGATTTTGATATCGCGACCATAAGGTACCTTTCATCATATCTTGGTCCATAGATATATGCAGAATGGAAGTAACTGATTTATCATTTTGACATCATTGTTTAGTACCATGATTACATTTATTTTAATCTTTTGCCTTTTAATTTACACATATTGTCAGTGCGTACGATTTGAACGCATTCCAAATCAAGTATGGTCTTTTATTCATCAGCTAATTAAAATATAGTAGGTTTTGCCAAATTGGTATTAGTAGCAGCATGGAGTTTGTGCATCACCCAATTGTCCCTCAAAATCTGTTTTAAAGAGTAACTATATTAGTGCTATAACAAGAACTTGCCATTTACATTTATGCCTCGATGGTGGGTATTTCAAATTATCAATATAATCTTGGAGTTTAAGGTCAAGGTCAAATTAAGACAAAATATGTAATACGACTCACAACATGAACTCCTCTTTCATTTCTACGACCAAGGGTGTTCATATATACCACAATGATTGTCTATGGGGTGTAGATTACAACGTAGGTTTCTAATCACCGCTTTGCCATTGGTGTCAAAAGATAAGGTCAAATATACTAACAATTAGTTTACGGCTTGTTACGCGAACTCCTCCTTCATTTTTTACGAAGGGTATTCATACTTAGCACAATTATAACAAAGTATGTTACATATCACCGCTACGGTCCTGGAGTCATAGGTTAATTAGAATCTGTCTAACAGTGGTATGTTTTTGACAGAGGTGCTTCATATTTTGTAGAATAATTGCCAATATGACAATTGAGTCTTAATTTTCAAAATAATTTGAAGCTGGTTGTATGGACTGTAAAGCAATATCTCTAACATATTTTGTTGTAGATGGTTCATATTTCTACGGTGTTCTTTTGTCAATAATAGCTTCTGACTGCTGATATGACCTTTGTATCAAAGTTCAAGGTCAAACTGCTTAAAAACCTACATTTTAAACCATCAAAGTGGTACTAATCATTAATATGTTTATGACTCTCCTAGGTTCTATGCGAGACAGACCGAATAGTGGATTATGAATTCCCTGCATGGGGTAGCAATAAAGAGGTCCTTAAACGGTTTAGTTATTTTCTGATAAAATATTTATGTTTATCTTAGTGAACCTATATAGGCGGTAAGTCCCCTCTTAGAGCCCCTTTAGTTCGGTGAGATATTGAAATACACTTAGACATAAAATAATCTTTCCCTTAGCAGATAGTTTGTTGATGACCACTCATAAACCAAAATGTAAGCCTTTAAACTCTGCATATACGGCATGTAACGTATTCTGTTTTGGAAGAGATGTATATATGATCATGTTTGGGACACTGGCTGTCTATGGTTTTATGATGGCAAAATCGCCTCCTAAACTACTAGCTAGATTTTAACCAAACTTTGCAGGAATGGTTCTTATATGACCCTCTTAAATAATTGTTCAAATAGTTTTGTCCATTGCATATCTAGGTCACATGGGCTAAAATAGATTTTCAAAATGAAAATCTTCTTGCTTGAAACCGCCTAGAGTCTTAATATTTGGTGTGTAGCATAACCTAGTAGACATCCATCAAGTTTTTACAAATTATAGCCCTGTGGTGTAAATGACACATTCCTGGAGGTGGCATATTTTACATAGGCATGTGATCACCTGCTGGGAAATGGCTGATCTCTTGGCTCTCTTGTGTGTGGTGTTCACTTTCCCATATTGTGTCTCGAGTCAGTTAAGGTACTTGATTGTATCGATATCTGGGTTTTACCCTCTGCTTTACTTTTTATATTGGGAAAACATAAAACAAATCATCTTGTCAGAAAAGACAATGCCTAGCACCTTGGTATTTGGTATGCAACATCACCTAACTAAGTACGCCTCTACCAATTTTATTCAATTTGGAGCACAGGGACTATTGAGTGGACCCGCCTGCGAGCTCACACGTTCACTATAGGAATCTATTTGAAAAATCGTCTTGTCTGACACCACAAGGCATAGAGCATAGATATTTGTTATGTAGCATCACCTAGTATACCTCTACATTATGGCCCTTGTGCAAAGATGGCCCTACCCTGGGTCATATGTTTTACATAGGCTTATATATCGAACACTTAAAAAAGTCTAGTCTGAAACCACAAAACCTAGAGTCTATATGTGGCATGAAGCATCATCTAGTAGATTTACTAAGTTTGTTGAAAATTATGGCATTGTGGCCGAAAATGAGGCCGCCAGGGGGATTCATGTTTTATATATAGCTTATATAGAGAACATATTAAAACTCATTCTTGTCAGATACTAAAAGGCTTGATATTTGATATATAGCATCACCAAGTGGTACTCTACCAAGTTTGTTCAAATTATGGTTCTGTGGTCAAAATCGCTTCGTCCTGGAGGTCACAGAGTTTATGAGGCTGTTATTGTTATTTGACTCTTCCTCACGGTGCCATGGGTTGTATGCAATGTGTGAGTGTGGCATTTCCTGGTCAAACTTTCTTTTTACATTGCCTTACATATAGTGAAAACATAACAAAAATGTTCTTGTCTAAGACCACCAGGCCTAGAGCCCTGATAATTGGTATGCAGCATCAGCTGATACACAACATTTAAATATGTTCCAATTATGACTCTGGGACTGAACATGGATCAAAAGGCAGGTCATCAGGAGCTTGGCCAGTTTCCAATAGATACCTTAAGATAAGACGTTTAAAACAAAACTCAGGTGAGTGATCTCGGGTCACTTGGTCCTCTTTTTATTATGTCATTACTTGTTTTGATATCATAGATCATGATAAATGCTGTTTCCATTTGAAATGTTTACTTTATGTACGTCATTTTCTTAATATGGCAATGTACATATATACAAGTAATAGCAATACGTGCATTTAACAAAATATACCTGAATATCAAAATGCCAGATTTGAGGTAAAAACGAAAATATTTTGGTGGGGTTTTTAAGTATACACGACAGAAATATATGTAAGTTGAATAATTCAGCATAAAATTTGAAAAAAGTTAAATAGCAACTCTATATTTAAAACTTTATAAGCCAGATTACAAAAATCCGTGTTTAAATTTATAAAAACACCGATTTTTACCCAAAAATCAGGACATTAAAATTACGGTTTTGACACCATAATAAAATCAGAGTGAACTTATATAAGACTCAATAATCATTTTCCAGTCTTTCTTTGCTAGTGGCATGTATCTGTTGCTGCAAATGGATTTCAGAAATTCGCAATTTCACTTCTAAAAACGAAGTTTTTGCCAAATTTTAACACCCTCTTTGAAAAAGTGATTCCGGCGATCCAAGAAACTTCAAGAAACATCTTGTCACATCATTCATACAATCATTTTCTATTTTACTGATGGGGAGGGGTTATCGGTCAATTTTCGCTAGTTTTTGCTTTACCATAAGGTCATAAGTTTAAAGGTCTGTCCAGCAAAATTCATTGATATTATTATCTCCCTTCCCCAAATTCATGAAATTTTGGATAGAAAAAAGTTCTACTCCATTACGTTTAAACAATATTTATTCTCAACTTCGATACATTTACATACACTTGTGGTCACAGTATAAATATCAATATCCCATAGAATTTGAAATTAACCAAACATGCTTTTTAAATCATCTCCTGTAATACATGTTATAAATGGAGTTGGTGAAACTACCGTCCTGAGACTTACTAAAAAGTGCCACAGGTAGACAATATATCAATATCATACACTGCTCAAAATATTTAAAGGAACACCGCGTGTTTTGTCATTGATCACAATACAAATGCACCCATAGTCCGACTCAAAGCAAGAGTTGGTTTAACAAGGCAAACGCATGCGTGTACTGTGATTAGTTTAGGTACTGATGAAGGATGATGATTCTTGATGAAAATGAAGTAATATCTTTTCAGAAATATCCACGGAACGCTTTATGTAAAAATGGAATTTTGTTTAAGATACCCCTTTTTTCAAAAACCAAATTTAAAGACGACTGTTTCAATCAAACACAACATCACCATCATTTATGTACATTTTTTTCGGTAATGATGTCGATGTACATTCAGTAGTCATTTAATGTTTCAGAAAAATCATTAGGTAATACGCTATTAAATATTCCAAAGATTCTACAGAGTTCCAGAAATAATCGTCATTTTCATGAAAATTAAAAATTACAAAATTTGAGCCATGAACTCGAGTACCGATTGTTTTGTCAAACACTTTCTTTGATCCAATATTTTGACTCTCTTTGCAAAGATAGCAAATAAAACTGGGTTTCTACCTTATTGTGCAGTGAAATGTATGACTTTCTATAGGACAGGGGTATCACCTATGGAATATTATCTGATGTTCCTTAAAATAAATTGAGTAGTTAAAGCTGCAGGGAAAAAATAAAACATAGAAAGAAGCGAGGAAAGAACAAATAAGGTGTAGAAGGAAAATTCTGCATATTATAAGTCGTACTAAGAAATTTTCTTTTTTGTGTTGTAAGTTTCCATTTGAGCCGCGACATGAGATTTCCAACAATGTGGTATGAGCCCCCAGCAAAGGCTCAGACCAGCCTGCGCATATGCGCAGTCTTATCAGAGCCGTTGCTAGTCGCTTGATTATTCTATGAATATTAAGCTTCTGACCGAAAATCATTTGGAGTTTCTAAGATTAAATTGAGACTGCACAGGCTCGTCTAACCCTTTACTTGTCAAAATGCCACATTGTTGGAAATCACATATCGCGGCTCATTTCTCAATAATATGTGACCAGCCATGAGATTTTGGGTCCAAATGAGGTACCTGGTCGAAATTGAGATTTTGATATTTCCTGATACCTATATGTCTCTGGAGTATACATGTGAAATTTCAGTTCGATATCTTAAGCGGTTTCTGAGAAATAGGCAATAGTTCATAGGTCCCTGCGTAATGGAATTGTATATAAAACGTTTGCGACGTCAACGTTAATTTTCTAATAGACAACTTGGCGAGTTTATTTCAGGATGTTTGAAACGAATTGATTATTCTTTTGGGAAAGTTCATTTCACTTCTGTCAGAAATTTCTATTAGAACATTTTGGGATCATAACGTGAACGGATAAATCGTCAACATTATTTCTTTAAAAATATAAATGTATTTCGTCAAACGGCTTACTTCTTTAAAGTTCGAACACTAAAGATTAAGCATTTTTCCAGGGTTCGAAAATTTTGAAATTAAAATTCAGATAATATTGCTACAGTATGAAATGTTAGAACGCGGTCTTTATCATGATGAAAATGGGTATTTATGCAAATCAGAAAGTTGATCATTTACATGTTTAAAAATGGTGATCAGATATGATTCCGGGAATCGTGGTTTAATCTAGCCACTCATTTCTCTCTTTACTTTTTTTTCTTTTTCGTTATAACCATCGGTAATTCATTTGTTGAAAGAGGAGTAAAAGTAGCATCAGCAGCAGCGGTGCAAGTAGTAGTAGTAGTTATAAAATATTAAGGTCAATGGTGTGTCGCATGCGGTAGTCACCAAGTCAAGCGCTGATCCAGAACCCATCACGCGATATTCAATTCGTAAAAGTCGGGCACCAATTAATTAGTAGTTTAGCCGTGTCTCTTCGGTTCAAAAATGGTGTTAGATCTCTCATACCAATAAAGATGCATTGCTTCACTTCAATGTTCCCTAAAAAAAACAAGGCAAACTATTAAGTTTACTCTGTCTCGGTCTTCATTTGCGCAAATGCTGATCAATCTTTTCGCCGATTGTGTATACTTTTCAGTGAAACATACATTTGAATTTTGAAAGCAGTCAAAATTGAAACGGGGAGACATCTCGTATAATTGGTGTTATCAAATTCTATATACATGTACAATGTATTTTCAAGGAAGAAATACATGTACGAGTAACATGCTGCGCAGCATAAAACAAAAGCAGAGAAAAGTGTGGACGAGCTCCTACAAAATATATCAAGCAAAAATGTTTTGTTGGCGTTCGATATCAAAACGTGAGGAAATTATGTCCTCTTTTCGCTAGATGCATCGGATCAAAGAGATTTATGTGGATGTGCCAGCCCCCACCACTTCCCTATCTTCTTATCTTGCTAATATACCTCTGCAATACAAACTGCTTGGAACCTGGCGAGAGTTGCTTAATGTGAGCGTTTTGTAGCGCTTTGTGGCAGGTATGTTACAATATAGCGCTTCGTAGCGCTGCAAAACCAATCTTTGGCGGTCTCGCGAAAAGCGATATGCGAAACGAACCATTGCATAGGCAGAGCGCTACGTAGCGCTTTATGTGTATGCATATCTTTGATTGGAATATCAATAACAGTCTAGATCAGATGATAGATAAAAAAACGGATGCACCTGGCTTAAACGCTACAGAATACGAGACTGTACAAACGCTTCGAGATTTTTACACAGTTTATAAAAATTCGGTACTTGGTTCGTATGCGTTAAAATCAGTATAATTTGCATAACTAGGCTTCAACCACGACCTCTAAGTAATGACCCTCGATACATTCAATGCATTTCCGAACAGTCACGCCTCAACGCGTTGTGTGGATGTAATGCTAGGAGTGTAATGTTTGGCTTAAGCCTTGATCTACATGTACGTCCATACTTTGTAGATTATAGCAGAACATGCGCTGGCTGCGCATTAGAAGAGGCTCTTCTGAGTCTTTGCTGTTGGCAAATGCGATAAGTGATAAGCTGGCATAGTTTTAAGTGGCTCTAACCCATAGTAAACATGACACGCATGGAACAAAACGGATAGCCCGAAAGTCTAGTCTGAATAGAGAATTTCTAAATTTCGTGCAAAAATGCGCTCATGGCAAAATCTCGTAACTTCACCTTACAGCATACGTACATCACATATTAAGCAGACTAGCGTTTGCCACGCTGATACAATACACTTGTTACATGTAGCATACACGGAACAGTCAGCGCATCAGACTTGTATCCCTTTTAGCATACACGGAGCAGTCAGCGCATCACACTAGTAGCCCAAATATTGATATTGAAATTTGTCTTCATACACATATTCGCCACTTCGTGCCATCGCGGCTTAAACAGTGAATTTCCAGAATGTTTGTTAAAATTAACATGACTATGTTAATGGGTGCAATTTTTCAAAAAATTACGGGGATGGAAGTCAAATATAAAATAGCAATATACAATAAAATATTAAAATAATTATAATTTTGGTTCTCAAGTAGGTCACGTTTAAAATGAACATACATTTTAAAATATCAGGATTCCTATTGGCGCTAAGTTAACGTCACCAAAAAAATGCCATCTAAATTTGTTGTCGTGTTAAAATGACTACCATACGAAAATAACAGACACCAAGAAGCTACAATAAAACTAAATATTGCGTAAATCAATTTGCGTTCATTCGGTACTTTTTCACGGTTGTAGCTTCTATTCTTTTGCGACAATAATTTTTGCCAAAAATCTGGAAATATATTGATTTAAACGGCGACGTTACAAGATGGCGAATAATTATGTCGTGTGTATAACGCTTATTGCATACACTGAAACGAGCATCGTATGCCACATTACCCATAAGTAGGATGGACCTTTCCGTTTGTAGCGTCTCGTCTTAAAGCAACAGACAACAAAACTGTTCACGTGCTGTACGACAACATTGGGGACAAAAAAATACTGAAACGGACATGCATTTTTGCGCATACAATTTGCGTTCGAAATGGAATTGATCTCGTTGTTTTATAACATGTATTATTATATCAGGCCTGGTCTTGGTCTGCAGTATGTGATTGTAGTATTTCCTGATGATTTTCACTTGTTTTTCTGGTCTTTAGTAGAAAGAGAATATAAATGCACTACGGCCGGCCGACACCGAAAGTGTCCGGGAGACACGTTTTTTTTTTTTTTTTTTTTTTTTAAATCATCTAACTCCTCCAACTCCAACGTTGGGAGATAGTTATTTAAACAGTCGCATGTATAAATCTTCCAATCCATAATTAAATATTTCTTTGCGAAGAAATCGTAAAATGTTTTCGCCTCTTGGGCTTTAAACGATGTTAACAAATGCCGCTTAACAAATTACGCAACAAAGTACAGTTGCGTAAAATTACGTCACTTTTGCAGCGCGTTTTCCCGACGTCACGTTTTACCGCATTTGGGCACAAAATGTCATGGCGCGTCACATATCTTTATCTAGTCTATTTTTGAGTGGTCGCTTTACACAGGTTTAACTGTACGGACATTTCTAATCGACAGCAATCGAGATGAACCCCGAGATGATGAAGGTAGCATTCGTGTTGATCATGTACTGCGGTCTGGTCATGAAAGTGTCATCTAAACCACATCCTAACTCTAACAACGGTGCCGGAAATGGAATGAAAGAGAAGGTGGACGCTCTCCAGGCCAAGGTTTTCGAACTAGAAGAGCAGGAAGCAGAAACTCTATCATTTCAAGCTGAGCTTGTCGAAAATATTCATGAATGTCAAGATAATTTAACTGACGCTGCCACGTATGCACAGTCCAAAATCGATTATCTGCTGAGGAATTTGGACATCGCTAATAACATACTTGAACAATCATGGTATCCTAAAGGTAAGCATAATTGGGCCACGATATGTGAGCCGCATCGCGAGAAAACATGTCTTCGGGGTGTCAGTCAAAGTGGGTTTCAAACCGGTCTCCTCAGCTACAGAGACTATCTAGAAAATAGAAATTTCACCTGTAGCAAGTTTACATATAAAACTTTGCAAAAATGGAATAACAAAGGCGCTGATCAGTCTGCGCGGATGCGCAGGCTGGTCTGCGCCTGTGTTGTTCGCAAACCCCCGAAGAAAGGTTTTCTCGCGTCGAGGCCCATGTGGTATCCATCAATGTCTTATTTTGACAAGTGTAGACTCAGACGAGCCTGTAACTCCTACTTTAAAGCTTTGAACCTCCAAATAATGTTCCGTCAGTAGCTTAACAGTCATAGAATATTCAAGCGACTAGCAAATGCTCTGATCAGACTGCGCGTATGCGCAGGCTGGTCTGAGCCTTTGCTGGTCGCACATACCACATTGTTTGAAATCTCATGTTGTCCGCAGAGAAGAAATAACCTTTCTGTCTCGGCGAAAAGTTGAAAACGTGGCGCTCAGCAGGCACATCTCTTTTTGTATTTAAGACATAGCTCCAATATTTGGTCTGTTCTTGCTCGGACCCAGTATACACGGACTGGTAACTGACATACAGGTAAATGAATATATTGGAAATACGTTGTCGGGGCAGAGCTTTCAAACCTGACGTATGTTGAAGATTAAATAATCATACCTCCATTATTTCGCTGCTTATTTGTAATTTTTCTCCAAAAAGCAATGGTTAAATCTCCTATCTTTAAGGCTGAAATCGTATATTAATTGAAAAGGGGTACTTTCATTAAGGGGCTATTTAAGCCCCCTCTGGAGCAAAAAACCAAAAGTTGCTTTTCACCAATTTCATGTTGTCGGTTTATTAGAAGAATAGCCCAAGTGTAAAATTCTGGCATTTATTTTAATTTTACCGGTTGCTACGGGTACCAAAATGGCCGACAAAATAGGCTTGAAATAGATAAATTGCCATTTTAGGCCAAATTTGGGGCTTTTGGAGACAGATTTTTTAAGAATTAGATATCAGCACAAGCAAATACAAAAAAAAACCTTCTAATATATTGTTTGCCGTGATAATTCTCATATTCTGTTAAAATATTTTTTTGGTAATTGCTTGTGCTCTATATTAATTCCTCTGTTACATGTCTCAAATTTGCTCCAAAATGGCAATTTTCCTATTTTAAGCCTATTTTGGCAGCCATTTTTATCATAGCAACCGTAAAAGTCGAATCAATGCCAGACTTTTACACTTTGGCTATTGTTCTAATAAACTAATACAACGAAACTTGTGAAGAGCAACTTTTATTTTTTGACCTCATAATGGGGCCAAAGTAGCTTCTTAATGCACGTACCCCTTTATCCGTCTTTATGAACATCAGCAAGAAACCAACGTACCCTTTTTAGCTTTTTTCGGCACTTTTAGCTGAAAACCTAAAAAGATGATAAAACTTCAATTTTATCTACTGTAATTTGAGATATTTCAACTTTGCACAACGGGATTATTTTCGTATGATCTAATCTATGTTCAGAATCAATTTTATTGGCTGTAGTACTTAATAGATAGCGCTAAAACAAAGCCACGACAACAAACCTTTGTATTTCCGTCAGTGACCAGTCCGTTTATACTGGGTCCGTGGTTCTTGGAATCATGAAGACATCGGGTCTCTTCGAAAGCAAGTGAAGACACCAAAGGTTTCCGTGTTGAATTTGCCAGAAGCCAATATGTTTCATGCTTCCATGAACAGACCAAAAATTGAACTTATTATTTATATTTTCATTTTATATCAATTGTCAATTCTCATCTAAATTGGCTTGTCTTCAGGATTCAATCCAATCTGATTAAAATAGTAAGTGAGCATAATCAGGAAATACCACAATCACAAACTGCAGACAAACCCGTGGCACCGTGAGAACAAGCCGCACAACAATCACGAGACACCAGGAAGACAAACTAAGCAAAGCAACCAGTTCTCTCTTTCCCATCAAGATGAATGGACACAAAGTAACGCACACCAAAATATAGAACAATTACAGAAACCATTAATGGGAGTAACAAAACGAATCCACAACAGCAGAACCACCGCCATAGAACGGACATCAGCTTAAGCCATGGGGGGCTTTAATGCAGTTTACTTGTACATGTACCATATCTTCGCCCTAGATCCTGCTGATGTTGAAGCACAAACGCGTTAAGCTCGCATGAAGGCTTCCTAACTATTGCAATGTATTATCATAGAGAAACAGGCTAATCAAATTAATACACTATGATAAAACAAAGAATATGGCTTGTGACTCACATATAGTCGGGGCAAATTGAAAACGTCAAGTTTAGACTCGGTGCGCTCAGCTACAGACAAGCATCAGGCGCCAACCCACCGATCTAGCCACAGCTACCGGCGGACATAGTAAGCGTAGATCCGGGCTTAATCTGATTGGGAATAGCCAATATGCCAAATTTCCACGCTTCACGCCATGGCGATATGTGAACGACGCCACGCAGTCCTCTGTAAACAAACAACGTTATTGAATGGCGTTGTCGTTTGTCCATCCAAATGGCGCGTATGTTGGCGTGGCTAAATTCGATCCGTTTATGAAGGTATGGACGACATCTCAAATGTAAATGTTCATTTAAAGACTCGCAGTGGAATTGTTAATGTAATATTGTCTGCCGTGTACGTTCCTTAAAAATCAAGCGGACTGTGATAGTGAAAGAAATAATTTAAATAATTACTTATACTTTGTTGAACAAATTCAATGAAAATAAATTATACAGCAAAACATCTTTTTAATTTTTGACTGTGGATGCCACGGAAGTAAGATTTTTTTTTCAAATTTTGAGAAGATATGCCTATGACAATTGTATATTTTTGTGCTTTAATCAAAACCTGACAATTAGCGCACCTATTTTCTTGCGTAGAGCTAATGTATTCTCGGATATCCATCTAGAAACATGGAACTATAATGTGCGTTGCGTAAAACTTATGATGAAAATGTTGCGTTTGCATACAATTCGGGTCTAGAATATTCCATTGTTTTGGGAAAAAGTATATTGTCGATACTTTTTGACTTCCTCCTGTAAATGTCTTGCACTTAAATTATACCTGTTCATTTTATGAACTAGTTTTTTTATGTTTTTCATATTGATTTTCGGCGATAACTGTTTTATTACTAATTTTAGCAAACTGTGTTCGCGATGAAAGTTTCTGAGAAAAATTAGCGCCAATTTCTCCAAATGGTTCCAAAATCCACCATGCTGAAGTTAACCTTGCGCATAGATGCATTCTTTGAGATTTTTAATCAAAGGTCAAATAAACTAATGTGTCAGTCATAAACTACATTGCGCCGCCCTAATTCACTAACTAAAGCAATGGATGGCTTGTTTAAATATACGGGAAATCGCGCCTGGTTCGCTCGTGCGTTAAGCTACTGGGGTCATCCCGAAACCGCCCGTTTTGGAGCACGTGCATAAGAGAAAAAGAGCACGTCATGCGTAATCACAGCTTCTGCTCCTACAAATGATCACGCTCAAATTAGTTTATTTACATTATGGGTTTGCAAACAGCAGGATTATGCTATGTTCAGCAGCTGAAAAACGGTATATTAACCTCTTGTGAATATTTTTGGAGACGAATCCCTACGAAATTTACATGTCAAAAAAAAACGTGAATTTTGGCTGAATTCCGTCTATCGCAAATTCTTCATCTATGTACACAAGCTCTTTTTTGTGCCACAAACATCGGACTTTTCAGAGAAATTGGCGCTAATTTTCCTGTACAATTTTCATCGTGAACACAGTTTGCTAAAATTGAAAATAAAAAAGTTACCGCCGAAAACCAATGTGAAAAAACATAAAACTAGAGTGGTTTTGTTTATTTGTTTTGGTTTTGTTTATTTGTTTGTTCAATCTGATTGACCTGTTATCTTAGGTGTACAATTGTACCATACTTACATACAGTATACATGCAATTGTAAATGGATATTAAGCTACATGTCTTGATGGGGAAGAGAGAGCTTTAATTGTCTTCCAGATGTAATGTGACTGTTAGGGTTCTGTGGCTATTCTTCACGGTTCCATGTGTCGGTCTGCAGTGTGTTTTTATGATATTTCCTGATCACACTCACTTGCTTATTATTTGCAAAATTAGTGACCCATGAGTTCTTATAATCGTTTCCTTTCGAGTATTTTGACAGCCCCCACCTTTGATCAAGCATGCCGTTTTAAAGAATATGTGTACTAGGATTAGCTTGATCGATTAGAGCGTGGGGTAGGGAACTGAAACGCACCTCGGACATTTTTTCTGTTTCCCATATCTTGCCACCATCTTGCTGCATTCGTGATTCTCTTTAATTTAATATGCAAAATGACCATGTCCTTAAAAATTTAGTTTTGACCCTTTGACCCCACCCCAGTGTTGGGTCTCTCCGGACAAAATATCTGCTATCATGTTGCTGCTGTCGTGATTTTCTATTAGTTGATATGTAATATGAGCATGGTCTGAAAATGTTGAAGTTTGTACCACTGTATGCAAAAGGGTTAGTTTGGTCTCTGGAGGAAAACACTTCAAACATTTTTGTTTCTATTTCCTGTATGTTCAATAGCAAAAACAGTTTTCAACCCATATTTTATAATTTGTACTTGTCAAATGAAAAAAGCCTTTTTGCAGATAATTGGAGGGCTAAACCTACTCTATTGCCTCTATATTTCCATGGAAAAAATATCATATCCATTGAAGCTTTTATTTGGCCATTTTATGGGCAATACTACAATAGGACTGCCCGAGGTCCTTTAAACAAGCAAGAATGTATTCAATCGATAAATACTACATACTTTGGCATTTTTCTGAATTTGATAATTTGTCTCTAAGGGCATCCCAGCAACCCCAAATCTTTGTTTTCATCTATAAACAGTCAGGCCTCCAGATAAGAGTGCGTAACTGAAAATTATTTTTCTTATTTCTCAACCACAACATATGTTGTGGATACTCAAAAATAACCGTCTAGATAGGAAGATTCTTTTGGGCACCCAAAATACATGACTTTGTTTAAACTGATGGATTAGAAAATAATCGTAATTTCACGCAAATTGTTTTGCTTAACTGGCCCTATCAACAATAAATGAACCATTTACATAAAAAATGCTGATATTACAAACCATGTCCAGAAAAAGTTTAGATAAGTTGACTCGATCTTTGAATCAAAGGTCATATCATCAGTCTGAAAGCACTGTTGATATCTACCCACCTTAGGCAATAAGTTTGCAAATATGAATTGTCTACATTGAAACATTTAAGAGGCGTTTGCTTTACAAACCATACCACAATAATAAAGGTATTTTGATATTGACCTTTGCCTCGCCAAAGCCATTATATAAATCTGAAAACTTTCTTCCCTGCTGCACACCTCAAGCAAACATTGTGTCAAATATGAATATACTCCATCAAAACTATACATTCCTTATACCCTGTCTGTGTATCTCTGACCTTGACTAAATATTGTAACGAGGTGATTATGCTGCAAGAAGGCACCAACAAACGTGAACAATGCGCACGACAGGACTAAAGAAACCTATAGCATAAATCACCGAAAAGAATAATGTTTTTCGGGTTATAAACACTGCTAATTTTATAAATTGATTGGCACCTATTCTACAAAAAACTAATTTGACTCCTCCATGAGTCATTATCAGATGGTGGCTGCAGATTTCATGAATAATAACAGAAATTAAAGGCATAATAAGTACACGTAACCTTTAGTACTAATGTCATAAGTTGCAACAATAAAACCTAGAAATACACTTATGTGCCAAATCAAAGTTCACAAACCAAAAAAAATGCATAAAAATATGGGAAATTTAGACATGCATTCCTGCTTCATTTAAATTTTATTCATAATATGGACTTGGCAAATACATGAATTGGAAGATATTTGCAAGATTTCAAATACTCACAATATAATTAATGTGTTCACTGTTTTGCATATTGTTGCTAAGCAACCGATAAAAAAGTACTTCAAATTATACCTAAGACTTTAAAACAAAGATAATCTGTCAATAAAATGTCTTTAAAAAGGTAGAATAATGCAATCAAAATGATGTTGTCATGGAAACAAAAATGCAGTATTATCGATATTAACTCTAATTTTCACCCTTTTCGTGATCAATTTTATAAAGAGATGTAGATTTTTTTACATAGGTATTGATAGAAATTGAAATAAAACCACACATTAAGACATCAATAAGTCCTACATGTTATAGCATAAACTCATGTAATTATTGAATGTCTGGTTGCCATGGCAATTGTTTTTATTAACTAGATAGGGCAAATTTGGCCATTTTTATATTGTTGCTAGGCAACCACCTCCAATATGGAGTTAAATTTTCCGAACATTTGTAATGATAGAGAGGATAATGATGTATCAAAACATAAGCCTTATTAATGCTGTATACCTTTCCACTTAGATTTAAAGTAGTATAAGTGTTGAAACTAAGCATTTTTTTGCCTTGAAATTCACTTTATGAACTTTAGTTTGGCACCTGACTGTAGATATCCCATTTTTCATTTTCATTAATTTAGCTATTGTGGTAGTTGGATGTCCCGCGTCTGCAAAACATAATGCGCCGTCAACAATTGCTTAAAAGGACATCTCCTAAACTACTGGATGTATTTTAACCAAACAGCCATCCATCTTATGCATGTGAGGAGATGGTTGCTTTACTTTAGATGTGCTAATGTTGTGGCGAATGTATTTGTTGTGCTCTTGTGTAGGGTTTTAACGATAGCATAATCTAGGATGAAGGTTTGATACTTGTTAAATGAATTTGAGCCGTGACATGTGATTTCCAACAATGTGATATGTGTGACACACAAAGACTCAGACCAGCCTGCGCATACGCGAAGTCTGATCAAAGCTTTGCTAGTCGCTTGAAAATTCTATGACTGTTAAGATGCTGACTGAACATCATTTGGAGTTACTTAGCTTAAAAGGCGGCTGCACAGGCTCGTCTGAGTCTACACTTGTCAAAATGCCACATTGTTGGAAATCACATGTCACGACTCATTTAACCCTCCTCTAGTGGCTTCGATTGCTGCCCGTTCTATGGCGATGGTTCTTTTGTTTCCGACTCATTGTTTAATGTTACTCTCATTGGTTTGTGGGGGTTCTGTGTTTGGTCTATGTTTTGGTATGCATAGCTAAGTGTCCTCTCTAGTTTTGTAAGCATCTTGGGGAGGAAGGGAGAGACGGTTGGTTTACTTTAATTGTCTCTCTGATATCTTGTGCCTGTTAATGTTCTGTGGCTCTTCCTTACGGTGTCGTGAGTTGGTCTGCAGTGTGTAATAGCAGTATTTCCTGATCATTCCCATTTACTTTTTGGCAAGAATAGCCCCCCTTCATTAATTGTTCAAATAGTTTTCGTCCGTTGCATATCTAGGTCACATGGGCTAATCCATTTTCGAAAAAAATCTTCTTGCTCGAAACCACAGGGCCAAGGGTCATGATATTTGGTATGTAGCATTAAGTAGAAGACATCTGCCAAGTTTGTTCAAAGTATAGCCCTGGTGCCAAAAATGGCGTCAACTTGGGGTCGCATGTTTAACAGAGGCTTATATGGCAAACATAAAAAAGTCTTCTTATCTAAAACAACAACGCATAGAGTCTTGATACTTTGTATTTAGCGTAAACTAGTAGGCTTCTACCATGGTTATTCAAATAACGCTCATTGGGCCAAAATTGGCTTCGCCACAGGGGACACATAATTATTTAACATAGGCTTATATTGGGAAAACATGTAAAAATACTCTTGTCTAAAACAAGAATGTACCACTACATACGCACGCATTTTTAATGCTGCCTGTTAGTAATATAAGGAATGATGTCTGCAAGAATATGTTTCTATGCCATTACGGCGACGGCAGCCATATTAGATAATTAATCACATCCACATAGGCGGCAATGTAATCTTAGGACATTTATAATGGGTTTTTGTGAAAATAATTGGCTTGAGTCGCGGCAGCTACAGATAGGGGAAAACGAAATATTACGTTTTTTCTGGTTGCATATGGTACACATTATTGCATGCGTAATGCTACAGCATAAGTTCTATAAAATTGAGACTTCTACTCAAAATTGTCAATCTTAAAGGGTAGTTTGATTTCAAATTGATAATGCGTTACTGAGAAAATGGCGTTTGTATTAAACGCATGCATGCATTCCTGTTTGACGCACACGTGCTGCCATACCTATGTAGCTCTAGTGGCGTTATGTAATTCCGAGAATTTTGCTATACAGTGGTTGCACCATATATATATACAATCAAGTAGCACACCTGTCTCAAGATACCAATGGGAAATCAGCAAACTCACAATTAGACATCACAAACGAGAGCCAAGAGGTCAGCCCTTTCCCAGAAGGTGATCACAAGGCATTAATAAACAGACGCGCACAAAAGCATAACGAACGCAAGACAGAAATAACATGTGAATGATCCACCAAAGAAGTACCGCCTTGGAACGGTCAGTAAAACATATTTTACTTGAGGGCTTAAACCGGTTTCACCGCGCCAACCCTCCCTACTTTCCGGGTAACCATTTTTGATTTTTTACACTGGGCCCAACATGTAAAGTGTAGTGTGCCGCTTGGCGCGAGATAAAGTGAACTTGCGCGCAATACTTTTTGAACGCCTCTCGTTGGCCTTAAAATCGTATTCGTATTTGATAACATGTTTGCCAGAAGTGTACAGATGACATGATTTATTTGGATCCCAGGTATGACCCTTAAGTAAAAGTTAAGGTAAAAAAAAGTTGTATGTTTTGTCAACATTTTAAATGTAAGTGGTTCATATTTGAAGGGGTCACAGCAACAAGGTGCTTTAGTCCACTTTTCGGCAAAATTTAGTTAGCCTCTTTTACATGTATAACAACCATTTCCGCACCGTATTGACACCCTTGACCATCAAATTACTATAAAAAGTTGAAATAAATCGGATTATATCATTTACACTAAGGTCCTAAGTCCAAAATTGGATGTTTATGCATCAAACGGACTAAGTCCTTAATTTTCTTATTTGGCTTTATTTCAAAGTTTTTATTGCCTTATAATAATAATTTTTTACACTTTGAGCCTCAAATAACATCATTACGCTTCCCGCCAAATGGAATCGCTAAACTAATTTTATACAATATTTAACCTAGACTATGGACGTAGGACCTTTGTGTCATTGAAAGCTGTGCAAATATATGAAATTTACTTAAATCAGCTGTTGTATCCTGGTTTTCGCTGTTGTACTCGCAAGAAATGAGCTTTCCACACATTATCATGCAATTTATTAGTATTGATTGACTGTCATAAACTTTCGGTATGGAACTTTTAAGTTTTATGAAATTTGGACCCTTGCTGCAGAAACAAAATCCCTAAAATTAAAATTTTCTCACTTAAAGCCGTAGAATCATTGCAAAATCTCCTGAATTCACTATTTTCAAACATATCTTGTTCATTTATGCAAGGAAAATCTACATAGTTGAGAATTGCCAAATTTTATGGTTTTTTTTGCGTTTTTCTCGAAATAATGAAAAATGTACTAAAGCACCTTGTTGCTGTGACCCCTACATTTGGGCGTCCAATGTCTTGTAGATGACAATAAAGTATTTGGAATCCTGGTATGATCTTGGAGACAAATAGCAAATTTAAAACATATACTATGTGATATCTAATGTAAGTGTGGATATTTGCGGCGAGTATGCACATGGAATGCCACAATCACACAGTGCAGACCAACCCACGGCATCGTGAAGTCCAGAGAGCACTAACAGTCAATAGACAGCAAGAAGATAGTTAAAGTAAAATTAAGCAACCAGATCAGTCTGTGTCTCCTCCTCGAGGTTCAGTGTGTTGCTCTTTGTGTGTAATTGTGCAACATATTTTGTGCAAAATATGATAAATATACAGTAAAATCTGTGTAAAACGACCACTAAAAATAGACAAAACAAAGGTCTTACCGACAAACGGTAGCTAATACCCCTATTCCACACAGGCCACGAATCGCGCGAATTGCCACGAATTGATTTTTTATTGATTCGGGAGGATTCGTGAGGTTTCATTAAAACAATTTCTCCAATCGTGATGTTCTACGAGTCAGTCCCGCCGTTACGAATATTCGGGGAAATCGGCTTGATTCGGCTGGAATCGAGCAAGAATTCATTACGATTAGCAAACTAACATTAGAACATGCTGCACGAAAGTTCAGGAATCAATTACGAACCATTTAAGAATATGCCGAATGCAGCACATAATGGGCACGAATTAACCGAAATCCGCGACGATTCGCCACGATTCGCGAGATTTTCTCTCACAATAGTTATAAAAAAGGCCCATACATGCTTCAGGGGCATCAGTTCCAAAATGAATGTTCCTCGTAAAGCAGCTATAGAATTGATCCTGCAACTTGAGTGTTGAAAACAGCGACTTATATAGCTAGAAGAAAACAACTACATTAAAGTCGAGAGGCCCTGGCAATGACTCAATGATTTAGGAAAATATGGCAGTTCGCCATTGGCAAAATCACCAGCCAGGAGCTACTGACTGATCCTGATTGTGCTCCAGAAGCTGCCAAATCTGTTTCAACTTCTAGGACTAGCTCACATACGCGTGACGGGGTAATTACTCTTAGGGAAAATCCCTCTTCTATATCTTTCTTGGTTTTATTGCTTGGCTTAATCTCCCGATTCCCCACGAATGAGCTAAGAGTAGCTACGAACGCCCAAAAATGCCTCCGAATCGATTACGATTCAGTAAAAATGTCCAAGAATCGGTTCCGATGTCCAAGAATGCCCTAGGAATTTGGTACGAACCACGCACGATGTTTCGAATCGGGGAATTCGTGGCCAAAGTTTTGAACAGTTCAAAACTTTTGAGCCAAATTCCCTATAGACATACGAATTGCAAGAACTGTCTATGGACTGTGCGAATCAGTTAAGATCTTCACGAACTGAGTACAATTCAGCCACGAACCCAAATATTTGTCAATTCGTGGGATTCGGGGCCTGTGTGGAATAGGGGTATTAATGAAGGTCGGAAGTATTTCAGAATGCTTTTGACCTTCATTATTCGACAATCGGTCTTGTAAACCGTTTTTTGTCTTTTTGAGAGTGGCCGTTTTACACAGGTTTTACTGTGTTACAAAAGGACAGTCTAGATTAATGTTATAGGTAATCTTTAATTCTTTAAATATTTGTTTTAGATCCATGCAACCAAACTAAGAACCCCTGTTATAACGGAGGAATCTGCGAGCGTACTGGATTGTATGACTATGATTGCCACTGTAGTAATTCCTTCATTGGACCTTGGTGCCATACATTATGTAAGTAATGAGGAAGTAGGAACCAATTTTGCCATTTTATTATATATACTGAAGGGCTTTAAAAACGCTACACTAACTTCCTGCATTATCTTACAAAAGACAGCTAAATGTAAACTTTCTTTGCTTCGATGATGTCATCATGAAGTGGCTTCTTCAGTCAACACTTAAGTTTTAATTGTACAACTAAACTGGACGATGTTATTGCTAAGTAAAGTTTTCCTCACTGAAACATTTCTTAAGTAGCAGAGTTTTTAAGTCATCGAATGAACGGGTACACACAGATTAACTTTAAAAAAAGCAGAACTGTTGTGTCACAGACCTGCCAATCAAAATGAAAGCCATTTCACGATGACTTACAAACTTCATTACACACATTTGATGCTTCTGGTGTTTCTTGATTTAAAGAAATAGGGGATCTTTCACTGATAAAATTTTGTAAAATGAAAAATTGACCCTAATCTCAGGGAATTTACATTTTAAATGCTTTAAATTCATTTGAAGTAGACAAATTTCTCATGTGTTACTCATAAATGCACACTCTTTAATATATACTGACGGACTTTAAAAACGCAACACTTGTATAACAACTTTAATTTATGTCTCGAAAAAAAAGGCAGAACAATAATTTTGATTTTATGTTAAATAGCATTCTTTTTAAAGTAAAACATGGAAAACTTGTCTAATTAAGATGAACTTAATGCATTAAAATGTAAACTTTTTGAGATAGGGGTCAACTGTTTCATGTGACCAAATATTATGAATGAAAGATTCCCTATATCGTTAAATCAAGAAACACTAGAAGCGTCAAATTTGTATCATGGACTTCATTAGTCATCGAGAAATCACTCTCATATTGATTGGCAAGTCTGCGATACAGCTTATTTGCGTATATGACGTTTATCTGGGTGTACCCTTACATTCAATAGCTTAAAATCTCCTCTATTTAAGAAATGTTTAAATGGCTAAATTCATACGGAGCAAATAACGTCGTCCAATTTAGTTGTACAATTAAAATTAAAGTGTTTGCTGAAGAAGCCAACTCATGATGACATTATCGAAGCAAAGGAAGTTTACATTCAACAGTCTTTTGGAAGATATAAGGGGAAGTTAGTGTTGCGTAATTAAAGTCCGTTAGTATACAATCAAATTGATTGCTTTGCATTCTTTTTTAAGACAAGCATTAAAGCTGCTATCCAAGTGTAGCGTTTTTAAAGCCCGTCAGTATATATATGCTTCTTTATTTGCTCAGATCTCACATTATTAATGGACCAATAGATGCAAAAGCATATCAACTATTCATATGCCTAGATTATACGTTCCTCAGAAATGTATCTACATTTTTCGAATGAAAGGTTATAGCTTTAGGTTTTCCAGAGCAATACACAATGGTGGACCATACTCACATATATAAGATAAGGCGTGGAAGTTTGTAGCTTTGGGCTTTTCAGAGCAATACACAATGGTTGCCCGTACTTGGATAGTAAGATAATGCATTGTATGATCATGGAGGTTGTAGCTTTGGATTTTCTAGAGCAATACACAATGGTTTCCAATACTGGGATAGTAAGATATTGCATGCTATGATCATGGAAGGTTGTAGCTTTGGATTTTCTAGAGCAATACACAATGGTTGCCTATACTTACATATTAAGATAAGACATAGTATGATCATGGAGGTTGTAGCTTTGGATTTTCTAGAGCAATACACAATGGTTGCCGATACTCACATATTAAGATAATAGATGGTACGCTCATGGAAGGTTTTAGCTTTAAGTTTTCTAGAGCAATACACAATGGTTGCCGATACTCACATATTAAGATAATAGATGGTACGCTCATGGAAGGTTTTAGCTTTAAGTTTTCTAGAGCAATACACAATGGTTGGCAATACTCACGTATTAAGATAAGACATGGTATGATCATGGAAGGTTGTAGCGTTGGGTTTTCCAGAGCAATACACAATGGTTGGCGATACTCACGTATTAAGATAAGACATGGTATGATCATGGAAGGTTGTACAATTGGGTTAAATTCCAAAGCAATACACAATCGTTGCCAATACCCGCATATTTAGATAAGGCATGGTATATGTATGATCATGGAAGGTTTCCAGAGCAATACACAATGGTTGCGGACAACCACGTATTAAGATACATGTAAGACATGGCATGTTTAGGGAAGATATGTTAAAGTAATTGTTATATGATGGTGCATGTGATTTACCTGTGAATTGGAAACAGTAATTTATAGGTGTTACTTGACTTTTCGCTTACTGTAAAGGCGGTGCCTCATGAATGCGTAATTAGGACTGGTCAACCTTAGGCATAGGTAAACGCTGAAAAGGAGGCGTGGTGTTAATCAAAAGTAACTGTATCATCTTGTGCCACAACCTCGGTCATTATTTAGTCCTTAAAACGCCATCAAGGTAACTGCATCTGAAAATATCTCTTTAACATAAGCAGGGAAGCAAACATTGTGGACCCAGATCAGACTGCTCCTACAGGAGCAGTCTGATCTGGGTCCATACTGTTTATCTATGAGGCTTCAAATAGTTAAGTGGACGACAAAACAATAATTTTCATGAAATGCACGCACGTTTGCGCGGCTCAAAAAGCTTATTAACTCTTTACCAAATTATAAATAAAACCTGATTTCCCTTGTATAGCAGATGAAATAGCCGAACCACGCCCAGATGTGAATATTAAAGTTGCCGCCTTTACAGTAAGCGAAAAGTCAAGTAATAGATGAGAACAGTGGGTAAACGAAAATATTAAATAACACGTGTCCATGTTGTTCCATCAACGTTTCTTAAGTATACTTAACTTCTAAAGAAACTTGACACATACTGTGTGTCATTTTTTTTGTAGTAAATGAATACGGTGCACACTTGTCTTTCCATTGCGTAAAGTTGAGCAAAGGGTAGACTAAGACGCACTGAGATTATTTGAAAAGATAGCCTAATTTCAGACGTCAGCTATCAAAACGTCACGTAACCCCTAAAATAATTTTTGTAAGAACAAAGAGATCACGCAGATTTCACTAGAAACCACTTTAGTGTGATTCTGTGTTATTTCATTGACAACTTCTGGGCATTCAAATAAAGCATGCATGCATTGTTCAACCCAAAAGCCTATTTTCATTTTCTCAACGTCAATTTTACTATCAGCATTTTCTGAGCTTTTAAAAAGCACTGTCACGTTATCAACTTTTTTCACTTTGTATGATGTTTGGAATGCATTTTTACAATGGTCCAGTCCGTTTGAACCCCGTAGCTGCCGCCAGCATTCATTTAACGACGGCAAGCGTTACAATAACATGCTGCTATGTGTATACCGCAAAGCTTGAAATTCATGCCCAATCAAAGTAATGTGTAGTCAATTGGTACGATAACAAAGTAGACAGCCAGACTAAACAGCGACATACGTTGACAAAGAAAAAACGTTATCATCCCCACACTTTTTTAAAAAGCGTCGGGGATATTGCAATCGCCTCTGTCCGTCTGACATGCTATCTCTTCCTAAATTATTCTCAAAGATTTTTTTAACCAAAAAAAAATCTTTGTGTGTCTTCTCACACATAAAAGATATGAGACATATCAGACGGGATTTACATTTGGCTGCCTGGGTCATGCACCAGGGGTGGGACTTGGGGGTACCGTGGGGGTGGGGGTGTCAATTTTTTTCGAAATTCAACCAGATTTGGTGTGTGAGTTACTTACATGAATGGCACATGCACCGGTGCCGTTTTTGTGTCCCCGCCCCCTGGGGCCTTGGGGAGGGGCCAAAAGGTCAAATATCATTAAATCTGAATATCAAAGTCAATTCCAAAGATATTTAAACCAAACTTTGTGTATCTTCTCACAAATGAAAGATATATAACATATCAGACTGGATTTTCTTTCGGCCGCCTGGATCATGCCCATGGGTGGGACTTGGGGGTACCGTGGGGGGTTGGAGGTCAATTTTTTGTCCCAAATTCAACCAGATTTGGTGCGTGAGTTACTTACATGAATGGCGAACGCACCAGCACACTTTTTTTGTTCCCCATCCCTGGGGCCTTGGGGAGGGGTCAAAATGTAATTTTCTGAACATGGTCATGTGGCATATCAAATTAAAGGGGATGAACAGTAGACCAGGATACACTAAAATGTTATCCTACAATCAAACTGGTGACCTTGCAATGCGGCCAAAGGGTCAATAACCATGAGATTTCTTCGAGAGCGTGGTGATTTGCGATGGCGCGCCATCGAATGTGTTCTAGTCATATATAGTTTACGTTGTTTCTTAATTGGCGTCAAATTTGGTTTATTCCGCTTTCACCCTTTAACGTGACACGAAACACAAGTTCTGATTCTTGAAAATGCATTCTCTCACAATGTGGTTGACTCCAAATCATTTCAGTTTCAAGAAATTGCTAAACAAAGAAAATAAACACTGCCATTTAAACAACGTCGAAAGCGCAACTTGAAAATCCCATATCATTCACCACAGCATTAAATTGTAACTTTTTTAAAAACGCACTTTTATCTGAACTGGCAGTGGCCTTGCATACATGAAAGAAGTTTTAAAAAAATTTAGACATACACTCCTGCGGCAAAATTGATAAAACGGTATTTATGACGTTGTGACGTCATGTTCTTTATTTGATAAATTTATTTTTTTGAAGAATATTTTCTAATATCTTGTTATTAAATTAAGCATATCGGTTATCTCAGAGTCTATAATTTGTTATTCACGAGTTTGAAGCAAGTAAAAGTGTCAGGTTTCCTTAGTAGTTAAGTATAAATCGATAATGATTGCCGTCCTGTGTCTTTGAAAATGACAAGGTCCTATAACATTTACCTGAGACATATGATTATTTAATGACTTTTCACCAAATTTATGGAATCTTCGTGAAAAGTACGCTTTTTATTGTGGTTCAATTACTTATCTGAATACATGAATTATCCGATTCCTCAGAAGCCTAATGGATAATTAATTATCCGTCGTTAGAATTTAACGATTTGAGTTTGATTTCTGGATCATTTCAATCTTTGATTTTTTATCATTTTTTATTTGTTCTCTTGTTTGTGTTTTTATCTTCTTGACTTTATGCATAAATGGATATTTTAGATGTGAATCTAGCATACGTTTACGCATCAAATATACACTTAGCGCCTACGTAATAAACACCCGTGAGAAAAAAAGCAGGTGAGTATGATCAGGAAATACCACAATCACAAACTGCAGACCAACCCACGGAACCGTGAGGAAGAGCCACATAACGATCACAAGACACTAGGAAAACAAGCAAAGTAAAACAATCAACTCTCTCTTCCCCATCAAGATGATTGCAAAACTAGAAAGGACACAACGCAGTGGATCGTACACATATCAGGACAACGGCAGCAACAATTAACAATGAATCAATAACAACAGAGCCTTTGCACTAGAACTGACAGCAGCCTAAGTCACCAGGGGGCTTAAATGCATTTTACTGTTATCAAACATTCGCCCAACTTATATTGTTGTTAAAGCACAAAACTGTTAAGCTCGCATGGAGGCTTCCTAACTAGTATAATGTATCATCACAGACAAGTTAACACACTATGATGAAACAAAGAAAAATGCTCACGAATCAAAGATAGTCAGAGCTAAAGGAAAAATTGAAGTTGAATCACAGTGGGGCCAGCCAAAGACAAGCATCTGGAACAAACAGACCAAATATAGCTTTACGTCATAGTCGTCATTGAGTATCAGGCCTGGCAATCTGCAATTAAAAAAGAACACATAACTATAAACCGTGATTGGAGCTACAACCAGGCATGCAGACTCTCGCATGATATCCATGAAAACCTGGGGAAAATGAGTACATATGCATAAGCGACTAAATACAAATGAAAAATTCTAATGTTAAACACAAGATGACGTAAATACATATATAAGAACAATATACATGTAATTTAAAAAGAAATGCCTACCATTTGACAGTTTTTAGAAACAAATTCGACTCAAGGATGTGCGATCTGGAACCAAATGAACTAACCATTAGCCATTGGACCATATGTATTAATAAATGGACATTATTTTCATATTCTCGATAAAAGCTTGAGTACTTCACGAAAACGCACAAAGATCACGAAGATTTCAGCGGAAATTAATCACTCTCAGGTCAATGTTGTTCTCTAAAAGTACAGAAAATACATCGATATGGACATACAAACATGTCAGCTTTGTAAAATTGCAAACGATTCTTTTATGAAATTCCAAACAAACCGGTTTCAGATAAATGGATAATTAATAGCCAACAGGTAGTGTGAGTAACACTTTATGACAGAAATAAATTCTAAAAATGTGCTTTATACAGTCGTTGAATAACTTGAAAATATGCCGTGTGATATACATAGTTTGAAAATATATGACCCTAAATATTGAGTTCATTCGAATTAAACGTAGAGAAAAGGCGAATGCATATGCCAGCAAACAATTATCTCCAGAAAAAAAGGCTCTCAGTAGTGTAACCTCGGACTTACCTTTTTTATTTTTATTGGACAGCAATAGTTTTCTGTACAAACTGGTATAATTATGCTCATCTATCTGTTTTGGTGCTCTTAAATAGTAAGTGAGTATGATCAGGAAATACCACAATCACAAACTGCAGACAACCCCGTGACACCGCGAGGAAGAGCCACTCAACCATCACGAGACACCAGGAAGACAAATTAAGCAAAGCAATCAGCTCTCCAGCTCGCTTTCCCATCAAGATGATTGCAATACTAGAATGGATATAAACTAACGTACAACAAAACATAGAACAATTACAGACTCCCACAATGGGAGTAACAATAAACAAAAAGTCAACAACAACAGAACCACCGCCTTAGAACGGACAGCAGCCTAAGCCACCGGGGGGCTTAAATGCATTTTACTTGTACAAAATCTTCGCCCTAGATTCTGCTGTTGTTGAAGTACAAGAAATGTTCAGCTCGCATGGAGGCCGTCTAACTAACGCAATGTATCATCATGGAAAACACTCTAATCAAATTAACACTCCATGATGAAACATAGAAAAGGGCTCATGACTCACAGATAGTCAGAGCTAAAGAAAACCTCAAGTTGAGCCACGGTGGGTCCAGCTACAGATAAGTCCGCATAAAAAAGTCTGACCAGTCAAGTGAGACGCGGCGGTTCTTAGCAAAGACACAATCGTGGACATTTCCATTCACAATTCGGTAAGACAGAGTGTATTTATTCACCTGTGAAACCCTTTACAGCTGTTTGTTTGTTTGTTTGTTTTTGTTGCTTTACGTCCCAAGTCAACAGCTATGGTCATGGCGGGACGGTCAGTAGACCTAAACACACTTTCACCTGGGCAGGCTTAAACAAGCAATTAACCAGTACTTTGTGCACATACTTTCGCTTGTAACTGACAACAACCCTTCTTGAATGATTCAGCGGAAGGGAGGAGAATGACCGTAGAAATTATTCCATGATCAATCTCCACGAAAGTATGGGACAGGACCGGGATCCCTGGATCTGCAGTCAGACTCGTATCTGTTGCCAGACACGTTACCGACTGCGCTACGCGGCCCGGTCCTTTACAGCTGTAAACCCTGTACATGTATATACCTGTAGTAGTTTTAAGCCCATTGTGAGGCAACTCGAATTAATTTGGATAACAAGGAAACTGACTAGTCTAGATATATACGCTCTGACAATTTTCCAAATTTTAACTATTCAAATTATAATACTGAATAAGAAAAGAAAATAATGGTCCGCAATGAAAATTTAAAACTATAAATTGGTCAGCATACGAGATGATGGTTCTTATTACATCGGTGTGTAGCGAAGGCTCCGACGAGCCTGCATGTACGCATGTCCTCGCCAGGGCTTTCGCTTCTCGCATAAACAAGGTATGCAAGTTGAAGAAGACTCTAGTCTCTCTGGAAACGCCAAAATGAGCGATTATTAGCGATAATGCCAAATCTCATGTTTGTATGCCCTTTTCTCATGATCCAGATACTTAACCCTTGTCCCGCTGAATTCTTAATGGTGAGTTATTATTATTATTTAGGCTTAAAAATCAAACCAGTTTTGCCATACAGACAGAATTTGAAGAAAGTGCAAACCTACCCTCCCCCAAAACTTTCACAACATATCCATCCCGGAAAATGAAATGCAGCAGGTCCCCAGCAGCATACTAAAGATAAACGTTTACCAGGCATGCTAACGTATAAAGTTGGTCATCCTTGTCGTCTGCGATTTACTGCAGACTGGTCTTATTTGACAGTGTTAGATTGGTTCCCCACGTTGATAAAGCTCCACTTCCGCTACGCATATTACGTTTGGTAACTAGTAATTTTTTACCAGTAGAGAATCCCACTCATCCGACTGCGCATGCTCCAGAAAGAGCATCTGTTTACATCCTGGGTCAATCTCGCACATCAAAATGAGAAATGAACATGTACTGAAAACTGAGAACATTTGCCGCACTTTCTTTTCGATACGAAGCTTTTCAAATATTGCTGTTATTGGTAATTTCGATTTTAGTAATTTTTTCAATGTACTTAGATTTTGATGTAATCAAGTGACGATACCTGTCCAAATTGCGCAAGTGGTAGCGCTTTAGCTTCACGAGGTAAGGGTCTAGAGATCGAATCCCACACACCTGATTTTTTTTCTTCCGCATATGGTATTTTTCTGAAATTCAAGTAGAGAACCTGCGCATGCTCCAGAAAGAGCGTCGGTGTTGAAAAAGTTCATAAATAGGCCAGGTATTATATGAATCCAGTGTGAACCAAATTCAATTAAATTTTTTACTATATAAAAGGCACAGAAAGTGGACTGGGTGGGCCAGCTCATACTCACTTACTATCCAATGATGCAAACCATGTTTCAAGGTCACCAGTCTTGTGGTTCATGTAAAGAAGGTTTAAAGGGTATTCACTACCTAAAAATAGTATGTGAGCATGATCAGGAAATACCACAACCACAAACAGCAGACAACCCCATGGCACTGCAAGGAAGAGACACACAACCATCAAGAGACACCAGGAAGACAAACTAATACATCCGTGGATCATCGTGGCTACAGCATGGGATAGAAATGTATAGAACTCCAGTAAAACAAAAATCTGCACCCTGCAGAGCGTGTCTGCATGGTCTGTGGAAAGAGCGCACAAGAGGTCCGAAGGATCGAGTCCACAAAAAGATCAGACATCAACGCCAAAGCATTGCTCGCCAAATATGGGGGCATTAATGTAGAGAGTGGCGTTAGGCTTAAATGAAATATATGTGTGGTTCCTGTTGCCTACCTACCCTATTTTTTAACCCTATATACCCTAAACAATAAAATGGTCTTTGGAGAAAAAATGGGCACTTTTTCAATTTCTGTCACTATTTTCTTTGTTAAATGTTATAACAAAATTTAATAATTTCCCTACCTACCTACCCTGAATTTTCTTGGCATGAAACAGGACCCACACAATTATTTCATTTAGGCCTTATGTGTAGAAACTGTTACTCGAAATTACAGAACCTCGATCAAAGATGTAGACTTTTTTATGAGGGGTGCCAACGAAATGCAAGGATAGTGATGCGTGCTAATACTAAAATAATGATGCGCTCCTCTCCTCTCTCTGGACCACAAAAGAGAATTTTAATTAGCATTCTCCCTAAGAATCATGCAGGCCCAGTAGAATAGCTGATAAGTGACTTTTTCAGAATGCCTATAAAAGTTAGCGCAATAGATTCCTCATAACATAAAAGTCACATAGCCAAAGGGAAGCGGTAATTGTCATGCCGTTACCATGGCAACGACCAGTTAAAGATTTTGCCTCCAGAAGCATGTTTTCTAGTTTTGAAAAATGAAAAATTACACTTTTTGAAGACAATGCAGCCTATTTATCTTTTAAAGTCTAATGGTTTATGTTGTATGAAAAAAATTAATAAGGTATTAACTTTCAATATCACAAATGGAAAAGGATAAAAAGAACTTGCAGAGTATGTTACTATGGCAACGAAGAGGGGCTATCTCTATGATATTTTTGGAATCTTAAATTGACAAATTTCTATCCGAATTATCTTTTTACAGCAAAGGTGAGATTAAAGGTGTCAGCATAAGGAATATACACTAATGTCTTGTGTCTTTAATGAAAGAATAAAAAAGGTCAAAATGTTTCTATATTCGGTATCCATGGCAACCAAAGTAGCAACATAATAGCAAAATTGGAAAAATGCCTAACTTAACGGAATAAAATGACCAACAAACAGAACTGTGCAGACATTAATTTATATAGCATACGAACCATCGATACAAACTTGAAAAGTTGCACACGCGCTAGTTTGGTTTTGTGTCTGAACTTGGTTTCCATGGCAACGTGAATATTGCTACTGGCCTGAAATTGCACTTTTTGACCATTTTTAAATGATAGTTGTTGAGACAGGAAATATCAAAAGGGATCAATTTTATTTTAGGGATATTCATGGATGCTAGGCTTCAGTAATGAAAAAATAAAAATGTTCAAAATATTTCATTTTCCTTGTTACCATGGCAACCAAAGTTGGTGGGGTAGCCAGTTATGTAAAAATGCCTATTTTTTGGCATTTTTGAACTACTACAGCCATTCCCCAAGCAAACATAGAGACATATACAGTTATTGGTAAGTTCTAAATGGTATTAGCTTTCATAAAACACGAAATTATGCGTAGATTTTACCACCTTCTGGGGGTAACCATGGAAACAATCAGAGTACTGTCGCAAAATAGGGATTGAATAAATCGCATCTTAAAGTGGTTAAACATTTCCAGTTGGATATAATTCAAGTTTTAATATGTTTAAAAGATAGTTTTGTTGAGATATATTAACATTATCAATATGATTCCAGCAAAATTAATACGTTTAGTTTGATATAGTAACATCTATAGACTTTAAAAGTGGGTGGGGTAACCAGATATATAACCAAAACGAGTTTTAGTGATTTTTTAACAAGTTTTTCCAATAGTGGTGGGGACGATGACATATTTGTTTACTGCTAATTCTTGATAGGGGCCTCCAAAGTTTATAGACTGTAAAAACATGTATAAGGTTTACCTATTTTTTGCCGTTGCCATGGAAACAAATACAGGCCTGTTGTAAAATGGATATTAAATATATTGCGCCTTTAAACAGTAAAATGTACAGATCGTTATAATGCAAGTTCCCAATGTGTATAAAAGATAGTTGAGTTAAAACATGTTAACATTATCAATATGATTTAAGCAAAATTAATAAGTAAAGTTTTATTTGGTAACAATTATAAACGTTGAAAGTGGGTGGGGTAACCAGATATATAAGAAACATTATTTTTAGTCATTACAACTTTTCCAAGACAATACAGCCTATCTATCTCTAGAAGTGTTAAAGTGATTCCAGCTAATAATAATAAGTTTTGAATTAGCTAAAAGGAGAATTGAGTTGAGTCTTATTGACAATATCAATATGATATGAAAACTGAATAATTTGTAACAATTACAGTCCTTTAAAGTGGGTGGGGTAATCAGGTATATAACAAAAACTTATTTCAATAACTTTTAGCAAGTATGCCAAATAGTGGCAGAGATATTGACATATTTGAATACTACCAATATGTAATGGGGGCCTTTGAGTTTCATAAACTGTTAAACATGAATTTGATTTTACCTGCTTCTGGTTGTAACCATGGAAACAGTCACAGGCCTTTTGCAGAATGGAAATGAAATTAATTGTATTCAATAGTGGTTAGAATTATTCCACCTAGTTATTATATTACAGAATTTGATGTGCATAAAGATAGTTGAGTAAAAAATTTTAGAACAAGCTTTGGATAAATCAATTTAAAATGATTTTATAGCTTTGAAGTCAAACAATTTTATGTTTTTCTGTATAGTTCAGTTATTGTTTCCATGGTTACGACAAGAAAGTGGTAGAACGGATGCATGTTATTTTATTGTAAGAGAGGTGAATACCATTTAGAACTTATCAATAATTGTATGCACCTCTTAGTAGGCAGGGAAAATGATTGTAGTGGTTCAAATATTCCACAAAATAGGGTACTCCAAGATTGGTTACCTTACCCACCTTTGGTAGTCTGGAATGATTTGTAAAAAGATCATATTGGGTTTATTTATTATTTTAATCTACTCTCTTTGAGCTATAATGTTTCAGCATGTAAAGATCAGAATCAAAATTGGTGTGTAATTGGATATGTAAATGTGTAAAAAATGTCTTTTCACATTTTTTTGCCATTTTAGGCCAAATTCCTTCTTTTTGGTTACCATGGCAACGAGCAATAAACTGAGAGAACGGAACATAGCTTACTAAAATTATAAATACAACTAATGTGGCCATCTAAACAGAGCAAGTAGTAAATGTAATCATAGGAAAACTCATATCAGCCTGAAAGGTTTCAATTTCACATTTTTCCTTGGGCAAATCTCAATATTTGACATATTTTTTGGCCATATAGTTAAAAACTTTTGTGGCATTTCCTGTAACTGTTGCCATGGTAACTCTAATCTGGAGTCTTTAATTCTATTATTTGTGTATTTGTATAACAGATATAGATGTGTAAAATATGTTGAAAATTATTCATATTTTGTCATGCTGGAAGGAGGTAGTTTGCATAGAATATGCCCTTTTTGTTGAATATGCCATTTTTTGTGAAATCAATGATTATATGATGATTTGGTTGCCATGGTAACATGATCGAGATAAATTATTTGTAAATTTGAATTTGATGTTAAAAATCGATTGCTAGTTGCATAATGTGTACATAAACAAACAATCAAATCCTTTGTTTAGGGGAGATATTTTGCTTTGAAAATGCTTGGTTTTCGTAAAATCACGGAGTATCTGATGTTATGGTTGCCATGGTAACCTATATTTAAATTATATAATTATTTTCCTTTTTTGGATTTTGTTAATAAGATGTGGACTTGCCTGAATGTGTATAAATTATCCATATTTCTGTTTGCATAAGCAAGATAATTTGCATTGAAATTGGAGTATTTTGTAAAATTTCTGACAGTCAGTTAGTTCGGTTGCCATGGAAACAAAAATTATAAACATTTTGAGTTTTTTTATTCATGGCATTTGTAAACCAGACATGGGTTATTTAGACACTATGTATGTTGTTCATATACAGCTTTGCTGTAAAAAGATAATCAGATTTGAAAATGGTCAATTTTTAGTGTTTTGAAAATTGGTTTCCATGGTGAAACATTTGTTGCTGGGCAACACAATACAAACGGCATATTTCATTTTTCACTAAAATTTTGTGTACAACTAATGTGGTCCTCTAAAGGGAGCAAGCAGTGAATGTAATCAAAATAAAACTAGTATCATAAAAGCCAGCCTGAAAAGTGTCAATTTCACAATTTTCCTTATGCAACTCACCGCCAATCACCAAGCAATCTTAATTTCCGGTTTCCATGGCAACCACTGTCAGAAAAAGGGAATGCTTTGTTTTGTGAAAGTTTTTCAACAAGTCTGATTAAATGGAGGTAAAATTATTTGTTTCTGTGACTAGTCACTTATCACCATCTGCATGATTCTTAGGGAGAATGCTAATTAACTTCTCAAAAACACCAAAAAAGACACGCAAAACACAACGCAAAACACAATTGTTTAAAGAGAGTGCCACCCCTGAAAGTACCACACCCGAGGAAATTGGCCTTAAAGTGGATTTTGTTACTGGTAGGATGTGTTTCCAGGTTTTAAGTGACCCCCGTTTTTCTTTTTTAAACAGCTTTAAAATGATCTTAGAAGAATGCACACCGCGTAACTAAAACCTATGGATCCCCGGAGCCCCCCCCCCCTCCTAAAAATCACAAGTTATTGTGATAGCAATTGGCATTTGGATCCCCCCTTGGAAGGACCTCCCCTGAAAATGTTGGACCCCCTCTGGATCCTTGGGAAAGTATAGTTTTCTCTGCAATAAAACCATTGCCCCCCCCCCCCCCTCTGTAAAATAAGCTGAGGACTAAAAAACGTCTCAATCTGGACCCCCCACCCCCCTGTCAAAAATTCCTGGATCCGCGCATGATATTATACATGCTTTAAAGTCATATTACGGGGGTCGCGCACATGCGTTCCTTTTTCGCCACGCTCCCTAACTGTGAATGATGACCATCCCGCCCCCTCCCCTAAAATATCCACAATTTTATCATAGATCCCATAAAATATTTATTCAATCTGAACCCCCTAAAATTATTGAAATTAAAAGTTAGACCCCCTCCTTAAAAAAGGTCCCAGTCCACATAGGCTACGAAATGTCAGAGTAACCCCCATCCGATCGGAAATCCCCGACACAGGCATGCACGGACCCAGGAAGTGTTGTTAGAGGGAGTCCAATTTATCTTTAACAACTTTTTTATGGTGAGAATCCAAATACCTTTCAAGGTGTATCATCATCGGCCAATTTCAATGGCGTTTCGCTAGCGGCCGAATTAATGGCCCAACATTGAATTCTGGCTTGCCTTTGAGATTTTCAAGTGGATCCAGACGAGTATTGCTAAATAAATCCTATAGCTTTGTGATTTTGCTGGGCCCGGAGCCCCGGCCCCCTCTGGATCCGCGCATGGATAGTTTTCCTCGTAACCTGGCTTATTTAATGAACATGAGACAGAGGGGCCGCGGGTTCGAGCCTCGCAGGCGTCACTGCGTTGTGTCCTTGAGCAAGACACATTAATCATAGCTTAGTACCGGTTCAACCCAGGAAGACCCGTCCCTACATAACTGAAAGATTGTTGATGGGACGTATGAATCAAATCAAACAAATCTCCTTCGCAATGCTGGCCCAATGTCATGTGCTCCGGAAACATAAACTTCTTTTAACACCAAACACATTATTCAGAATACAGGCACAGAGGATTTTGTAATAATATAGTGGTGTTTAATAATGAGAGAATGGTCGACATTGTTGCGTCGGTTCGATGTTGGTACAAGGTTGGTATGCGGCGACGCCCACATTTCCACCAACTACCAACGTGGGCCCAACGTATCTTTGCTATCTGTGTAGTGACCCCAAACACAAAATATGACGTCCGCTGATATTGTTCACGAATTCCAAGCATACTCGCACCTGAGTGAGAAAGTGGGGGGGGGGGGGGGGGGGGGGGTACTCTGATATTTTCAAACATACGTAGGCCCGGACCATTTTTGGGGTTAACTTTTTGGTATTTTGTGATGACCCCAAAAGATATCCACAAAATCTTCATACCCCAAAAAATTTTCATTTTTCTGAAAACCCTCAAAGGTATTGAAATTCAAAATTTTGAACCCCAAAATGGTGCGAGCCTACGTATGAATGAAAATATTATAGTACCCCCCCCCCCCCCCTCCACCCTCTCCTCGCAGATAGAAACAGGGGCCGGGGGCGTCCAGACTCAAATAACAGAAAAAAAACTCTGATAAGGATGTTTATTGTTGGTTTTTTTGCAACTAAATTATATTTTTTTTACGGTTCAAAAGGGTCGAAACATTTATCGGGGGGGGGGGGCAACTTATTTTTTTTTTTTTTTTTTTTGGGGGGGGGGGGGGTTGGGGGGGTACAAATCCTTATTTCTATAGAAACCTATATAACTTGTGATTTTTCGGGGGGGGGGGGGGGGGGGGGTCCGGACCACCTATCCCTCTCTGGATTCGCGCATGGGTAAGAAATAAGTAATTGCCCACTTCCCTGTCACGGATTGAGTTTTCTGAAAGTCTCAGAAGGTTTACCGGCCGGCGCAGTCGGTAACATGTGTTTTTTTTTTCGGGGATGGGGGGGGAGGCAAATGCTTATTTCCAACGAAACTTAAAGAACTTGTGATTATTATTTATTTTTATTTATTTATTTATTTTTTTTTTGGGGGGGGGGGGGGCGGGGGTGTCCGGACCACCTATCCCCCTCTGGATCCGCACATCGGTTAGAAATAAGTAATTGCCCACTTCCCCGTCACGGATTGAGTTTTGTAGGTGCAAACTGAAAGTCTCATAAGTGTTTCCCCTGTGAACATTTGAAATTCCAGAAAATAGTTGTACCGGGCCGCGTTGCGTCTGACTAGATGCGGGGTAACTGTATTTTTGTTTATTTTCGGGTGGCGGGGAATGCTTATTTCTATAGAAACCCATAGAACTTGTGATTTTTTAGGGGGATGGGGGGGGGTAGGGTGCGGACCACCTAACCCCCTCTGGATCCACGCATCCAGTGTTGGGTTGGGGATGCTTATTTCTATAGGAACCTATAGAACTTGTAATTTTTCAGTTGCCATATTCCTGATAATAGAACAAAATAAACTTCATAAAAAAATCCAATCCGCACGTACAATTGGGCCACTTTCGGCCCGCCAACGAACCGCCATCCGCAGGTGACGGTTCGTCGGCGGGTCGATAGTGGCTCGTGATGGGATGCTAGCTGGGAGCAGTTGTTTAATTATCGCAAATGCACTTTTTATTCAATACCGCAGATGGACTCAAGACGTCCCAGGTATTTTCCAATACTACGTATTTTTCCATTACTACGTCAGTGTATATGCTATAAATAGATGCAATGGCGTTTAGTAGTTACCTGTCTTAATATGCTGACAAGCTATTAAAGGGAGAGAACCAGTCTATGACAGTGTATGACAGCGCTCTGTCTGACACGCCCAGTCTCTGTTACCTGGTCGCACTATACACACCTCCTCGATTGATTTGACTCAACTTGCATATTGGTCGGGGTGGCGGTGGAAGAGATGGTTATAGTACTGCAAATATCAAGGCGCTGAGAGGGAGTTTAGGTGCCCTCTCTGTTAACAAGTTGAGTCATATACCAAAGTTACAGCCAATATCTGCGGTTTATGAAAACCAATGATGTCGCATTTGGTCCCGTGTACTTATCGAGTTATCTGCCCTTGAAATACCCCACCCAGTTTTAAGCCTGAGAAGCGATAATTATGCTAAAAAGGAAAAATAATTGAAATCAATGAAACGGATCCATATTTTTTACATATTTTCTTGTTGTAGATACTTTTAAGTATATAATAGGCAAATTTGAATACAAAATAATGTCTATGATTATATTTCCTGAGATTTAAAGTACATTATTTAGGTTTAAAAAACTGTCAGAAAAAATGCTCTTCCAATTTTAACCAGACTTTCTATTAAATCGGTCCAAGGTTTCAAAATCACATTTCCATAACGAGACCAAAACCTTTGCTACGTAAGTATTGTAACAGTTACCTAGTACAGCAAGTTTTAATGCCCCAAAATGGCACAGAGAACATGTAGATACCCCACCCACTTTTAAAGCTGGAGAAGCGATTATTGTGCTAAAATGAAAACCAATTGTGGTTGTTAAAACTGATCGGCAATTATTGCATATTTTCTTTCAAAATATACTTTCAGATATGTAATAGACATACTTCATCACAAAGTCATGTTTTTAACCATATCATCTTACATTTGAAATACACATTTATTTCTAGAAAATGCGCCAGAAAAAAATGCTATTCCAATTTTAACCAGACTCTCCTTTAATTCTGTCCAAAGTTTCGAAGTCACATTTTATAGGGACACAACAATTTGTGCTACATTAAGTTATGAAATTCTCATATGATAGCAAGATCAAATGTCCCAAAGGGTCATGGAGAACATGGAAGTACCCCACCCACTTTTTATGTATAAAAAAGAAATTCCTATTTTTACCATTATGGATTTTTCTAATGGATCATCTTGTACCTTTATAAATATATAAATGGATCAGTATTTTGCGTACAAAAATAGATTTATGTGACCTTGACCTCAATGTCATTCTAGAGGGCTTGAGTTCCTCTCAATTATCTCTTGGACAGTATTTTGACAAGATTTGACTCGTAATCATATGGGCCAATTTAAGATATGCCAATGGGTACTTAATGTGCGCTTCTTGTTACAGATTTATGCTTGTGTTGTTATCAGGGAGACTTCATTTTGTCTCTTTCTGACAATAATCAAGCTGATGTTGTTGCAGCATTGAACTCTAAATCAAGATAATCCTTATTTCAAACAGATGGTAAGTCAAATATATCCCATTAAACCTCAGTTAACGAAGAAACCTTTTTTAATTTTAATTATGTTAATACCCTAAAATCAGTCTTAAAATGTTTTATGGTAGGCAACTATCAAGGGCAATAAGTCTGTAAGTACCCAACTCCGAAACCGACATCATAGAGTTTCTAGAACTAGGGATGTTAACAAACAATTTGGTATATAGCACTACTTGTTGACAGAGAGGGCACCTAAAAGTCCTGAAGGAGATTACTTTTGAACTCTCGTTTGCTCTGCACTGCAAATATTAAGGCATTGAGAGGGAGTTTAGGTGCCCTCTCTGTCAACAAGCTGAGTCATATACCAAAGCTACAGCCAATATCTGCGGTTTATAAAAACCAATGATGTCGCATTTGGTTCCTTGTACTTATCGAGTTATCTGCCCTTGAAATACCCCATCCACTTTCAAAGCTTGAGAAGCGATTATTATGCTGAAAGGAAAATAAATTATGATTTATGAAACGGACCCACATTTTTTGCATATGTTTTGTTAAAGATACTTTTAAATGTATAATAGGCAAATTTCACCACAAAATGAAGTCTATAATTATATTGGCAGGCATTTTAAGTACAAAATTTATGTTAAAAACTGTCAGAAAACAAATGCTCCTCCAATTTTGACGGGACTTTCAGTTAAATCGGTCCAAAGATTCAAAGTCACATTTCTATAGCGAGACCATATCCTGTGCTACATAAAAATATAACCGTTACTTGTGATGGCAAACTCAAATGCCCCAAAAGGGCATGGAGAACATGAAAGCACCCCACCCACTTTTTAAGCTGTAGAAGCGATTATTATGCTAACATGAAATTAATTGTTATTGTTAAAACAAATTCGTATTTTTGCACCTTTTCTTGTAACAAATACTTTTAGATGTGTAATAGGCGAATTTCACCACAAAATTAGGTTTATAACTATATCAGCTGACATTCAAAGTACAACATTTAAATTACGTTTAAAAATTTAGAAGAAATGGCAGTCCAATTTAAAACATACTCTTTAATTCGGTCCAAAGTTTCAAAGTCACATTTCTATAGTGGGACCACAATCTGTGCTACACAAAATCATAGCCGTTACCTATGATAGCAAGTTCAAACGCCCAAAAAGAGTAAGGAGAACATGGAAATGCCCCCACCCACTTATTTGTGCATACCATAATGAAATTATTTTGTAACTCTTTCGGACTTGCGAAAGGAATCTTCTTCTACCTATGTACATGTAAATATCTAATTGGAGTACTATTTTGTTTGAAAAAAAAATGACATCAAGGTCATTCTCGACAAAGGTGTTTTAACTCTTGTATCACGTAACATTTGCGTCCTGATTCTATCTGTTGTTGTGAACGACCAAAGGTAGGACTCATGTCTTTGAAGATTAGTTTTACCCCCTGATTACAAACTTATCACTTCTTATGATTTATATCAAAGTTTAAATTCGTTTGTTTGGCTCATTGCAAAGCGTAGGCGTACCCCATCCACCTTTTTCGCCTGCATTGCTCACTAATTCGAACCTTTTGGAGAGTTGGTCGGCCTTTAGGATTGAACAATTGACGTTATCGAAAATATAAAAAAAACTTTGGTATGTTCCGTTTGGGTGTTAATAGTGGCATTAAAGTCAACACTAAAGCTACCTTCGAGCGTCTTTTCCAAATAAATGTAGACACATTCTTGCACCAATGGTCTGTTTACTCAGTCATATTGTTTTCCAAAAACTGGGTCAAGGTGAGCAGACAAGATATTTTACATACCCTGAGCCTTTTACTCAAAGTGAGCTGTTGTGGTCTTGATTGCTCGTTGGGTGTAGTCAACAATTGCTTCAAAAGACATCTACTGCATTATTGGGTGGATTTTGACCAAACTTGACAGGGATGATCCATATATGGCCTTCATCAATTTAATTATTTAAATGGTACTATTCCAATTTAATACATACATCTAGCTCAAATTGGCTAAAATTGACTTTCAAACTGAAAAAAATATCAAAATACACAAAGCATTGAACCTAGTTGACGCTTAATATGAAGCATTATCTAGTAAACGTCTACCAAAAATAGTAAGTGAGTATGATCATGAAATACCACAATCACAAACCGCAGACAACCCCGTGACACCGCGAGGAAGAGCCGCTCAACCATCACGAGACACCAGGAAGAAAAATTAAGCAAAGCAATTAGCTCTCTCTTCCCCATCAAGATGATTGCAATACTAGAATTGACATAAAGTAACGTACAACAAAACATAGAACAATTACAGACTCCCACAATGGGAGTAACAATAAACAAGACGTCAACAACAACATAACAACCGCCTTAGAACGGACAGCAGCCTAAGCCACCGGGGGGGGGGGGGGCTTAAATGCAATTTACTGGTACCAAATCTTCGCCCTAGATTCTGCTGTTGTTGAAATACAAGATATGTTCAGCTCGCGTGGAGGCCATCTAACTAATGCAATGTATCATCATGGAAAAACACTCTAATCAAATTACTACACCATGATGAAACAAAATAAATGGCTCATGACTCACAGATAGTCAGAGCTAAAGAAAACCTCAAGTTGAGCCACGGTGGGTCTGTTCCAATTATGGCACTGGGGCCAAAAGTGGCCCTGTCCTGGGGTTACAATATTTACATTGGCTAATTATAGGGAAACATAAAACACATCTTCTTGTCTGAATCCACAAGGCCAAGGGCCTTGATATGTATCTGTCTGTTCATTTGCGTCCATCTGTCTGCCCTGAACTGTTATCCATTAACCATTGGCCTGATTTGATTCATTTTGGTTTAAATGTTAATATCCACTGAGGTTTATCAACTTTTTGTATTCCTTAACATTACATATACACGTTCAAAACCAAAGTTTTATTAAAACTACAGATACATCGAATATTGACAGCTGAAATGTTGGGAGTGATTATGCTTTTTCCTGACCTTACGAATGGTCATATCAGGTAAGCGACCAAGGACCCAAGAGGCCTCTTGTTTAATATTGAACTTAAATTTGATAATAGCGAACCTAGTTGCTTCACAAATGATTGAAGCACTCACAAAATGGTTTAAATTTGTAGACATAAAAACACCATCTCGTTGCATATTTGAATGGAAGCAACAAACAATTGATCAGTCAAGTTATCCCCGGAGTTAAAGGACTCAAAAATAATTTTCTTTTTTTGCTATAAAACATAAATTGTGTGTACTCGTTTGGACCGACTCATTGATGCGCACCCACAGTCTATATTTTGAGCAAACGTAAGAATGTATTAATCTTTCATCTGAAAATATCAATTATCACAGCCTTAAAATGTTTTTGGTGGTACTATCATCCTGAGAGGAGCTGCGTCGAAAATACAGGAAGAAAATCCATCCAGCAAAGATTCAGGTGAAGTTTTGGCTTGAATTTTACAGTACTGTTTCTGCAGTAACTTTGAAATTCGGTCAAATTCCCCAAAACCTAGTCGGAGTTTTATCATGTCCAGGTGTTGCAGACATGCAAACTCCATTAAAATCTGCTAACATGCTTCAAGCGATAATGTACATTTAAGTACCTTTGGTCTAAATTAAGCAGGACTTTTTCTGCATCGAAATTGAAATTAAAGTCAAGATTCCCATAATACAATCCACTATTTACCTGCTCATAACAAGTTTGGTAAACTTTGAAACAACGGCCGACTCCTCGCAAATTATATAACTTTTGCCTAAACTTAGCAGCTTTTTCTTGTGTAACCTTGAAAATAAGAAAATGGTCCTAAAAATTTTATCATCTTTTGTCATAATCAGATATTAATTTCATCCAAATTTAGGTAATATCCGCTGACCCGCTCTGGAGATAATGCGCATTTAATTAGTTTAAGCCTGAATTTGACTTTTTTTTCTTATGTAACCTTGAATAATAAGGTCAAGGGCACAAAAACCGCATCAACTTTTGTCATGTCTAGGTTTTAAATCATGCACATTTGGGTATAATCCGTTGGACTACTCCAAAGAAAATGTGAATTTAAAGGTTTCCGGCCTAAATTTAGAAGTTTCTTTTCCAATGTGACCTTGAAAATAAGGTCAAGGTCCCAAAAGTTTTAGCAGCTTTTTGTCATGTCCATGTATTAGATTCATGTGAACTTGGGTAAAATCCGCTGACCCAGTCTGAAGATAATGTGCATTAAAGTAAGTATTCACCTTAATCAAGCAATTTTTAATTTAACCTTGAAAATGAGGTCAAGGTGCAAAAACTTTAACGGCTTGTTGCTGTGTCCAGATTTTAAAATCATGCAAGTTTGGGTAAAATCCTTTGACCCACTGCAAAGATAATGTGCATTTTTAAGTATTTTGGGCTTAAATTTAGCAGCTCCGTTTTCTAATGTGACCTTGAAAATGAGATTTGTCATGTCTATGTATAAGATTCATGCGAATTTGGGAATAATCAGCTGACCCAATCTGAAAATAATGCGCATTTAAGTATTTTTGCCCTAACTTTTAAAGTTTTATTTTAATGTGACCTTGAAAGTAAGGGTAGGGTCTCCATTTTTTTTCTTTGGCTTATTCTCATGTCCATGTATTGAATTCATGCAAATTTGGGCAAAATCCACAGACCCACTCCGAGGATAATGTGCATTTAAGTATGTTTGGCCTAAATTTTGCTATTTCGATATTTATGTGACCTTGAAAATAAGGTCAAGTTCTTCTAAATTTTATCAGCTTTTTGCCATGTCTATGTCTTAGATTCATACAAATTAGGGCAAAATCAGCTGACACAGTCTGAAGATAATGTACATTTAAGTATTTTTTGCCCTAAATTTAGCAGTTTTTATTCTAATGTGACCTTGAAAAAAAGGTCAAGGTCTCACAAATTTTATCGGTTTATTGTCATGTCCAGATATTGAATTCATGCAGATTTGGGTAAATTCCACTGACCCACTCCAAAGATAATGTGCATTTAAGCATTTTTGGCCTAAATTTTGCAATTTGGTTTTCTAATGTGACGTTGAAAATAAGGTGAAGGTCTCCAAAACTTTTTTAACTTTTTGCCATGTCCATGTCTTAGATTCATACAAATTAGGGCAAAATCAGCTGACCAAGTCTGAAGATAATGTGCATTTAAGTATTTTTTGCCCTAAATTTAGCAGTTTTTATCCTAATTTGACCTTGAAAATAAAGTCAAGGTCTCCAAAATGTTATCGGTTTATTGTCATGTCCAGATATTGAATTCATGCAAATTTTGGTAAAATCCACAAACCCACTCCGAAGATAATGTGCATTTAAGAATTTTTGGCCTAAATTTTGCAATTTGGTTTTCTAATGTGACCTTGAAAATAAGGTGAAGGTCTCCAAAACTTTTTTAACTTTTTGCCATGTCCATGTATTAGATTCATGCAAATTTGGGCAAAATCCTTTGACCCGCTTCGAAGATAATGTGAATTTAAAGAACTTTTTGCCTAAATTTAGCACTTTTTTCTACTGTGACCTTGAAAATTAGGTCAAGGTCTCATAAACTTTATCGTTATTTTGCCATGTCTAGTTATTAAAATCATGCAAATTTGGTTCAAATCCGCTGACCTGCTCCGAAGATAACGTGAATTTAAGTATTTTTTGGCATAAATTTAGCAAACTTTTCTCTGTGTTGACCTTGAAAATGAGGTCAAGGTCACCTAACCCTATTCGACTATTTATCATACCTAGTTGCTGTATCCTTGCAAATTTTGTTAAAATCCGATCACCCAATCAGGAGATATTAAACATATATCAAAGGGCCTCATCTACATTTGTGCTGACACCGACGCCGGCGCCGTCAGGACCCGCTACAAACGGCATTCATCCCAATCCCCTCTTTTGCCGGTTAAATGAATAGAAATATAACATATTTTCCGTTTCTGATTCAAAGCTTAGACAAAAATACGTAAAACTGGTTATTTCTGGCAAAACAAGCATATTTTATGCAAATTTTATACCCTAAAATCAGTCTAAAAAGTGTCTAGGGTGGGTAACTTTCAAGGGCCATAACTCTGTAAGTACGCGACTCCGACACCGACATCATTGGTTTTCTGAAACTAGGGATGCTAACAAACAATTTGGTATATAACATTACTTGTTAACAGAGAGGGCACCTAAAAGTCCTTAAGGAGGCGACTTTTGAGCTCTCGTTTGCTCTACCTGACCAAATATATTGTCGGCACCCTTTAGCTCTAATGAAGGAAACTGGCCAAATATTATGAGTATTATTGGGAAACAATAAGAAATTGACTAGAATAGGCGTGTATAAGCCAATATACGGCTCTTCATTTTCTAATAACTTTTAAGAAACAGAAATTAAATGACCTGGAAATGCAACAACCGCAGGTTATCCAATGGTATCTAGAACTCGCGATACCATACTCCGAGGTAATAAAAAGTGTTCATTCTAAACTAATCTGAGCATGACATCATGCCCATACATGTTAAAATGTCAAATGTTTGCATACATCAGCTTGGAGTTTAAAGGCATGACAAGTAATACATTTTTAATATTTTAGTATTTATGAGCAGTGATATTTTATGCAGAGCTGGACCCACCGTTGCTCAACTTGAGGTTTTCTTTAGCTCTGACTATCTGTGAGTGATGGGCCCTTTTCTTTATTTCATCATGGTGTGTTAATATGATTAGAGTTTTTCTCAATGATGATACATTGCATTAGTTAGAAGGATTCCATGCGAGCTGAACATTTCTTGTACTTCAACAACAGCAGAATCTAGGGCGAAGATTTGGTACCAGTAATATGTATTTAAGCCCCCTGGTGGCTTAGGCTGCTGTCCGTTCTAAGGCAATGGTTCTGTTGTTGTTGACTGTTTGTTTATTGAATGGGAGTCTGTAATTGTTCTATGTTTTGTTGTACGTTAAATTATGTCCATTTTTGTATTGCAATCATCTTGATGGGGAAGAGAGAGTTGGTTGCTTTGCTTAATTTGTCTTCCTGGTGTCTCGTGATGGTTGAGTGGCTCTTCCTCGCGGTGCCATGGGGCTGTCTGCGGTTTGTGATTGTGGTATTTCCTGATCATACTCACTTACTATTTTTGAAGAAGTTATGAACGCCACGTCCATTACTTCTGTTGGACACGACAATAGATTAACAATAACCTCGTGGCTAGACTCCAGACAAAAGGACACACATGTACATGGGCGGATCGTGAGAGGAAACAGGGAGTCTGGACCTCCAGACAATTACAAGTTGCTATATGTTTCCTTAGAAATAAAGAAAAATATCCTCTCGAGAAGCAATTTAACAGAGATGGCTCACTTTATCGTTTTGCTAGAGTGTGTTCTAATGTTGATGACTTCAACAACAGAAACTTATTTTTAACTGCTAAGTTATTAAAGCAAGGCTATAGATATCATAAAATTCGAAAAGCATTTGCTAAATTCTACCACAGACACTCAGAGTTAATTGTTAAATACAACATTGGGTGAAAAACTCTTCTGCAACAAGGCATTTCAGAACCTATATTTTGTGGTGATTTAGTCTATAAATTCAAAAGAATCGCTGGAAAACCTAATTTTAGTGATCAATTCAAAAAGATAGTAACACGTTGTATAAGGATTGGATATAGCTTGGATATCATGCGACAGTCTGCATGCCTATTTTTAGACCCAATCACGGTTTATAGCTATGGTATCCTCTTTAATTGCACGACGGTGGGTCAGGCCTCAGACTCTATGACGGCTCTGAAGTAAAGCTTTAATCGGTAGGTTGGTGCCTGATGCGTATCTGTAGCTGGACCCACCGCGGTTCAACTTGAGGTTTTTTTTAGCTCTGACTATCTGTGAGTCATGAGCCCTTTTCTTTGTTTCATCATGGTGTATTAATTTGATTGGAGTGTTTTTCCATGATGATACATTGCGTTAGTTAGATTGCCTCCATGCCAGCTGAAGATTTCTTGTACTTTAACAACAGCAGGATCTAGGGCGAAGATTTGGTACCAGTCAAATGCATTTAAGCCCCCCCCCCCTCCCGGTGGCTTAGGCTGCTGTCTGTTCTAAGGCAGTGGTTCTGTTGTTGTTGCTCCACTTGAGCTTATGCGAATCGATAGATCACTTGAGTATTAATACTATTCTGCGGATAGGATTAATACATCAGTGATCTATCGATTCTAAGTCCCTGATAACTTTGTAAACAAAACATGACGTAACTGTCACTCTTGGCTGGCAGGATAATAGTTATAGTCCTGACAAAATCACCTCTATTAGCATAATTACACACCTCATTGAAATTCAAAATATAGCTTCTGTAAATTTCCTAATCATTTATACGAGAAAGCAAGTGGTAACTACACCTCAGTACAAGTAAAAGAAGCATTACTCGGTTCTGTAAGTTAACAAGAATATTTAGCTAAAGAGGTAAGGATGGCAACTATCAGTCCTCGTTGTAATTTTATTTTTTATGGTCAGTGGTTTAAACCCCATGCAATACTCATATTTTTTTTATTTTTAGATATTTTTTATCATTCTATATTGTTTCTTTTATTTATTCCACCATCATGGCATCTGAGCCTACTCTACTACATACTGGCGTCTTTACATCTCTGTAGGGAAAGCAATTTTCATCTAATTCGTTTTAATCATACGACCAAAATAACATTATAAAAATACAACACAGAACGAGGTACACACACAAAATCCTGCACTGATTTCAATCGGGAAATCTGGCACAATTCAAGAATCATATCAAGCCTTGGGTGTGCATAAGGCGCATTACTCGTAGTACTAAGTATGAAAAAGCTCCATTTTAACCAGTACCGGCGTAAGGAAAATAGTTCTGAAGCATGCGGGTTCAACCCTATTAAACTCCATTTTTCTGATTACCCTAACAGTTTAATCAGCAGAATTGTATACACTTTCAAAAAAAATATCACTATTTTATTGACTAAAAAAGGTAAACTTCATTTAAAACCGTTTTGCTGCAAACATACTCGTTATTGTGTTGGTATGGTATATGTAACGTCAGCGTCACATTATGTAACGTTGGATTACGTTTTTTAAGTAGATTCTCAATGTGCATCCGAGGTCTGATTCCACAGAATTGGCCGATGCAATTCAGATTGGCACTGAATAGGGGCAACAACGGATAACAGACTACTACATGTAACTACATTCTCGTTCTTCGAGAACGGTTAGCAGTCAAAATAGTATGTGCTTGTCTCGTTTAATCATTTTATCATATGACGTCGCGTCTGGGAGTGGAATAACGCCATGCAATAAAATCGATAAACCACTAGTGGTTTATATATTTTCGGGAAACGTTATGACGTCCATAACAACGTTGTGTACATACTTACAAAACTATTACGTTTTTACGCCAGAAATGAATCTTCAAAGTAATCTTAATGTCATATGATAAATAGAATCTAACATTCGTGCTATTGTATTATTGAATATATTAAACTCGTTGCGAAAAAGAGATAAAATGCTCGGCAAGCCTCGCATTTTATCTCTTTTTCCAAACTTGTTTAATAAATTCTCGGCAAGCCTCGCATTTTTTCTCTTTTTCCCAACTTGTTTAATAAATTCAATAAAACATGAGCACTCATGTAAGATCCTCTATTTACAATCACAATCGTTGAGCACGAACTGTAGATTTGATTCATCACATGACAATGAAATCGTTTTGATATTGCATTTTTTTCATTTCTAGTAGTGAATTGTGAATTTACTCTCAATTTTGTTTATTAAACTTATCGTCAAATAGTTACTTTTTCTATAGTGTTGTGTCAGAACCTAAAACATCCAGATGATGGCTATGTGTCTACACCAAACAATTTGACAGTTGGAAGTAAGGCCAATTATGGGTGCCATCCCTGCTACACGCTTGATGGTGTCAGTCAAAGAACGTGCATTGTGAGTGGCGAAGATCCTGAAGATGCCGAATGGAGCGACAGTGCACCGACATGCATCGGCAAGTAACCGATATAATAATACAAAATGTATATACATAAAGTGTAAAAAATAAATGTAACGTTACCACCAAATTATTCGTATACTAGCTACTAGTCTGATAAATAATAGTCTTATAATTTTCTGTAAAAAAAGTAGAAACTGTAAGGTCCTTCTAGACAGCAAGTCTAAGTTTTACAAACCTTGACTAAGATTTAAAATTAAGACAGATGAGTAGACTAGCTATATGGTGTAATACATCTTATATCTTATATATTTTACCCCGTTTTTAGACATTTTCACTTTAACGCCTGGCTGACAGACTACCATCAACAAACTGTCGCTTATGTTGATGTTACATTTAACTGCTTTAAGCCTATGTTATCTATTATTGTATTGATACATATTATAACAAACACTTTGATGTTTACTTAACTCTTAAATGTTACAATGTACACTGGTGAAAGGAGTACAGCCACGGAAATACTCTTAAAGGGCAATTGTGGGCAATACTTCCAACATTAAGATCGTATTAACCCTTTGCATACAGTTTGTTTTATCTATAAACTGTCAAATTTATGAAATAAAAAGAATATGTCACCACTCTCGATTTTTCATTAACTGACATATAGTTTTCAGCATTTTACGATTTTTTTTAAAAAAAAACAAGTCCTTAATTTTAAGTTAAAATTCCAGCTTCTTTATTTTGATTTTTATTATTACTCACAACATGGAGCTTTTTTAGAAAAGGTGAAAATTTATTTGTTTTCCCAAGCTGTGACAAGATGCTGAATGATATATTTTAGTAATTCCCCCAGAATAGGAATACGATTTTAGAGTAAATTGTAAATTACCAATATTAAAGTTTTGTTTTTTCTTCATATACTTTTATTTTACCTTTTAGAAAAAAAAGAAATGGGGGTCACCAAACTAATATTTTTCAGGAGAGCAAAATTTACCCCCACCCCCACATATTTTGAGGATAATCAATATAAAATGGTATGCAGCATTTATATCAATTCATATTACGTGTAGGAAGTTTTTTAGCATTATTAAGCTAAATAAAAAGAAGAAGAAAAAACAATATATATTAGGCACCCACCCAAATATCGGCCCCTGGTCCGCTGGTTCAAGACTCCGCCGCACTAACCACAATGCTACTAGGTCAGATCTTGTGCCGCCCGAAATTAACCCTATATATTTGACACACAATCCGAGTACCGGCAATATTCGTATTTGCATACACAGTATAAACTTGGAAATTCTGTATATTGTTTGATTCGCAAGATCTATACTGACGTCAAGAAAAAACGCCTCATCTAAAAATAAATGTGAATATCTCTTAGACTGATCAGACTAAAGTTATGAATTTTAGTGCATTATAACATCTTACCAGTCAAGCGTATCTCATGAAAACAAGATTGCTGAAATAATATTTGAGGCTGAGAAAACGACCTAGGTTTGAGACAGGGGTCACCATTTCGTGCGACACAAGATTTTAGCCACATTTGCTTTGTTTCCAGACACAATCTGTTGACAGGAAAAACGTGTCTCTATTTTGCCAAAAAATGCGCTTATATTGTTCAGACAATGTTTGTATGCGTCTGCTGAAAGAAACAACTTACCCCACCCACCCTTTCGCCATGCATTTCAGTAAAATTTGAATGTCATGACTCTGCAAAGTGGGTGAAAGTATTGTTACGAATCCTTTGCAAAAGTCTTAAGGCTTTAACCAGCGACAATTGCGGAGAAAACGCAATCTGGCACGTGTTCCAGACGGCCGTTTTGGATGACGTTAACGTAGACCAACGACTGGCCATTGGGCGTTACAGCTTATCTTAAATAACGTTATTTTACGTAGGCATATTCTGTGTACATTACCTTATGTACCCCCTTTATCATTTTTCCATTACTTAATGGAAAACGAGAATGTTGCCAAGTTTCGTAAACGGACCTTACATTTTGTCTTTAAGATGACGTCATAATTTCACAAAGTTATTACTCGCGAGCACAATTGTTTGAAAAAATGATCCAAATTTGTTCTTTGATTAGCAAAACATTTTCGGCACAATCTGGGTGCAAATTCAAATTGAAATCATAAGTGATCGATGCACAATGCCGTCATGTGTACGTTGAGCCTGTATGACGTCATCGCAATAACGCGTCACCTGCATATCAAATTAAAGTCATTTTCCAACACCGCCCAACCTCTATATAAAGAAGCAGTACGTCACTGTTCATTTTTTTAATCATCGCTTAGAAATCAGTGAAAATGAGTGAGGCGTTTTTAGTTGACGTCAGTATATTTATCAGTATTTGCGGTGGTTCTGTTGTTCTTGGCTTTTGTTTATTGTTACTCCCATTGTGGGAGTCTGTCATTGTTCTATGTTTTGTTGAACGTTACTTTATTGCCATTCTAGTTTGCAATTATCTTGATGGCGAAGAGAGAGCTGGTTGCTTTGCTTAGTTTGTCTTCCTGGTGTCTCGTGATGGTAGTGCGGCTCTTCCTCGTGATGTCATGGGTTTGTCTGTGGTTGTGATTGTGGTATTTCCTGATCATACTCACTTACTATTTTTGGTACTGAGACGATCAATTATTATTACGGGTCAATAGATATTTCAGACACATTTAAGTTACTTTATTTCGTCCAGAAAATGCGGAAATATCCATCTGACATGAGTTTCTGAAAAATTGTATTGATCAGAAATCGTAAATGGCCTAAAGACAGGACCCAGACAACTTTCCTTGTTTCAGGCCGAAGGAATGTTGCGCATGGACAATACCCAAAATTGTCCTTAAGACAAAAGATCCCCCCCCCCCCAAGTAAGTTTATATAAATTATGAGCAAAAGCATTTTCATTTTTCTAACTGTTTAGTATCAATATCCAACCAGATTTAAGCATTTCAATTTTCTCTCATTTCATTGATCCACCTTATCCATTAATATTAAGCAAGCCTGTCAGATTTAATTGTTTCAGCCAAAACCTCCTGCTAATAAGTTAAATTAACCCTTAAATGCCTCAAATGATCAATTTGAAAATGTCGTCTGCTATTTTTACTTGCTAACATTAATGACTAATGTATGTGTATATGCAAACAGTGTAGCTGCAGCCAGACTTCTCCTATCCGCCTTATCTGCATCAACACTGTTTGACAAAGTGGGACTTTTGGCTTAGTTTATTTAATCCCTAAAGAGCTTATCATTTTATCGTCTGCTGAAATGTTTAAAAAAAAAACCTTTGGGTCAAACAGTGAAATAGACTAGACTGCTGCTGATTTGGATCAACACTGTTTGCATCAACAATTGCATAAGTCAATAATGCAAGCAAATATAAAGCGTCAGGAGACTTGGGCATATGGTATTTTAAAAGAAAATTTGATAGCGTTTAAAGGGTTAACATTGTTCACTTGAAAACCTCTGACAGGAAGAATCTTGGTCACAAAAGAAGTCTGACACCGTGCTCTTACTGATCTGGCATCCTGTTAGAGCACGATCTAGATTTACAAACAATAGAGGTGAATGGAAATTTAAGCTACGCCTTCTTCACTAAGAAATCTAGACTAATCAAAGTTTTTGTTTATTGAAATATTGCATCACAACATCAAGGAAAAAATCTAGACCATGATACAAGCAGTTTAAATACGTTAGCATCGATAGTTTTACTTTCAATACACTTAAATATGTGAGTGCTTTTAGATGGCATATTTTAAGTGATACCCATTCACGTGTACTTTGGCAAACATTTGATCTGTTGTTAAACAAGGCAATGACTCCATTCGGTAGGGCATTGGTATTTTGGAGGGTTTGAAGGAGAACCAGTTTGAAACAGTGATGCAAAGTGGGCTATCAAAACTTAATAGGCTATGAGCTACCAAGGGTTTTGCTCCCCCAGGTGGAATTTTGTAGACTATGTTTTTGATAAAGCGTATCGTCTTACGAGCTTTTTGAAACTTGTTAGTCCTCTGGTGACTGGGGCGTTTGGGTGTTACAGCGTGTTAATTACGTGACCCGTCATTTTTTTTTTAAATATGTAATTAAGGCTGTTAAGATAGTACTTCAACAGTTCAAATTGGCTAAATAGTCATGTAATTTACAAGAAAAGTTAATTCCCTGCAGATATTGATGTTTGTCAATGTTATTTAGGCCAATTATGGTGTCATTTACGTTACATTTTCAACTACTCCCCATAAAAGTATTAAAATTTTGTTAAATAGTTTCATTTGACAATTTTCCAATACATATTTTAGATTTAAATAGCTTGTATTTGAAAGACAATTTACTGACAATTCTAAAACTGCAACTAGTTTGCTTCTATCACAAAAACTCCAAGAGTTATAAGCTGTTGAATATGACCACCCTGAAGAAAACGTTACGTAAAGTTAGAATCTTTTCATTTTAAAATACAGCATGCAATCGTATCTGTATGGCTTTAAACACCATATATGAGCATTCCTTTGGTAAGCATGGCTGAAAGGGGATATTCAACATTGTTTCTGGTGTAAAATATCCTTTGATGTTTGATTGCTAATATGCTATGTATGTTACATTAACTTCAATGCATTCTATATATTGATTAATACCCGAAATGATACATTTAATGGGCATTTTAATTTATTTCAAAACTTTTTATGTATGTTTGATAGATATAAAGATAATAATTTGTCTGAAATGGAATTTATTAGCTCATATTAAGAAACTTTATAAAAATGTCAAAGCATATTAGCTTTTGTGAAATAATATATTTTTGATATTTTTTACCAACTTGGCAAAAGTTATAGCTTTTAAACTTCATTAACAAAGAATTTTAGAGCTCTCAAGTGATAGCTGAATAAGAAAATATGTTCCCATGTTTTGTCAAAACTGTTAAAGTAACGTATATTACCATATTAAATATATCATAAGGTACCATGTGTGTCCAAAATGATGTCAAAGACAGACTATAAATTGAGTCTGAAATGATAGTATAAGGTGGATTTAGATTTTGTTATACTTATCTAAAGACTTGGTACTAAGTTTAATTCAATTATTTGTTTAACAGCAACCAAATGATTTTAGTGCAACCAGCTAACTCTTGTTCATATTATACGAACTTAGTCAGTAACACGATACATGCTAGTACGAGGGGCATTTGGAAAGTTCTTAGCATGGTCTTATATCTCAGTAACCGGTTTACAAAACCTATCATGCTTGGTATCATTTTAAAGAGCCATCTTTCCTCTATGTTATGGCACAAATTTCTTGAGGATATTATAATGCAGACACAAACAATTTTATTGTGAATACATGTACTGTTTGTATACTGGAAAACGCAAAATTTTAGTGGAAAATATAACATTTTAGCTATTGAAAAGTGTGCAGAACATTAACAATAGCTCATGAAAATAGATAGTTTTGCACCATTTGGTTGGCCACAATCTGGTACAGTTATTATACAATTGATGACCGAGTTGGATGTTTCTAATAACTAAATACCGGAACAGCAATACCAAAGCCGTCTAGAAAGCAAAGCAACGCGCTAATTTTTTCGACTAAAAATCGCATGTCACAATGCACATATTTTGAAAATATTTTACCGACAGTAGTTTAAAAATGCCATGCGTTGGTATTTTTGTCAAGTACATTTTATGCTTTTTGTATTGAAACCAAAATAAATTTTGTAAACAAGAACAAAGGATATATAACTCTTACAATCTTCCCATGGGGTAAAGTAAGTTTAGCGATGAGTTGACGTTCTGGTTCATTTCAATTGAAAACGGTGGCAAACAAAAAAATAAAAATACCTTGAGAGTAGAAACCAATCAATTTTGTGATGGTTAACGCGATACCATGAGAATTTCTTATGCCATTGACAAAATGTGAGGGGTTTAGTTACCCCACCCACTTCTTGAAAAGTATGGGTAGTGTTATTTGGAATAACTTTCTTGAATACTGAACAACACAAGCCATACTTTTTACGCGACGAAATGATATTTATGCATTGTCCGCTACAATTAAAGCAAAAAACATACTCAATAGGCATCTTTCGTGCTCCTGTAGTGACATAATTTATAGTTAAAGTATAAAGAAAAATCGAAAAAAGTCCCATTTTTGAAAGTTTATCATTTCTCTATTAGTCAATATTTTCCTAATGTAAAGGTGGTAGTCGTGCAAGCAGTGATCGCATAATATATTTGATAAAAAAGCAGTTGGCACCAAATCGTAAATTTGTCAAATCATGATCGCTTTTTCCCTCGTTTTTTCCAAGTATTTTGCTTAAAATTTCCGCCAGTATATAAACCCCTACTCATTTTGACCATGTGCTGCACGTGCACGCCGAGTCCTTTTTTGACAAAAATTAAACCATCAAGTAGCCCTTGAATTCTTGTTTCCACAAATGTATAATTTGATAGCATTTTATCAACACATTGTGGAGTTATGATGCCATGCTAAGAACTTTCCAAATGACCCTCGTATTCCCCCTTGTATGTGTATGCTCATCTACAGTAATAAAAACTGCTTTTTTAACTAAATGTTGTGTTGGAGGTGGTAGCATACAAAAGTGTGTGCTAACAATCCAGATAGATTCAAGCATATTTAAGTTGGTAGTGCTACTATAAAATTTGATATGTGTTACATTATACAGTTATTTCATGCCTGTTTGTAGTATAGTCAAAACTATTACCCCGAGGTGCCGTGGACGACCTGATGCACTATTGCACGAGGCCGAAGGCCAAGTGCAATAGTGCATCAGGTCGTCCACGGTACCGAGGGGTAATAGTTTGACTATACTACAAACAGGCATGAAATAACTGTTTTATTACCCAACCCATTTGATGAAAAACTTAAGCAGCGTTCTATGAATGGAGTTGCTGTAGACGGTGCGGTTTTGTTGCAAAACGGAAAATTTCACCAAATCTGCTCAATTTTGGTCTCAAAATGTTCCGCTCGTTCTAACTAAGAAAACGAGTACCCACACTTTATGTCTTTGAACATAAACAACGGAGCTATTGGAGTTTAAAGTTGCCAATACATGCCCAATTTTCACCATTGTTGCATAACGTCTCGTTTCATAAACGAACCGTACGCGCATCGTCGTCGCGCATTATAATAAGCGCCTGTGTGTTTTTAACAGGGAAGCGGGAAACCAGGCCCATGGTATAGTGCCAGTCTATAGTCATATTTATTGACCGGTGGAATAGTTCAGTGACTCATGACATAGCAAAAAATAGACAATTACTCCGTATATAGACAGTTGGGTAATAATAGATACTATGCATTATAAGAGAATTTATTCAGAAACTGTTTAAAGAATTTGTCTCCAAATAAGATTTTAAACTGACGTCTTATTTGCATATGCAAATGGTGACACATTTCTTTATTTTTAGCTTGTAAATGGACTTTGTTATCTTCAGCATATCTTTCACTGTTTAACATCAATTCTCTGTAACCACCAAAAAATTCCAATAGGGCCCCGGCACGGACCGACTCGGAATTGGATGAAACTTTCACAGAATGGTCAGGACCACTCAGGAATAGGAAAACAATTGTCAAAAATTTGCTATCAACGTTCGTTGCCATGGTAACCAAGGAAATCACTTTTTGCCAAATTTGGACAAAATTCACTAATGAATTTATTGAATTTAGCACCTTTTCTGGCTGAAATATCTAGTATTTTATATAGGAACATAACAAAACCGTTTTATTTCTTAAATTATTCAATGTTTTTCCAATACAAATTTAGAGTAATAAGAGTTATAAATACATTTGACTTAAATTGCTATCACCGTAAATTATAGCTACCAAGCAACTTTTAGGAAACTTTCAAATTCTCAAATTTAGGCCTTTTTTAAACGAGTATATCATATACGGCACCACGTTTTCAATATTCTCACTACATTTGTTGGAAGCTAGTAAGTGTATATATTGCAAATGTGTAAAAATTAGAGTGGGGTAAAAACATCTTTATCATAAAACCATCCCAAGAAGTTTGCACTGTTTGCCATTTATGTATAAAAGAAACTTAAGGGGTGGTCACATAATTTGGACATTAAACTGCAAAAAGATTCAGCATGAGCTATGTTTTGTAATAATTTATAAAGATAGTAAAAACATAATACAGATCGGCAATATTTGTCATTACGGATTGAGAAAAAATGGATTTTACCATGTTTTTTAGCCAAAATGTGTACAAAACAGGGGGGAGGGGAAATAAAGTGGGACTTTTTCTCTAATATTAAAGAAATCTTGAAAAGAAAATTACTATAATCAATACAACATTAAACTAGTTTTCTTAAAATACCATTTAAATTTCAAAGTTTGAAGAAATGAAAGGAACAAGGGGCAATAACTCTTCGCAAACCAACGAAAACGTTAAAAGGCTAATATATTATTTTTTTTCACTTTTTGTTCATTTTTAAATGATAATTGTTGAGACAAGACTTGGCAAAACAAATGAATCTGACTTCAGAATTTTTCACTGATCGAATGTGTTATCTTTAAAAAAGTAAAAATGCTCAAAATGATTCATTTTCCTTGTAACCATGGCAACCAAAGTGGGTGGGGTAGCCAAATATGAAAAACCCTATCTTTAGGCATTTTTGAACTACTGCAGCCATTTTCCTCACTTACATAGAGACATAAACAATAAATGGTATGTTTTAGATAGTATTCAGCTTTCATTAAATGTAAAGCATGCTTAGGACAGTACCACACTTTGGTCGTAACCATGGAAACCAACATAGTATTGTTGGGAAATGGAGATTAATTGAATTAGGTCTTAAAGTGGCAAAAAAATTCCAGATGACTAAAAAGCAAGTTTCAATATTTTAAAAAGATAGTGGAGTTGAGCTATATAGCATTACCAATATGATTTAAGCATACTTAATATGTTTTGTTTAATTAAGTAGCAATTATAGATGTTAAATGTGGGTGGGGTAACCAGATATATAGCCAAAAATAATTATGGTGATTTTTAAGCAAGTAGCAGTGGCTATGATGATATATTTGCATACTGCCAATACTTTAAGGGGCATTCAGGTTTTGTTAACTGTAAAAACATGTAAGGGAGTTACCTCCCCATTTCCTTTACCATGAAAACAAGCACAGGCTTATTGTAAAATGAAAATTGAATTAATTACGTCTTAAAGTGGTTAAAAATTCCACTGGATAAATGCGTAATAATGCAAAACTCAATGTGCATAAAGATAGTTGAGATTATTAACATAATCTATATGATTCAAGCAAAATTATTCAGTTAAGTTTTATTTGGTAAATATAGTAGTTAAAAGACGGTGAGTATTTATCAAATAATTACAAACAATAAGTTTAGCTTGTAGAAGCAAGTATTCCTAGTAGTGGTGGTGATGATGACATATTTTCATACTGCCAATACCTAATAAGACATTTCAAAGGTCACCAAAGTCTGATCAGTTCTTCCCCTCCTCTTAACAATGTATCTATTCCAGTTTGGCGAAATCAATCAACTGGTTTAGACAATAATGTACGGAAGTAAAAGACAACGCCAACAGCAGTATGTCGCCCACATAACTATCTATATTCTTCTTTTCTGGAAGAAGATAATTTGCTTTGAATATAAGCCTTTCTTGTGAAATCGCTGATGGTGTGGTCATTTGGTTACTTTGATAACATGATTTGGGAGAAATGATATTTATGCGCCAAACATTTTTAACAAGTTGGAGGGGCATATTGCTTTGGGTCCGTCGGTCATTCTGTTTGTGCGTCCGTTACAAAAATTGAGTTAGGTTTGAAATTTCATAAATAGATTTGTTATCAAAAATATTTGATCCGTATTTTCTATTCCAAATTTGTTGAGTTATTGCCCTTTTAAAGGGTCATAATAAAATTTTGTAATCAATATATCTCAAAAAGTATAACAGCTAGTAGACTGGCTCCCATCGTCAAACTTGGTTATTCATACTCAAAAGTATTTTTTTTATTGATTTCTCAATCTAATGATGGCTGAGTTTGACCCTAATACACGCAATGCCTTATCAATGGCTTCTTCCATACTGTCAAAATTGCCTTGAAACAGAACAAATTTGTAGCAAGAATTATAATACCTATAAAGGTATATAAAGATTTAGAATCACTTTATTCAGAATGACATAATATTACATTATAGCGTATTCCAATATTACACCATATAGCCATGTAGAAGATTTCAAACAGAATAATTATATATGTGTGTTGCTGTGTACAGCAGATAAAATTCTGCCTTCTTATCAATGAGTTGTACCTTTCACTGCTGATCCTAAATTAGATAAGGGTCATTACCACTATCAACATTAGCATCTGTAAACTCTTAGCAGTGGCTATTTATATATCTGGGAGCAGGTGTACTTTACAGCGTCTCAAGAATCCTTGAGACACCCACTCCCTATTTAACCAGTCGTATGTTCTAATGGCTGAAAGAAAAGACAACTCTGATGAGAAAACAATATTTGGATTATTTCTCTTGGCCAGAACATTCTTATTAAATCAATGAACATACGACAGGGAGCCAGTCTAAACAGCTAGGAGCGTCAAACTTAGTCAGCAAACAGAGGATAATGAGTAGATTTTGGTGAGAGACTTAAAACATTTTTTTTAGTTATTGCCCTTTAAAAATTTGGACATAGAAAGCTTGATATCTCTAAAACAATGATACAGCTAGGAGCTTCAAACTTGGACAGCTGATAGAGGATAGATAATTAGTAGATGACTTGGTGAAAATGTAAGAAAACGTTATTTTATTTTTTTCGAGTTATTGCCCTTTGCATTTTTACAGGCTATTGCCCTTTGCAAATTAAATTTTATAATCAAGATATCTCAAAAAGTATAACAGCTAGGAGCTTCAAACTTAGTCAGCAGATAGAGGATGCTGAGAAGATTACCTAGTGATATTCTAAAAAAATTTTTTTTGAGTTATTGCCCTTTGAAAATTTGGACATAGAAAGCTTTATATCTCAAAAACGATTACAGCTAGGAGCTTCGAACTTGAACAGCTGATAGAGGATAATGCATTTTACTGGTTAATGCTCTTTGCAAATTTGCACATAGAAAACTTGAAACATAGGTAAATCTTGAAAACCATTACAGCTAGTAGCCTCAGATTTGGTCAGCTGATAGAGGACGGTAAGTAGCAAATCCAAAAAAGAAATTTATACTAGAAATTGTGTTTATGAAACACTGTGCCCCCAACCATATGCTTGCCCATAAGGATGATCCCACCAGGTAATCTACCATTGATAATCAGGTACAGGTTACATACTATGTGAATGAAACATAAATGTAATCTCTTGTTGTAGGGAAATAATTTACTTTGAATATGCTGTTGTAGGATATATATTGCTCAACAAAAGTTTAGCACGGATAAATTAAAATTGATTTCTATTTGAGCAAATTGCTTAAAGCTATAAAATTTAGTTGAGCAGTATATTGAATTTGAAAGTCACAGTAATCACATTCTTTCCTCGATACCATTCGGGACTGATATAGATCCAAACCGTTTTTGCAAACGTAAAGAGAGAGAGAGAGAGAGAGAGAGAGAGAGAGAGAGAGAGAGAGAGAGAGAGAGAGAGAGGGACTTGTGCATGCACATCCTTTCGGGATAATCAAAGTAAATAATGCATCGGCAGATGGACAAGTAGAGAGAGAGAGAGAGAGAGAGAGAGAGTCGGCATTTGCGCAGATGGAGAGCGAGCGAAAGTGTTTTGGTTTTCTGAAGGAAGCTCGTGACGAGTGAACATAGGAGACCCGGCTTATCGAATAGTTAAATCATAACATGCACGTGCCTGGCTCTCGACTTGGCGAATACCGCACGCGCTGGACATTTTACTGAATCATATTGCAGTGTTTTCAACACGTTTCTACCACATTTTGACATGCATATATACCGTTTTTTTCTCATGATAAAGACCACATTCTAAAATTTCGAACACTGGGATTTTGCTGAAACGTAATTCATAAAATTACGAACAGCGGAAATAATAATAATAAATTTGTGTTAGAACTTTTAGAACATTTACCGTACCTTCAATTCTCATAAACACTTCAATAATCTTGAGCATGGTGAAGTTGGTTTGTTTTTCGCTTTTCGTTTTTCGTTATTCATTTTTGGCTTTTTGTTTTCTCTTTTCGTTTTTCGGTATTTGTTTTTCACTTTTCGTTATTCCCTATTCGTTTTTCGCTTTTCGTTTTTCGCTTTTCGTTTTTTTAATTCCAAATCGGGCCGAATATCGTATTTTGACTTTCAAAATCCTTTTTTGACATTTGACATTCATAATCGAGCCGAATGTTGGATTTTGACATTGAAAAATACTATTTTGACATTCGATATCGGACCGAATATCGTATTTTGACATTTTAAATCCTATTTTGACATTCAAACTAGGGCGGACTTTCATATTTTGACATTCAAAAGTCTATCTTAATTGACATTCAAACAGGGGCCGCATATCGTATTTTCACATTCAAAATCCTATTTCGCCACTAAAACTGAGGCAGAAAATCGTATTTTGACGTTCAAAATCTGACATTCAAAATAGGGCGGAATATCGTATTTTGACATTCAAAATACTATTTTGACATTAGAACTGAGGCCGTATATCGTATTTTGACATTCAAAATCCTATTTTAACATTCGAAATAGAGCCGAAGATCTTGTTTTGACATTCAAAATCCTATTTTGACATTCGAACTGAGGCTGAATATCGTATTTTGACATTCGGAATAAGGCCGAATATCGTATTTTTCACATTCAAAATCCTATTTTGCCATTAAAACTGAGGCAGAATATCGTATTTTGACATTCAAAATACTATTTTGACACTAAAACTGAGGCCGAATATCGTATTTTGACATTCAAAATACTAATTTGATATTCAAACTGACACCAAATATCGTATTTTGACATTCGAAATCGTGCCAAATGTCGTATTTTGACGTTCAAAATCCTATTTTGGCGTTCAAAATGTGGCCGAAATCCTATTTTGACATTCGAAATGGGGCCGAATATTGTATCTTGACATTCAAAATCCTATTTTGACATTCAAACTGAGGCCGAATATCGTATTTTGACATTCAAAATCCTATTTTGACTTCGAACTGAGGCCGAATTTCGTATTTTGACATTCAAAATCCTATTTTGACATTCGAACTGGGGCCAATTATCATATTTTGACATTCAAAATCCTATTTTGACATTCAAAATCTGGCCGAATATCGTATTTTGACATTCAAAATACTATTTTGACAATCAAACTGAGGCGGAATATCGTATTTTGACATTCAAAATCCTTTTTGACATTCCAAATCTGGCAGAATATCTTTTTTTAACATTCAAAACCCTATTTTGACATTCGAACTGAGGCCGAATATCGTATTTTGACATTCAAAATCGTATTTTGACATCCGAACCAGAGCCGAATGTCACATTTTGACATTCAAAATCCTATTTTGAAATTCGAACAGGGGCCAAATATCGCATTTTGACATTCAAAATCCCATTTTGACATTCGGAGAGGGACCGAATAGCGTATTTTGACTTTCAAAATCCTATTTTGACATTCGAAATAGAGCCGAATATAGTTTTTTGTCGTTCAAAACCCTATTTTGACATTCGAACTGAGGCCGAATATCGTATTTTGACATTCGAAATCATATTTTGATTTTCAAACTGGGGCCGAAGTATAATATTCGGCCTTAATAAAACCTTTACTAGCCTAAACTGAGCATTTCTTACTGTACATCTGGCCTTGGTTGCCATAGCAACCAAGTCACATAACTGAACATATCAAGCAAAAACTCTTTTATGTACTCTAGTGAACTAGATTTGATAACACATCTCAAAGATTCACCTGGTGAGTGTGTGATACTACAAATATTGTTTTGCCTCTCTATTGATAAAAAGTGGGTGGAGTAATTTGACCACTGTTGCAAGTCTTGTTGCAAGGCCATTACAGTTTGTACCAATCAGATTATTTGCTTTTTAGAAACATAGATGCCGCTTTTAATTCAAATGTATATTGACCACTAAATAAGCCTCGTCCCGAGATAACCTGCCTTTGGGGTTTTCAACAAAGCGAGTTTCAAACCAGTCTCCTAAGCTACAGAGACTAGCATACTCAAGTGAAAATCACATACAATTATTTCCACGTATAAAGTATGTCACAAAACATAATGTTACAGGCTTTAAGATGACAATTTTATATCTCAATCAATATTTAATCCTTTTTCGTTGGAAAGGGAATACTGAAACTCAAGATTTTTCTTGAATTATAATGGTGGTTTCTTGTTGCTATGCAAGTATTGTATTATTGTTTCCATGGCAACCATCCATTTTGGAGACTTTTTGTATCACAAGTTTACATACATAGTCTTATAAACACTACAATAAGTTGATTTCCACTATAATTATGTGTCTTGATAAAACTTTTGCTTGCCTAAACTTAGCATTTCTTACTGTACATCTTGCCTTGGTTACCATAGCAACCAAGTACTATAATTGAAAAATATCAACCAAAAACTCGTTCATGTATTCTAGTGATCTAGATTTGATAACACATATCAAAGATACACTTGGTGAGTGGGCGAAACTACAAATATTGGTTTGCCTCTCTATTGATAAAAAGTGGGTGGGGTAATTTGCCCCCTGTTGCAAGTCTTGTTGCGAGGCCATTACAGTTTACCCCAGTCAGTTTTTTTTGCTTTTTATAAACATAAATACAGCTGCTTTTAATTCAAATGTATACCAACTCTCAAATGTCGGTACCGTTCGTAGCACAGTTATTTGTATATACTCATAATATTGAAAAAATGTGCCCCTTTTTTAGAATATAACAGCTAATAAAATTTTACAATAGGCGTTAATGTGAAAGTTACCATGCTGATTTAAAAGGGTAATTATAACAACAATTGCTCAATATTTAATAATAATTTGAACTGACACAGTAAGAACAGGAAAGGATATTTTTCAGAGGGACCCCTGATTTTCTGAAAAATGCCCTTTTTCATCACTATGGACCCCGTTGCCATGGAAACGAGACGAGATATTAAAAAACGAAAGCAAGTTTCAACAGTTTTTGGTACTCTACTCAAATACGATGGTTTCATACAAATCTGTGACTATGTGTGCCGCGATTTTTTAGTGGTTACAGAGAATTGATGTTAATGAATGAAAATGTTAATGAAATCAACATGGTATTTCTGATCATTTTGCTCAAACGATGTAAACTTTATATAAATAAGTAAATGATTTACAAATATCAAATACTTCAATGAAAATGGGAAAAATTTAGTGCTAATGATGTTTTTATTACGTGACAATGATTGCATTTGATAGGATTATATCCACAGAATCAGGCCAGTTGTTACTTACGATACCTATTTAAATTTATAGGCTTTATCAACCAGAATAAGGGCAGACCAAATTTGGCCAATTGACATTCAAGTTAATGTAAACAGATTTAACAATGTTCTTTTAACATGTGGGATGGAAAAGTAAAACATATAAATCAGTGCTGAGATCTTACTTAATTTTATAAATTATTGTAAAAAAATGATGCGTATTTCCACGATACAGAATGTGGCATGACCAAATTATTGCAGAAATTCTCAATAGCAAAGTTTAATATGAATATTAAACTAATAGAATGAGTTGTAAACACACTAGAGATTGGAAAAAGGACACATGCAAAAAGTCGGCTGTTCTGACAAAAGTAGTATTGAGAGGCCATCCAAGTCACTATCAACAGTGTTACCATGACAAACTTACATGCAATGTTAACAAAGTATACAAGATTTTGTTGGCAAGTATCTATGTATTTCTGATTTCTATGGGTCTTTTTCCTCAATTATCTCCAAAAGAAATCCTATTTCTTTTACAATGAAAAAGATATCATACATATCAGATATATTGCAGTGTATTTATAGTTGTATGTGTTACATGTGTGTATGCTATAGTACATGTATACCAAATTTTGAAACCGTATCTCGGATGTGTTCTTTGTTTGAAAGATTTCGGTACTTATCAATGATTGGCAAAAGCCAGCATTAATTGTCCATGCTGACGCAATGGAGCCAGCTGTCTTAATTCTGGTCTACATCTATACTTAGTGTATGCAGGCAGCAAAGGCTCTGGTGACTCTACATATTTACACAGGCTAACATGAACCTTCATTCTTGAAACTGTGATGAGTACCAAGATCATATGTGCTGGCTCATTTGATTTATTCTTTGCGTCACTAGTTACAATCTATTTAGCTTGATTTGAATTATGCAAATGATTAGAAGGATGTAATTTTGTAACAATGATCATATTTCCATTTGGCATGCTAAATCGGAATAAAATAAAATTTCACTGTTAGACTAAGAATAATTGACAGAAATAAGTCAGAGCAAAATTACCAATGAATTTATCTAAGTCAATTTAATTAATAATATTTACAATATAATACTAACAATGCAAGGGAGCTTTTCTATGTAATATCCCTTTTAGATTTATCACATACAAAGAACCTTTAGAACAAAACTTATGCTGTCATGTTTCATTACTTCACAAAATTGTATAACCAAATGAAACAGATGAAAAGTGTTATATTCTCCTAAAATATTTGTGTAATGCATGTTACCAAATTAAAGTGTATACTGGACATGCTTTAGACATAGAGTGACTCATTACCATAGGGGATATACTCATAGATTTTGCATGGTGGGTGCCATATATGTGTCAGAAACAACTTTGATTTTTAAAAAAAACTTTAGTTTTTGTTCAAAGGATAAACATCTGTTTTAATTCTTCATTTCTCAATTTTGACCATGCTTAAAATGACTTACAATTTTAAAAATTGTAAGGTAGCTTTCCTTGATTGTTATAAATATAGTTGTTGTAATCAATAGCTGATAAACTATATATGTAGTTTGTTGGCTTACATAATGGTCAAGTGATCTTACTAAACTACCACTTGCTTAATATTATGGTTCATCTACATTGAACTATAGACAGTGAGGAAAATGTCTTGTATCAATTCATGTATAAAAATAATTAAACATATATAAGTGTAAGACAGTTAATTGATATTATTTTAGCATTTACGAAACATTATTTGATCATTGAATGATGCATTTTTTGTAAGTGATTTTTACATATATTCGATAATACACTCTTAATTGAAATGGCTTATTATTTGCTTTGAGCTCAAGATTTTTCCTTTTCATTACCCATATTTTTTTCATAAATTAATCCCACTTCTTTTTTATGTTAAAAAGGTAATATTTATTGTTTCTCTGATCTAATTGAGCCCTCAAATGGCAATTATCTACATCCTCTAGCAGTATAAGCTAATATTGCACTAAAATAATGTATTTAAAGAAATGTAACGTATGTAACAGTAATAAAAGGTGCCTAAATTAGTTAAACTAAAACTGCTTGTTATTTTAATTTCAATTACAAGATAATATTGATATGTAAGAAGAAAAAACAGCTTGATATATATACTATGAGATTTCCTATTATTTTAGGGTAACGCACTAAACCCTGCTTTTGCAGGGTAACGCCCCAACCTATAAAGAGGTTACTTGCATTATTTTGTGGCTTATGGTATGTGGTTTTAGATAAATATAGTGTATAAAACTCCCCCTAAGATATATTTAGGCAGTCCATGGTCTAGTGGAAGCACACCACTAAATAGTAGTATATTTGAAAGTAAGTAACGTACATAACTGCAATGTAATGGACTTAAGTTGTTTTGATGCATACCAGCTATTTGCTGCGTTTAATTAAGTGATTTTAAGGCCATCAGCATGTTGATAAATAAGATTTAGGTATAGAGTATTTGCACACGAGGATTGGAAGCTGTTATAGGGTAACGTTACGCCCCAACTGCCAGAGGGCTTACATGTGTCATTTTGCTTCATATATAGTGTAGTTTCAGAAAACCACAGTGTACAAAATTCCCCCTGGGGAGAGGGGGTCTATAAGCAGCTCACGGTCTATAATATATAGTATGTCAAACCACAAAAAGGTTGTCATCAAGCGCAGCAAGAATCTTTTTTACTAAATTCCACCTGACCAAGCCATTGATATTTCTGTGAATAATACATAAACTTCATTTATTCTGCGGATTAAACTTGTCCGATAATAAGAATAATCGTTTTAATAGAGCTGAACCCACATGCTGCAGAACTTATTTTCCATACACCAGTTTCGGCTATGAAATGGAGCTTTTTGGTACATAGTTCTACGCGTAATGCTCCTTATATACACTAGAGACATGATTCGATTCTCGATTTGTGACGTACTTTCCCGAAAAAATTATGGCCTTGTAGCAAAAGTGGCCCAGTCCCGGGAGACAAGTGACAAGTGCGGGCTGGCGGGCGGGCGGACGGACGGACGGAGCTACGGACGGACGGACGGACGGACAGACACACAGATAGATAGATAGATAGATAGATAGATAGATAGATAGATAGATAGATAGATAGATAGATAGATAGATAGATAGATAGGATCCAAGCATCGAGGGTGATCCAATGATATGAGCTAGTCCACTCGACGTGATACAGTATGCCAGATCGAGTTACATATTTTATAGAGAATAGAATCGTGAAATATTTCTTTGTTCATGTTCATTTCAGCCACCACGCCCGGATACATGTATTATGCTGGTGGATCGTGTTACAATATACATGCAAACAAACTAAACTGGACGGATGCAAAGGTAACGTTTTATTTATCTTTGTATCAGTATCATGCATGAAAATCATTCTACATAAAAAGCGCCTCCTCATATACGCGATGTACTTCATCGTTTCTATCCAATTGGACGTATCTGATGTAACTATCCTCCAAAAGCAACAAAAGCAAGTAAGTATGGCAAGGAAATGTCCCCAAACATAAATCAGACCAATCTATGGCACCTAAGCGGATATACATTAGAACACACACACGCATGCACGCACGCACGCTCACACAAACACACACACACGAACGCACGCACGCACGCACGCACACACACACACGAAGGCACTTGGAAGCAAGAAAGCAATCTTAGTTAAACGACCAGTTCTCTCTTTCTCATTCTAGTGCACTTGATTTTGTAATGTCAGAGTAAGTTAGGGTGCAAAGATCAGGAATCGATACGATCAAGTACCACACCTGACCCAGGAATGGAAAAGTGACAAACTCACAGTTAGACACCACAAACGCGAGCCAAGAGGTAAGCTATATAAACAGACGCGCACAAAGACAGCAAACACAAAAATACATACAGATCCACAAAAGAAGAACCGCCGTGGAACTGCCAGTTAAATATTTTACTGGAGTGCTAAAACCGGTTTAACGGCGCCAACCTCACCCTTAATTCAGATGTGGATCAAGACATTTAGATATTTGATTTGCATGAAAGGCCCCTAACTTACCAATGCATCATCTCCTAAAACATATAAATCAAGATATAACAAGGAGATAAAGCGAAGATAAAGACTCAACAGTTAATAAAACTGAATACTGGAGCAAAAGAAATCCAACAGGTAAACCCTGATGGGCCCGGCAAACAGCCAAAGCATCAGACCCCTACCATCTCAACAATAGATAGGTCTTTAAGTCAGAACCATCATATGGTCTGAAGTCCGACCTACCGGCTTGCAATTAAAGAGGAAAGCAAAGCTGCCAACTGTGATTGGGTTGACCACCAAGCATGCAGTTTGTTTCAATACATTAATGTTTTAGCCTATCTTTAAATAATGGGAAATTATTTTAATGAACTGCGCTGAAAAATTATTAGAGCCAACAATCTTCTTCAATTTATACACCAAGTCACCATAAGAATCAGGGTCCGACAATCCTTGGCGCAAGAGAGATTTAAGGCCAACTTGGAATTTAGAAATCAAATCATAGTATCGTCTATAAAATTTAGAAAAGGTTTTGCGAAGTTTATGATACCGAAAGCCTTGCTTCAGAAGTTTCTTAAATTTAATGTCAGTGTTGAAGTCAGCGACATAGCTAGATGCTCAAGCAAAACGAATGAGTTGAGAGATATTGACTCCATAGGATGTAGAGCGAGGAACATCACCATCTAAAAATGGGAAATTGACAATTTCAAAATCAAAGTCGTGAATTTTGGTAGAAACAATATCATTAGAAATTGACAAATGCAAGTCTAAAAATGCGGCTTTGGTATCAAAGGTATTGGCTTTATTCAGTTGGAGCTCTGAAGGGTATATTTGACTTACAATATGCAATATTGTCAAAATAAACATTATTTATGTTTAAAATATCGTCCAAATATCTGGATGTAGTGTTAAACGCTAAAATAACATCAGCCTGCTTAGCATCAGAAAGAGACATCATAAAGTCCCTCTCATAACAAAACAGGAATAAATCTGCAACCAGGGGAGCACAATTAGTGACCATAGGAATCCCAACTACTTGTCTATACAGCGTGGTGCCAAATTGAATATAAATGTTGTCCAACAAATAGGTTAGCGCATCACATACATTTTGACATGACCTTGCATGATATTTTTTAGGTTGTTCTGAAGTAAAAATGCATTCCGTCATTACATGCAAGGTAAGGACAGCCTTCCCTCTGGAAAGTTCTTTCAATAAGATCAATAAGTTTATCTTTAATTAAATTATGAGGAAATCTCTAGCTTTTAGTTTATCTAAAATTTTACCTGAATTTTTAAAAGACCAAAATAAGTTTTTACCGGATCTCTCATATGCCTTTTCACAATACTTGATAACATGTTTTAACACCTGTAAGCCACGAGGTTAACAATTTAGAAAGTTCTGTTGTCGTACAAGAACTAGAATTAGCAATAAATCTTGCTTTATAGGGGTTTTATGGAGTTTAGGTAACCAGTACAACGTAGGAACTTTGTCTTGATTTTCTTTAGCTTTGACACCGAAATGTAGGGCCGTATGACAACCATGCCCATCGGCAATCATCCTCTCACTCAAAGAAGGATGCAGTTTATAAGCATAAGTGTCAACAAGCTCACGCTCAGTTCTGATTTGATAACGTTAATAATTTGCGAAAGTATATCCTGCGATATACTGTCAGAAATAGTTTGCTGTAATAAATTTTGTCACATTTCGTTGAATGATGTGCTTGCAATGCTTCAATTTTGAGACGAAACTGCAGAAGTGCATTATCCCACTGAACTTTAGTTAGTTGAATAAGCACAATTATTTTGACACTGAACTTTTTGGACTTGACTTGTCCATAACGATTGGCATAGTTTCATCTAAAGATTATGATAAATGGTTTGATTCTAATTTTAAAATAGTTAATTTCTCATTTCTTGATGAAGATGGTGCTCACTCCCAGTCCTCTGGTGTATAAATTTGGAGGCTTATTCGTTTTGCGAGAGTATGTTCTGATGTTAGTGACTTCATAAACAAAAACAAAAAAAATGACCACTAAGTTATTAAAACAAGGTTCTGGACATCATAAAATTCGTAAAGCATTTTCTAAATTCTACCATAGACAGTAAGAATTGATTGTTAAATATAATATTGGTTTAAAAACTCTTCTGCAACAGAGCATATCTGAGCCAGTATCTTATGGTAATTTAGTTTATGAATTAAAAAAAATGTAGAAAACTAATTTTTGTGATCAATTTAAAAGATAATCAAACGTTTTGAAAACATTTGATATAACGTGGTTCTTAAGCCACTGTCTACGAGTCTAATTGTAAACCATATCACTGTTTATAGCTATGGTTTCTACTTTAATTGCACGACTGTCGGTCAGGTGTCAGACTCAATGATTGCCCTGACGTAAAGCTTTGATTGTTTAGGTGGTGCCTGATGTCAGTCTTTGGCTGGGCCCACCGTGGCTCAACTTGAGGTTTTCTTTAGCTCGGATTATATGTGAATCGTGAGCACTGTTTGGGTATCATCATATTGTGTTAATTTGATTAGATTTTTTCTCTGTGATGATACATTGCATTAGTTAGGAAGCCTGGATGTGAGCTAAACATTTTTTTTTGTTTTAACAACAACAGCGTCTAGGGCGAAGATTTGTACGAGTGCAATCCAGTCGCTTAGGCTGCTGTCCGTTTTAAGGAGGTGGTTCTGTTGTTGTTGATTTATTGTTTATTGGTGCTCCCATTGTTTGTGGGGTTCTGTGTTTGGTCCTTGTTTTGTTATTCAGTACTTTGTGCCCTTCTAATTTTGCAATCATATTGATGGGGAAGGGAGCGCGTATTGTTTTACTTTAACTGTCTATCGGCTGATGTCTTGTGACAGTCTGTGTTCTATGGTTCTTTCTCACGATGTAGTGGGTTGGTCTGCAGGGTGTGATTGTGGATAAGACCCTCATACGATTTTTAGAGCTCTGTTTATGAAGTTTCCTACACGTGTATAACCTTGTTTGAATAACTAAGCAATCAATAAACGTATTGGTTTCTGTTCTTGAAGTCACTAACATCACAAACTATGTCAATCGTTATGAACAAGTCCAAGTCCAAATAGGGGCTTCAATAGCAAAGGAAATTGCCTTATCTAACTTAAGTTCAGTGAGATTTATGTTCTTTTTCAGTTCAATTAAAACGAAACATAAATTATTTATTGTCTAAATGTCTTTATTTATGAAATAAGGTACACTGCCTTGAAGTATCCATTGATACTTTGACATGGCAATAAGCCTCAACATCCGTCTACAGCGCGTAACATGTACATAATAACCATTTCTTAGTAGTATATCTTAGAGCAATAGATATAAATCTTGTTAACATAATATGTGTGTGATGGCAAGCGCTTTCTCTTGAATCTCCATCAATTTGTCCCTTTTGATAGCTGAGCTATGTTCTTGTTTATGTTTTAAATGGTCTTTTACCATTCATCTCATAAACTGCTGCATAATATTTAATAACATGTTTTAATAGCAGTGAGGCAAGAAGTCGAAAGTATAGACAGCTCAGTAGAAGAACATGAGCTTGAATTAGCAATACACGTGACTTATAGAATTTTTTATGACGTGTATGTAACCAGTATAACGTAGAAAGCTTGCTATGATCCTCGTTAACGAATATAATCAACTAAGTAGCCATATGTCTTTGATGCCCATCAACGACAGACTTCTCATCAAGCATGTTAATATGCTCATAGGTTTTAGCAGTGCTGAGTTCTTGCTTTAGGATATTAATGCAGTACATTATTCAAACGATCACAACATTATCTGCAGGCGCTCCAACAAAATTCCTATTGAATTCCTTGACTCCTTTCTTTAAACTTCTAAAATTCATTTAGGTTTAGGCGGGAGAAGATCTAAATTAACTAACATTACCAATGACATAACGTTATCCATTGGATAACAGCAACGTCATATGATGAATGACGTTTGAAGTTATGGTAACCAATAATGTAGAATCTTGTCTTAATCCCGATCATCTAACATGCCAGATGTAGCAGCAATGTAACTTTTTGTTACAGGATGTTTGTAAAAGTGAAGGTGGCTATCTTGCTAAAATCACATCTGCGGAGGAAACGTCTAGCCTATTTCCCTTGCTATCTACAGGTTATATTCTTCACACTAGCAATTGACATTAGATAATTTGTCTAGTTGATACAATTTTATATCGTTTTCATAGTCCAAACATGATGCAAATATAGAACAGGCCCAGATTTGCGGGCTTCATGATAAGCCAGTTGACTAGTATCACATTTTATCAGTTACCACTCATATTAACTGCAATGTTGCACGCTGCCTGATAAACATTATCTCACGGCATGTGCCTTTATCAGGTCATGATGACGTTGCACTTTTTGATGACGTCGCTTATGACGCTGAATCAAGACAAAAATCGAAAGTAACGCCATAATTGCTAGTTCCAAGAGTGAAACAACGGGTAAACTGATAAATAGAATACCAGGTGTGCATCTTTTGATATCAAGTTTACCAGGCTCGGCTTTGAGAACGCACGTTGAATCGCTCGGCAAGCCTCGCGATGTCAACTAGCATTCTCAAAGACTCGCCTGGTAAACTTGATATCAAAAGGCACTCACCTATTATTCTCTATGTCTCCTATTCAGCATCTGAATCCATATTGGAGATGGCCTTGCAGGAAAACAGGAACTTTTCTTTTGTGTTCATCACAGTAACTTAATCTGTTTTGATATTCTATATTCTATATATGTTCTAGGAGATGATGCATGGAAAAGTTAGGGGTCTTTCATGCAAACCAAACATCTTTGTGTCTCAATCTACATATGAACGAAGGTTGAAGTTGGCACTGTGAAACTGGTTTAAGCCCTTCAGGAAAAAAATTACTGGCCGTTATCAGGCGGTACTTCTTTTGTGGATCGTTTGTAATATTTATTTAATGTGTTTGTCATGCATTTGCTTTTGTTCATTGCTGCCGTGTGGTCACATGCTGGGAAAGGGCTGACCTCTTGGCTCTTGTTTGTTATGTTTAATTGTGATTTTGTCACTTTCCCATGTGGTATTCTAGGTCAGATGTGGTACTTGATTATATCGGTTCCTGATGTTTGCGGCCTTTATTACTTTGATTACTTTTATGCCAAGAGCTCTATTAAATAAGTAAAGAAGCCTCCATTTTCATCGAAATTAGTTCACGTGTTTAATACCAGCACAATGTAAAGCAAGGAATTGGCCTATAAAATTAAGTATGGCCAGGAAAAAACACAATAGCATACTGCAGACCGACTTGCTGCACCATGAGAAAGAGCCAATGAATTAAAAGGACAACAGGACTATATCAAAGTAAAGCAGCCAGCTCTTTCTACACCTGTAAGATGATTGCAAATCTGCAAAGGACAAAAATTACTGCAAAACAAAACAAGGACCAAACACAAACACCTCCCCACAAACAATGGCAGCATAAATAACCAATGGAACATTGTCTTCTACTATAGAATAACAAGCATCTGCCCTATTTCAGTGATTTTGATGCCTAATGTTCCTCAAGGAAAATATGCAAGCCACTTGACAATTTCAAATGGGGGCATTTTTCAAGAGGCCACCACACACTATATGGAAGTATTGTATTTTGTAATAAAATAGCAATCATTTCCAAAGAAGTTGGTGTCAAAGGACCTCGGACGATCTTCTTTTCAATCTGCCCAAATTTTTACAGCCTGTGGTTAGGATAATGCATAATTGACAACTAACTTTGTGTGCTTAAATCAAACCCTTACATAGGGTGCACCTAGCAAGCTAAAAATATTTAGAAATGTTTGCATAATTATTCGAGGACATCAAGGTTAAGGGGATGGAGGTACATGTATTTGTGACAATGTTTTTTTCACAGACATTCAATTTTTTGCCTTGTATTCGCCTAAAGACATGAAAATATAATGTTTAGGGCATAAAACTTGAGATGAAAGTGATGCGTTATCATCAATTACATGTTGAGTAGATTTCTTCATTTCTTCAAAATAAGTATACTGTCCATAACTTTTGATTATTACCTGTTATGTTTCAATTCAGCCAGTTTAATTTGCTCACTGAAGTGTATCATACCTACATACGGTATACATCAGAATCTAGATAAATATAGTTTTTGAGTAAAAAATTATAGTAAATATTTTCTTACCCATTAGATTGGACCTATATTATTTGGTGCTTAAAAGAACCATCTTATTGCGGCGGTTCTTTTGCGTACCCACAGCATATGTTTTGGCTGAGAAATAAGATAGTTAATTACTTGGTACACAATCATAACAAAACCCTGATACATGCCATTGTAAATTGTAATTTGCCTACAGGTTTGTACAAAATTAGTTCCTAATAAGTTTTTATGATATTTTGTTTTTGAGCATTTTGACAGCTTTCCCCCCCCCCCGCCCGTGACCAATCATGCCATTTTTATATGATATGTGAAATGAACAACTACAACTGTATGCAAAAAGATTAGTTCGGTCAGGGGGGGAGCACTTCAGTAAAACTATTTTTTTTTCTATTTTCTATGTGTTAAATAGCAAAAACAGAGTTTTTAACCCATATTTTTTCAATTGGTACTTATCCTATGAGAAAAACACTTTTGTAGATAACTTAAGGGTAGAACCTACTACCATTTTCATGGAAAAAATATCGTTTTCTTGGAAACTTTCCTGGCCTTTTTTAATGGCCAATCGTTCATTAAGACTGCCTGAAGTCCTGGTTATTGTTTAGCATGACTATAAATTTTGTAAAATACAGACACATTAGTATCCATTCACCATTCGGTGAGCATTCGGCGTTGAAAGTTAAAGGTTTTTGCTAAAAGTTACAGACAGACATATATTTCATGTAACCAATGCTTTATTGTCTTTTAACTTTATTCTGACTTTTATAAATGCCATATAGAAAGCACAAGCTTAATTGTATTTTGTGTGAATTATGGTCATTTTGCATTAAGCAAAACATGTTGTTTCAACCTGGAAATTTGGCCTTGATTGGAGCTTATATCTGTCAATCATTATTTTAGTGACTAACATTATATCTAAACTCCTGACTGGAATGAAATACCATGACAGCTAACTCTGGTTAGCAGTTGAGTTAAATAAGTGCCATTTTCTGCTTGTTTCTGGATGCTGAAATACCTTTTAACCTAGCATCTGCAACTGCACAGTGCTGTGCAAGTCAGAACAAAGCGGTAGCATTTGCATTGAACACGGACATTCGTAAAACTTGTTTAACCCCACCACTGAAACTTTTTTTTTACTGACCGTTTCAAGGTGGTGCTTATTTTGTGGATCATTTTTGTTATTTATCTTTCGTGTTTGTCATGCTTTCTTGTCTGTTCAGTGTAGCCTTGTGGTCACCTGCTTGGGAAGGGCTTACCTCTTGGCCCTCTTGTGTGTGATGCTTTATCGTGGTTTTGTCACTTTCCATGTGGTGTCCTGGATCAGGTGTGGTACCTGATTGTATCGATTCCCGATCTTTGACTCATTTCTTAGTTTGCATAAAGAGTAGGATATAACATGGATATAATGTGACAGTCTGCATGCCTGGATGTAATCCAAATCACGGTTTATAGCTATGCTTTCCTACTTAACTGCTCGACGGTAGGTCAGGCCTCAAGATCAGTGACAGCCCTGATGTAATGCTTTCATGGTTTGGTTGGTTTGTTTGTTTGTTTGTTTGATTCTTAACGACGCATCAACCCTTGTGGGTCATTAGCGTCAGACGGTATTAAACTTAACATGATGAAGATGGAAAATGTAAAAATTTATAAGATAAAAATAAAACGAAAGATGATTATGAGTTTGTATAATGATAATTAGTTGCAATACGATTGTTGACAGGAGAGACCACGTACAATATCTGACAGTTTCAAAGAGCTATTCAGATAACTGTACATGTTCTCTAACTGAACAGAATACAACATTAAAAAATCTGTATTATGGTTTGATACAAGTGTAAAACAATACATGATTTAAAAATAGCAATTAGATTTTGTTAAAAAGATTTATTTGTCTTAAAAATGTCATAATACTATCAATATGTATATCTTGAAATAATTCTTTCATGTTAGCAACATGGAAACAATTATTTCTTACTTGTGCAAAGTCGCCACATTCCAAAAGGAAGTGAAGTACAGTGAATGGAGCGTCGCAACCAACACATTGTGGGTGCTCTTCACCTAGTAGTAAGTAAGAATGTGTGACTCTTGTGTGACCTAAACGGAGTCGAGCCAAAACGACTTCTTCTTTTCTTAGGTTTCTAACAACTGATTGGTGTTCACCAATAGTTGGTTTTATCTCACGAAGTTTATTTCCAATGCTGTTATTCCATGAAGTTTGCCATTGATCCAAGATATATTTATTTATAGATGGCTTAAAATTGGAAAATGGAATTTTAAAAGAAGTTGGTTCTAATGAAAGCGATGTTTTTGCTTGCTTATCTACCATCTCATTCCCTTGTATTCCTATATGACTAGGAATCCAACAGAGAACAATTTCTTTATTAGCTAAAAGCTCATGACATTTTTCTAAAAGTTTCTGAATCTGTGGATTCTTTGAACTGGTATGGTTCATTGCTTTTAATACGGAAAGCGAGTCAGAAAATATAATAAATTTATTGTTAGCATCACAAGTGCTAATGAAATCTAAAGCTAGATCGACTGCTTTGGCTTCAGCAGTGAAAATTGATGAATCGTCAGGTATACGTTGCATATTACTATGGTTGTCTGATAAAACAGCACAACCAACCTTTGAGTCTTCCTTTGATCCATCAGTATAAATTTGTTTGTAATTCTTATAACGACTTTGCATTTTTCTGAAATCATCTTTTAATATGTGTGGATTTGATTCAGATTTTTTTCCAGAATGTAAATCAAAAAGTATTTCAGGTGTTTTTATACACCAAGCTGGAATATTTGGTGTAAAATGTTTTTCAATATTTTGTGGTTTGATATTGGCAGATTCTAAGAGTGGTGAAATTCTGATGCCAAATGATTTAATAGCTTTAGATTTTTGTTCATATAAATCAACATAATTTGGTGGGAATGTAACTTCATGAGCAGGATTTGATGGGTTAGCCGCAAGTCTTATAGCATATTGCAATGAGAGTTTCTCTCTTCGTGAGTATAGTGATGGTTCATCTGCTTCCACATAGAGACTAGCAACAGGAGAAGTTCTAAAAGCCCCTAAAGCTAATCTAAGTCCTTGGTTATGTATAGGATCAAGCATTTGAAGATATGATTTTCGTGCAGAGCCATATATAATACAGCCATAGTCTAATTTTGACCGGACTAGAGACCGATAAAGCTTGGGAAGTGTAGTTCGGTCTGCACCCCAAGACGTATGGGAGAGCACTTTTAAAAGATTCAATGCTTTTAAACATTTAGCTTTGAGATATTTAATATGGGGTATAAAACTGAGTTTTCTATCAAATAAAATGCCAAGAAATTTAGATTCCTCAACAACTGGAATAGGTGATCCATATAAATGTAAAACTGGATCATCATGTTGCTTGCGCAACTGACAGAAATGTACACACTGTGTTTTTGATTTGAAAAACTTAAAACCATTGCTTGTTGCCCAATTTTCAATCTTATTTAAATTTTGTTGCAGTTGGCGTTCAATCGTCGCCATGCTTTTTGAGCGATAACAGATACAGAAGTCATCGACATATAATGAACAATCAGTAAGATTACCTAAACATTTCACAATATCATTAATTTTGATACTAAAAAGTGTTGTAGATAGAACGCCCCCTTGAGCTACACCTTGCTCCTGGTCATAATAGTCAGACAGAGAGGAGCCAACTCGGACTTGCATGGTGCGGTCTGCAAGGAAGATTTCAATGAATGTAGGAAGTCTACCTCTTAATCCTAGTTTGTGGATATCTTTTAAAATGCCATATCTCCACGTGGTATCATAAGCTTTTTCCAAATCAAAAAACACAGCAACTACATGTTCCTTTTTAATAAAGGCATCACGTATGAAGGTTTCCAATCTAACTAAATTATCAGTTGTACTGCGGTCAGATCTGAAACCAGACTGGAACCGCGATATATGATTATTGGATTCTAAAAACCAAGTTAGTCTTTTATTTATCATTCTTTCAAGTGTTTTACATAGACAACTTGTTAAAGCTATAGGTCTATAATTATTAGGTTCCGCAGGATCTTTCCCAGGTTTGGGAATTGGGATTATGGTTGCTAAGGTCCAATCTTCTGGAAATTTACCAGTTGTCCAAATGTAATTAAATATATTCAAAAGTGTTTCAAGAGAATTCTCTGCGAGATGTTTAAGCATTTGATAGTGGATCTCATCAGGACCCGTGGCTGAGTCATGTGATAGTTGAATAGCTTCAACTAATTCATCTATTTAAAATCTTTGTTATAAATTTCATTATTTTGTGATTTAAAATTCAATTTAACTTTTTCTTGTTCGGTTTTAATCTTTCTGAAGGATTCATAGTATTTGAATGATGATGAATTGTGACAAAAAGTTTCTCCTAAAGTGTCAGCAATGTCTGTTTTTGAAGTTGCTTTGCTGTCAGTACCCACCATGTTTAAATGTGTATAACTGGGGGATTTGTTTTTTCCAGAGATTTTTCTTATCATATCCCAAACCTTTTTAATAGGTGTTTTATGATTGATTTTCGAAACATAAGATCTCCATGACTTACGCTTCGAAAGTTTAATTGTTCTACGGGCTTTAGCTCTAAATACTTTGATGTCATTGAAATTGTTGGTATTTGGAGATCTTTTGAATTTAGATAGAGCTTGTTTGCGCTGTTTAATTGCTTTTTTACAGTCGTCATTGTACCATGGATTACTTTTAGTTGGATTTGTCGAAGTTTGAGGAATACATTCTTTAGATATTTCGATAAGAGAAGAGGTAAAATCAGTTATAGGATCAGAAGATTCTTTGAAGTTTTCTGGCACCAATTTATCAGTGCACAGAGTATTAAATAGATCCCAATTGGCTCTATTTAATTTCCACTTTGGATTGTGATCCTCAGTGGAAAAAGTGTTCTGTTCAATGATGATAGGGAAGTGATCACTATTGTGTTGATCTTCACATACAGACCAATTATAATCAAGAAACAGTGATGGATGACAGAAGGAAAGATCAATAGATGTAAAAGACTTTGTACTTGGAGAATGATAAGTATAAGACTTATCATTCATAATACAAATGTCATTCTTTGTAATGAAATTTTCGATAAGTTCACCTCTGGAATCATTGTTTTGACCACCCCAGAGGATATTGTGACCATTGAAGTCACCTAATAAGATATACGGAGAAGGAAGTTGTTGCAGTAAATTGTCCAAGTGTTGGGAGTTTAGAGAAAAGGATGGAGGAATATATACAGAACATATGGTTATTTCTCTGTCTAGAGTGACAGAAATAGCAGTTGCTTGTAGTTCTGTCTGTAAATCAATCTTTCTTTGTGGGAAAGATGATTTTACAAATATTGAGGCACCACCAGAGGGCCTAAGACAATCAGTATGAACATAGTTATGTACATTAAAACCTTTTAATGATATGTTATCATCTGGTTTAAGAAATGTCTCTTGAAAACAAAATACAGACGGATTATATTCAGAAATCAATAATGATACTTCATTATAATTAGGTTTCAAACCTCGACAATTCCATTGTATAATTTTATGTTTAAAATCCATACTTAAAAATAATATTAAAAGGGGTAATAAAATAATGGTTAGATTGAAACCCTCCATTATTTAAGTTAATGGTAATCGTGACAGTGTGCCTTTAGGGAGGTGATCACTGGAAGATGGCTCTGTGAAAACCACAGACTCATCGTCCATGACCTCCTCGCCATCTTTTTCAGCAAACACAGAATATGGATTCTTTTCAGCTTGTTTTGCTTTTTCTGTTTGTTCTTTTTCTTTCTGTGCTTGTTCTTTTTGCCATTGCTGTTTTCTTTCTTCTTTTTGTTGTTTTTTAATTCTGTCTTTCTCTTCTTTTTTCTTCCTCTCCTCCTCCTTCTTCATCATTTCCAGGGTTGCTGGCTTAAGTGCTGGCCCTGGACGAGGAGATGAAGTATTTTTGTCCTGTTTTCCCTTAGGTGTTTCTTTGGGTGTTTTTTCTGATTGTGATTTTTCTTGTTTTTTTAAGTATTCGTCAAAGCTGTCGTCTGTCTGTGTGGTTTTGTTTTCAGTTTGTGTAGATTTGTTGCAAGTGCCTGGTTTTACAGCACTTGCATAGGTTTGACCAGTGTAAAATTGCTCGTATTGCTTACGAGCATCAGGAAATGATAGATTGTTTTCACATTTGATTTTTAGAATTTTCTTCTCTTTCTCCCATTGTGGGCATTGCTTCGAGTTTGCAGGGTGATTACCAGAGCAGTTGACACATTTGGCTGGTTTGTCACACACGCCAGATGGTGCACAATGTTCAGGCTCACCACAGTTGCAGCATACAGCGTGTCTACCACATTTATTTTCGTGGTGACCAAACACTTGACAATGGTAGCACCGAAGTGGGTTTGGTATATAGACATCTACTTTCACTTGGTTAAAGCCTATTTTAACAACTGTAGGTAAGTTTGGTGAGTTAAAAGTAAGAACATATGTGTTGGTTAATTTTGTGACACCATCACGACGTACAGTGATTCTACGTACATCCGTAACTCCCTGTTCAACCATGCCTTCCTTGATATCATCGCTTGTCACTCTGTTCAATGCTGGACAGCGAATGATACCTTTGGATGTGTTTAAGGAAGAATGTTACGGAGCATTTTAGACCACAAAATGTCTTCATCTGTAGTAGACTTTTTTCGTGTGACTCTTTTGCACATTGTATCAAAAGATCACCGGACCTGAGGTTCTTTATGCTCTTTGGTTCTCCTGCAATGCTCATAATAGTTTTATGTACTACAAACGGAGAAAGAGAAGAAATAGTCTCTCCTTCTTTTTCTGAATGGATTATTAAAAATCTAGGTACATAAGGTTTTTTGATTGAGGTAGACGAACTTGACGAACTTGAATTGGTTGGTTGAGAAACTGGGTACGAGTTTTCAGAGTCAGTATCTGAATTTGCTATGTGACGTTTTTTTGCTTTTTGTTTAGCCATGTAGTTTAGTTGTTTGATTCATCCTCCATGCTCCCCACCCACCGTGGAGCCCAACAAGGGAGCACTTTAATGGAGTGGATTTCCGATCTCCAGTGCTAGAGATACATAGAAGGTATACTTGCACAAATAGAATCTGCACAATTGACCCGTTAAGCCACTGCCTTCCAGGATTATTTTATAAAAGAAAGAAAGTTTAAGATAATGGACACATGGTTGGCATCAGAACGATACTATAGAACGAAGATATAAGAAATATTTTTTTTACATTTTCAGAATCCTGGGGCTTAGCATGACAAAGCCGATTAGAAACACCGGGCAGTGTTTCCACCTCAGTCTACCCCGTCAAAGAGGCCAAAGAGACGTGTTGAGTCATACAGAATTTATAAACGTCCATATTCTGCATGCTCTCAGTCTTCCAGGCCATCCCCTTCGAGTTACGAGAAAGCCACCCACGGCAGACTGGTGGGTCCTACTTTTAGCACTCCCAGAGGAGACAATAATTACAATCAATATCGTCCCCTGTGTGAAGTGTGCCCCAGAGACCGCGACAAGGTGGTAGGGACTCTCCAGGGATGGTTTGGTTGGTGCCTGATGCTTGTCTTTGACTGGGTTGACCGTGGCATAACTTGGGGTTTTCTTTAGCCCTGACTATCTTAGAGTGGTAAGCCCTTTTCTTTTTTATGGTATGTTGATTTGATTAGATCTTTCAGTGTAATGTTGCATTGCATAAGGTAGAAAGAATGCATGCGGGCTAAACAATTTCTTTGTGTTTTAACAACAATAGAATCTAGGGCGAGGATTTGGCTCCAGTAAAAATGGCGTAGGCTGCTGTCTGTTTTTAAGGCGGTGGTTCTGTTGTTTTGGATTCATTGGTTATTGTTGTTCCCATTCTTTGTGGGGGCTCTAGCCTATGTTTGGTCCTTGTTTAGGCATGCAGTTTGTTAATCACATCGGGTAGGCGGCAATCGAAAACGCCAATACTATCGAGGAACGCTGATTATCAACCAATAGAAACAGTGTTTTTGATTGCCATTTGTCGCCCCACATGCGACAAATGGCAATTGAAAACATTGTTTCTATCGATTTATGATCCGGTTCATCCACGTCTGGCGATTGTTGATTATGTTTTCGATGCCGCCTACCCGGTGTGTTAATATTCTTTTTAGTTTTGCAAACCTCTTAAAATGTGATGAGGAATGGAGAACTGGCTGCTTTAATTTAATTATTTTTGAATGTTAATGTCCTCAGGCTCTTCCTCGCGATACTGTTGGTTGGTCTGTGCACAGTCTTTACTGTTGGTGGTCTGCAGTTGTTGGCTTTTTGTTTATTGTTACTCCTATTGTGTAATTGTTCTATGTTTTGTTGTATGTTACTTTATGTCCATTCTAGTATTGCAATCATCTTCATGGGGAAGAGAGAGCTGGTTGCTTTGCTTAATTTGTCTTCCTGGTGTCTCGTGATGGTTCAGCGGCTGTTCCTCGCGGTGCCATGGGGTTGTCTGCGGTTTGTGATTGTGGTATTTCCTGATCATACTCACTTACTATTTTTGATTGTGGTATTTCCTGGTCATATTTGCTTTGCTTTTGCATTCACACTTGGTCAGCTGCTAGCAGTTTTTTGCAGTCTATTGAAGCAGTGTAAAAACTATCTGACACTAATCTCATATACTGGTCAAACATCAGTTTAAAGGAATCTGAGTTTTAGGTTGGCTTAATGTTACTCCAAATACATACCAGTCTGACACCATGCCTCGCATGCTGCTTCAGGTTTTCAAAGCAGACATCTTTCCACAGAACGTTGAAACGATATCACAACCAGTGACTGCATGGAAGACCGGCATGCCATGTTGTTTCCTCAAGACGGTAATACATGTACAAGTAAGTCATGTATGGTAATTCATCAAGTATGTTCTGTCCCTGGCCAAAAGCAAGGCACAATTCCTGCAGATTTGGCTCCTGAAGCGCAGCATATTGACTGTACTGACAACAATATTGGTGTGACCATTATGACGTTGCTGCCCGCTTCTGTTGCATACCTAGCATGCACAATTATATGCGTGTCAGCTTCTTCATGGCTACGCGGAGCAGTCCAGCTAGATTGACAGTGTGGCTACTGACAGCACGATATTCCTTGGTAGGATGGCAACAAATGAAAAAATTGTCAGCAAGAAAGTTGAACAGCTTTGTTGTAGTTCTGACTAGGGAAGTTTCACCTATGTTGGAGGGTTTTGTTCTCCGTTATCATCCTGCGCCTCATCTGTGCCCTCGCTTTGACCTGGTTTCACCTTCAGACTAAATGGCAGATAGACACCAAATACAATGTCTGTTCTCTTGAACTGTGTAGAGTACGCCTTATTGTAGGAAGAACATGTAGCATTGCATACTCTTCGAAACCTTTTGCACACCTCGGTGGTAGACACTTATTCAACGCTATACCAGCAATAATGATTGTGTCAGCATCTGACTCTATTTTGGAATCAAGACTTTGCTTTCATAAATGGTAGTTGGGATTCAAGCAGATGAGTAACTTTCCATCATCACTGAAGGCTGCTACCTAGTTATCATGATAGAAGAACTATTTCAAGACATACGCTCATCTTCGCATGATATGAACAATTTGGAGGCGAAAAAAAATTGATAGTCTTTCTCCACCATCCTTTGCTGATACTAGTCTACCTGGCGGCAGGCTGATAAGCAACATCCTTTGTATCTAGTTTTGTTTTGTTTGTTTTTGTTGCTTTACGTCCCATGTCAACAGCTATGGTCATTGCGGGACGGTCAGTTCACTTAACCGCACTTTTTCCTGGGCAGGCTTGAGCAAGCGGTTAACCAGTAATTTGTGCACATACTTTCGCTTGTAACTGACAACAACCCTTCTTGAATAAATCAGCGGAAGACGGAGAATGACCGCAGAAATTATTTCATGATCAATCTCCACGAAAGTATGGTACTGGGCCGGGATCGAAATCGCGACCCCTGGATCTGCAGTCAGACACGCATCTGTAGCCAGACACGTTACGGACTGCGCTACGCGGCCCGGTCTTTGTATCTAGTGAAAAGAGGTCCTGGCTCTCTTCTGAAAAGGATTGATTATGTCTGTCATGATAATTCTTCCACTTTCTCAAGGAATTATTTTCGTATTTGTTTTGTCTCCCCGCATTGTCTTGGTTGCTAATTTGTTCAATCTCATACTGCACAACCACGGAGCTGACTTCAGGACTAGCTAGACCAGCTGCGTGTATCATTCATCTTTCAGTGCTTGTGTATCTTCAGATCTTCAGACACGCCACTGAGTACCGCTCCATGTATGTGTTTTTTTTTTCAATAATATATCGCTGTATTTATTGAAAACGCATAAACTTCATTTAGTTTGTTGATAAAACGTTTTGGGTAATCAGAAAAATCGATTTTAATAGGGTTTAACTCGCATGCAACATAACTAATTTTGCTTACGTTAGTTCCAGATCTACGAATTGCAGCGTTTCCGCACATAGTACTACGCCTTACATACATCCAAGGCTTGATACTCGAATTAAGATGATCTTTTCCAAATACCGCTTCACCGTGTGCCTTGCAAATTAACAAATTATTATACCTATATGAATCAATTTAATCAAGTTGGAGGCACATTGAGGTATGGAATATGACTAGGTTCAGGAATAGATATATATGTATAATCATTTCCTACACATAGCCCATTCCTTCATCCAGTATTATTAAATCTGTGCGATTTGTACACCAGCCAGGTAACTACATTGAAAACTCAGTAATGCCCCGTGGCTAGATCGCCCAAGCTGGCACACCCTGTCAATTCATGCAAGGCTATCTAATAAAACATTTAGTTTGAATAACGTTTAAACTACACTAGACACTTGGCGTTGGGTTAGAAAGACATAGGCTAAAATAGACAGCATTTGAAACACTAATTAACTAAATACATACATATATATATATATATATATATATATATATATATATATATATATATATATATATATATATATATATATATATATATATATATATATAATAACTAAAACAAACTAAATAAACTAAGTTTTCAGCCAAGTTTCACAAGTGATGTCACCAGTGAGCTATGTAGTGTGCGTTGGCATCCGCTTTTCTGAGGTACTACTCTAAACGCTGGCTACATGTCCCTTCACGTTTTACCTCATATTGTCGTGTACAGTTTTTAAACAGTGTAACGATGTTATGCAGGTTTATCGGCTTACATAAGTAAGATCGAAACTCCTATACATTTAGTTCAGTTAAACGTAACATATACCTCTTTTATAAGACTATAAGGATTCAGAGACTAGTATTTGGCACAAGGAAATCTCTGATTACGTTCAGGGTTCAAATCGGGATTCCACACAGTCAGAAAATGGATAATTTGATACCAATATTATTTAGATTGGTAGGACAAGCCTACACAAATGTATTGCAAAAACAAAAACAACATTGGCCATCTCAAAACTGGTCGTATTTCTGATCTTTGCCGATGGCTAACAGGTTTTATCAAATGAGCAATCCATTAACAGCATGTGTGCCAAGTTTGATGCCTGTTTCCAGAAGTGAAAGATATGATATTTGCAGCTTTCTGGCCAGCTGTAAGCAGGATATTGGGGCTAAGGGGTTTAGGATTTCAGATGAACAATTTTTGTGCGCGGATCCAGGCAGATTAGCCAGAGGGGGTCAAACGACGACAACGTTTGTTTGTTTGTTTTATGTTTATAATAGGAGGGATGATCCAAATACCACTGCAAGCGTGCGGATGATGGCCCAACATTGAATTCTGGCTTGGTAGCTTTGTGATTTTCAGGGGATCCAGACCAGTATTGCTAAGAAACCCTATATTTTTGGTGATTTTCAGGGGAGACCCCCTGCCCCCCCCCCCCCCTCTGCATCTGCACATGTTGGGTAACGGCTCATCAGGGTCCTTTGTTGTTATTAAAATGTTTATTTGAGCAAATATTTAATTTATAACTTGACCTAGAATGCTTATATTCGATAAACTGCTATGATGCACCTCTTCTAAATCGTTGAGTTTTAAATAGGGGCCTTAACCACCAACCAATTAAGGGTAATACCTCTCATGAAAAAAGGTTTGCGTCATTAACAGCTTAGCCTAACTTTAAAATGGGTGAACTATTTGTATGTGGTCTTCAAATCAAAATGGTTCTATTTATGCATTCTATCATTTGATGAAAAACATATAGTTTAAAATATTCCGTATTGTTATGAAATAGCTCTATTTATTGAAATTGATAATAAGAAATAATACACTAGTGTAGTGTTATTTGTTCTCTTACATAAGTCAAATTATAAATGTTATAAGTTTCCGTCGGGGTGGCTATAATCAAGTGTCTTTAATAGTATTTTGTTTACTTTGGCAGAGTTCGTAGGTCCCATATGGATAGGTCTGGTCAAAACGGATGATGGCGATGAATGGGTATGGTTCACCTCACACACGCAGCTGGGCACCTACAATAACTGGGCACCAGGTTGGTAGTATACCATTTTGTAATATTTGATAAATACTCGCATATACGAGGGGAGTTCAATAAGTTCTTAGACCTCAGTATTTTTCTGTACAATATAATATTTTTTTTTCCTTTGTGTGCAGTGTAAATCTTTGTCATCTGTTGATTGATAACTTCAATATAGAGGTCAATACGTCTATTTTTCTCTTACATTTTTTAAACTTTTACCACTAGGCAAAATGGAAAGTCATATTATTTAGTTCAAACCAATCATAAAACCACTCTCTAAGCAGGAAGACTGAAAAAGAGTCCCCACAATGAAATCGCTCTGGCTCAACACCTCCTATGGAGTTTGGTATCCAAACACCAACAAGGTACTGGCCACGGTTATTTGGGTCTCCAAAGGGATTTTATAGAACAGATTACAAGCCTGCTGGTACTTCAATTACAGGAGAGTACTATGTTAATGCCATTCAACAATTAAGGGTTGCTATTAAAGAAAATCGAAGGGCAAAACTAGTCACTGGTGTCCTTCTTTTGCACGATAATTAGGACGGCGGGAGGTCCCGCCGCGCTTACTTTTGTTGCCATATCTTTCATAGCCAAATTTTGCTTCCTATTTTACTGTTTTGATTTTAACGTAAAACAATTATTAAAAGTAAAATTTGTTGAATATTATGCAATGACAAAAATGGGTGCTAATGAAAATATTAATTGCACAATAGTAAATAGATATGGCACACACTTTTAGTATAACAATTAAGATGTGTATTTTTACGCTATATTTTCAGATTTTAAGGCATAGTTTCCTTAAGTTTATTTGGTTGTGTCTAAAAGCTATAACCAAGCCGAATTTGGCCAAACCCAGATCCGAATCAAATCTACAGAAAACGGGGAGTAATAAAAGTGGGCACTAATGCCCGGTACCAGAATTTATTGCCATCAAAATTCCTTTTAACATGCAAATATTAAAATAAAGATTGGATCACTTGCCCATTATTGGGTCTTTTTCAAAAACGTATATAAAGAAACTACAAATACCGACAATGTCAAGCATTTTAGACGCATGACTAGTTTTCAAGGCATTGACGATATCAAGCAAATATAGGCTCCACAGAAACATTTTCATTCATTATCTTTTTTTTTCTTCTTTTTTTCGTTTTGTTATATGTGAAGGTCCCACAAATTTTGAGATAAATGAATCCACCGAAATTCTTTGACAAATTCAGCCAGGGACTAACTCCGGACCAACCTGGGACTAAAATAGCCATTAATGTTTTAGTGTGGTATTGTTGATGACAACTAACTTTTTATTTATGGCTACGCAGACTTTAAAAATACCACTTTTTTATCTTGGACGTCTGAGCAGGTGTAAATGAATTGAGTTGCTAATTTGAAAGAAGATCTGCCTGAGACTAACCCGCATCAAATTCTCTATTTGTTTATGGTCACATGACCAAGATGGCCACCACACCCATACAAAGTAAACGCCCTTTAAAATTATCTCTAAAATCAAAAGGCGCATTGGTTTATGGCATGGTATGCACATGAAAATAAAAGCAACCAGAAACCTCTTTCAAAATTTGATTTTTGATTTATGTCATGGTTTGTTATGCTTTCATGCACGTATGTTTGTTGATGCCTTGTGATCACCTGCTGGGAAAGGACTGACCTCTTGGCTCTCGTTTGTGATGTCTAATTGTGACGTTGTCACTTTCCCATTGGTAGCCTGGGTCAGGTCATTGGGATAATTTTGCTCACAACATTTGATGTTGGGTATTGAAATTTATTTTGTCTCTGCTTTTAGGCAAAGATAGCTTCACTTGCATCTCAATGTATTATTTATCTTAATGTATATTTCAGTTCACTGACAAAAGAACCAGTTAAATTTCTTTCAATTATATTGCAATTCTTTATAATGATAAACTGATTAGTGGAAAGTAACAAATTACTGGTCATCGTTTATACGAAAACTATCTCATACAAGTTTAATTTGTATGCAGTTAATTTTAAGAGTTTTTGCACAATCCAAAAAACAATTATTGGATTGTATGCTAAAACCAGCTATTTCCCGTGCTTGCACCAATGGAACTGTGTCTGTAGTTTTGTCTTATCACTTTTGCTTAAGAATCTGTTTTCCAGATTATGCACATTTTGCAACAGTTGTCGTTGTTCAGCGTAGAGAGCTCTTGGTCGGCTGGTAGAACGTCTCACGTCCTTTTGTAAAATGTTAGTACTTTATTCATATGCTGGTAAATCATGGATTCTGGAAGCTATAAAAATTGCGCCTAAGCATGTGTTACGAGGTAGGGGCGCGTATCATTAATCTTAATGGGCAAAAAAACTGAGGCTGCTGTTTTCAATTAATCAGGTTGTCTCTATTTTTGATCTATCAGATTTACTAAATTATTTAGTAATGTGAAGCACCATAGTTCAAGAGCCTCAACGGCGTTACTGCGTTGTGTTCTTGAGCAAGAACATTGATCTAAACTTAGTACTGGTTCAACTCTGGAAGACCCGTCCCTTTATAACTGAAAGAGTGTTGATGGGACGTAAAGAATCAAATCAAACAAACAAAACCATAGTTCAGGTGTAGAATGATGAACTCTTGGCCTAGAAATTTGGGTTTGAACCTATCTGTCAACAAAGTGTTGGTCACTTGACCTTATTCTTTGGAATTAGTCCAATCCAGAAAAGTGTATTAGGATCCCTAAACTTGTTTATGCTGGTACGTAAGACATTAATTCAATCAGATATGCAGCTTTAAAGGTGCAGTGGTTTTAAAGCACTCTAAAACTAGTTTGTATCATCAATTTCCTGTCATTAGGTAATTTATGCTACAGGGAAATAAAAAATACATTTACCAGGTCCGTTCGTCAAAATGAAGAGAGATTACATCGTATTTTGTTTAGACCCTTCGGGCACAAAACTTTGATTCAAAGTTGAATCAACGTTAAGTCTCAATGTTGAAACAACGCTGAATTATATCATTATGAAAGTACTCTGGACAGTGATGTCTCAGCATTGATTTAAAGTTGAAGACGCGACATTGAGTCAATGTTGAAGACTAAACATTGTTACAAGGTTGGAGATATTTTGATCTGAATGTTGTTCAAACGTTGAAATCTCAAAATAGATTTAATGGTGAAGACTAAAGTTTGGTTCAATAATGTATACTGAGGCTTGATTTATCATATAAAGGACCTTGGACAGTCTCCTATAATATCTGCCAAATTGTGAAAGCATGTGGCTAGGATAATGCATAATCGTCAACTATATTTTTGTGCTTTAATGAAACCCTTACATTTAGTGCACCTAGCAAAACTAAAATATTTTGAAAATATTGCATAATTATACCAGGACTTTAAAGTTTAGGAGGTGTGGTATGTTTTTGTGACCAAATCTTATTTTACAGAAAGTCAAAGTTTCGTCAGGTATTTACCTAGATGCGTTTGTATAAAATTTGGATTGAGAAAATTTCATCGTTTCTTCTAGATAAGTATGCTGTCCATGACTTTTAAATATTACCTGTTATGTTTCTAGATCAATCAGTTTAACATGTTCGCTGAGGTGTATCATACCTGCATACTGTATACATCATAGTAAGTAAGGGTGAAAAGGTCAGGAATCAATACAATCAAGTACCACACCTGACCAAGAATACCAATGGGAAAGTGACAAACTCACAGTTAGACACCACAAACGGGAGCCAAGAGTTCAACCCTTTTCCATCAGGTGATCACAAGGGACATATAAACAGACGCGTACAAAGGCATAGCAAACACAAGACAGGAAAAACATAAAAGATCCACAAAAGAAGTACTGCCTCGGAACGATCAGTAAAATATTTTACCGGAGGGCCCAACCCGGTTTAACTGTGCACCAACCTCACCCTTAGTTCAGATGTGGATCAAAACACATAGATGTTTGGTTTGCATGAAAGAACCCTAACATATCAATTCATTATCTCCTAGAACGTATAATTCAAGATATATAAAGGAGATACAGCAAAGATAATGACTCAACAGTAAATTAAACTGAATACTGGAGCAAAAGAAAACCAACAGGTAAATCCCGGTGGGCCCGACAAACAGTCAAAGCATCAGGCCCCTACCATCTCATCAATAGATAAGTCTAAGTCGTGACCATCATGGAGTCTGAAGTCTGTTGATCTGGTTAGTATAATAATTACTTAAATTATTTAGATTCTGGAGGTAGTGGGTCTTATTGTTTGCGATGTAATAGTTTCGTTGCATAGCCTGCTCATCATCTTATGTCAGCACTGCAGTATGCTCTTTTTGCATCTGTTAATTTATAAAATTTGATCGTTGCATCCTGTGTTTGTTCCATGCTGTCTGCGCTACTTCTGATTTTTCGACTGCCTTGTCATGTCTCCCTCTTTCATAGCTTTATCCCACTTTTGAGAATATAAAATATGACTCCTGTAAATGTTCAGGCGTTCACAGCTGCACCAGCGATCATCATCGCTACAGCACTTGCCATGTTATGTATGGTGGAAAGAAATAGAACAATTTATTTCATAATATCCGCGGCAATAATACCCTGTTTAATCAACATATCCTGTGTGACCATTTCCAACAATATATCAATAGAATGCATCCCAATATCTCCTATGTTAAAATCTACATTTGGTGCTGGTTTTCTTAGATTTTTTGCCAATGTCTGAATATCAAACAGTAACAGGAAAAAGACAATAACATCGCAAAAATATTACATAAATGTTTAATATGTCTTTAATGTATAAATGCAAACCCACAGAGTCTTTTAAAAAAAGCCCGTTTGGAACCACAATAATAAAACGTCATACAAAGATTGCTACGTAAAACATAAGCAAGTATTGTCTCAAAAAAGAAATCACTTACACATTCTACAGAACCTGTTTGTATCAATTCTAAAACGAATAAAAGTAAGTAAGGGTGCAAAGATCAGGAATCGATACAATCAAGTACCACACCCGATTCAGGATACCAATTGGAAAGTGACAAACTCACAGTTAAGACACCACAAACGAGAGCCAAGAGGTCAGCCCTTTCCCAGCAGGTGACCACAAAGCACATATACACAGACTCACACAAAGACATAGCAAACACAAGACAGAACAAAAACATAAAAGATCCACAAAAGAAGTACCGCCTTGAAACGTCAGTAAAATACTCAATAAAGTGTCAAAGGACCTCGGACACTGTCCTATTTAATCTGTTCAAATTTTGACAGCCTGTGGCTAGGATAATGCATTATGGACAACTATAATTTTAGTTCAACGTTGAAACTACGCTTATCAATCCACCAACCAAACTTCAACCATACTTCAACGTTGAACTAATAATGTAGTCAGCCCACTAGGGACCATGTTATGTTTCGTTTATTTGCAGCTAATCCTTCGTTGGAAGAAATGAGAGATTGTGTTCTTATTGACCCAAAAGGTCTCCAATGGGCTAGTGCTACGTGCACAAACGTTTGTGCATTTCTGTGCGAAATGTAAGACTCTTAATTATAAAGGTAAATGCATTATTTCTGTTTACGTACAAGTTAGGCATGACGTCTACTTGAAATCAGAAACGACTTATTTTCTCTTTTACATAGAATAGTAAGTGAGTATGCTTAGGAAATACCACAATCACAAACTGTAGACAAACTCGTCACACTGCGAGCCATACAACAATCACGACACACCAAGAATTCAAACAAAGTAACCAGCTCTCTCTCTTCCCAATCAACATAATTGCAGAACTAGTAGTAGACACAAAGTAACGTACAACAAAACATAGAACACGTACAGAATCCCACAATTGAAGTAACAATCAACAACGTATCATCAGCAACAGAAGAAACACCTTAGAAATGACAGCCACCTAAACCCCTGAGGTTCTTAAGTGAATTTTACTGGTACCACATCCAGTTTGCATCTATTAGCAAACATTCTATTAACAGGAGGGTCTCAATGGGGTACCTCTGAAATCAGTAATCAGTAAGATTTTGGCCCAAAATTCCATAATCAGTAAAATTTAGGCCTAAACTCGCCAATCAGCTAAAACTAGGCCCAAAAATCGTTAATCTGTAAGATATAGGACCAAAATTTGGTAATCAGTAAAAATGTTAAGCCCAAAATCGAATATCAATAAATTGAAGGCCAAACAAATCCGTAATCAGTAAAATTCAATCCCATAAACTGATACTTAGTAAAATGTTGGCCAAAAATCAGTGATAAATAGCAAATCTTGGGCCAAATTAGTGAAATATATTTTTGAAAAAGAAATCTTTTGGTGTAGAAATATTCATTTTCTTACCATTTGATTAGGGCATCTCTCTCAGAGTTCCATTGTAGCTATGTATATAATGCAAAACTTTCCATTTTACCATTTACATATTCTGAAAATTTTGATTTCAAAATCTGCTCTGCCGTGTTACGCACATGCCTCTTGCAGCACAAACATATTTTATGAATGTTGAATTTTTTCGTTACGACGTCGCAACAGCCTTGTGACCTTGCAATTCGTAAGATGGTCTTGTGGCCTCCACATGCAATTTTCCAGAATGTGGTCTTTGATAGGTGTACGGCTATCACAAGGCTGAGGTACAGTTTATCATTGCAAGAAGCAGGAGACACAGCTGCACTTAGATCATAAGACGGTCTACTGTAAAATGGATTGGAATTACACATTTTTCGCCAAATGCTAACAGCTAAAATGCGCCATTCCGCTATTCAGTATTTTTTCGCGCTCGATTCGGTTATCATTATATTTTTTCGCCAATCACTAGCAACGATCATTCTGGTATTCAGTAAAAATATCTTTTTTAGCGCCATAGTTCGCTAATTGTTAATATTTAAGGCCATAATTCGCTAATCAGTAAACCCCACTGACACCCTCTTAATGGGGGTAACAACCTAAGTTTTGCCACTAAATGGTGGTTGGAACCATTTAGCAATCCCCCATATTCGAATTACAAGGTAAGCATTTTTTGCTCGTCAAATGATATAAATATCTGCCAAAACTAAAATTCATTGCACAACACTTGGGTCTGCACTTTAACCATTATGTGAGTCCGTCTCTACGCGATCATTAGTGAAAATGCTCATGATTCTTGAACCACATGGTATGTTTTGATAAAATTTCGCATACAAATGCTTGTCAACATTATCAAACTACTGGCATATGTAACATCCTTTTATGATGGACAAGGATTTGCTGAGCATCATTTCAGTTGTTTGTTGTCAGTTAGCAAAAATGCTCATAAATCTTGAATTGCATGGTATATTTTGATCAAATTTCACTTACGTTTTTAATTTGACATTGTCCAGCCACTTGTATGCAAAATGGTGACGAGGCTTTGTCATGCATCATTTTAGCCAGTCGATGTCTTTTAGTGAAAATGCTCACAACCATATATTCTGATCACATTTTGCTTACATATACATTTTTTGAAATTGGCAGCGCAAATGACAAACAAAAGAAAAAACTAAATATTGTTCACGCCTGGATTCGAGCCACTGTGCACCAGGATGTTGGATTAAAAGAAAGCCTCTTAGGCCACTCGACCACCATGTACGGTAAACTACACTAGAGCAATTTATCTATATTCCCTTTACCTGTGCTTGTCAGATCTTCAGAATTTCTCGCCACATGGGTTCGGTACACAGTCCAAAATTTCCCATCCCATTGGTCTGCACTATAATAACTTAGTGAGTTGGTCCATCCATCTGTCTGCCCGTCCATGGTCAGTCAGTAAGTATACTCATTACTATTGAACCACATGGTATATTCAGGTCAACATTTGCAAAAAATGCATGTCGACATTATCTAACCGCATGTTGTCCAGCCACTGGTATGCAAAATTGTGACAAGGCTCTGACGAGCATCATTTTGGCTGGTCAAGGTCTTTAAACGTAAATGGTCACAACTATTAAACCACATCGTATGAATATATTTTGATCCAAATTTCCATACTTATACATTTAAACAAATTTGAGACATTAATTTGCAAAACAGTGGCAAGGGTTTGCCAATAATAAGTCGGACAGGTTGTGGTCAGATGTTCATAACTCTTTTTCCATATGCTATGTATTAATAAAATTCTGAAGGAGCGCAGTGGCTCAGTGGTAGAGTGCTTGACTCGAGACCGAAGGGCCGCGGGTTCGAGCCTCACCGGCGTCACTGTGTTATGTCCTTGAGCAAGACACATTTATCCTAGCTTAGTACTGGTTCAACCCAGGAAGACCCGTCCCGCATAACTGAAAGATTGTTGAGTGGACGTAAAGAATCAAATCAGAATCAGAAATCAGAATAAAATTCTGCATACCTATACATTTTAACTTTGTCTAGATACTGGTATGCAAAACGATGATGAGGCTTTGCTGAGCATTAGTCTGGCCGGTTATGGTCATTTAGTGAAAATGTCCATAACTCTTGAGCCACATGTTATATTTTCATTCTATTTTGCTTTCATATACATTTTAAGGTTGTCTTCAGTATATCATATAGCGTTTAATAATAATAGAGAACAAGAAAAATGTCTCTCTAAACAATCTTATTTTTTCATAAATCCAAAGAAACCCTCCAAATAAGTATTAACATCTATTTGGGTCAGCAGAATTGACCATCTTATAAGCAAATATCTATGCCAAGGGACGTAACGCAGTCTAGCAAAAATGCACAAACTACAAGTTACTTAACTCCCTTGCAGTTTAAGATAAGTGAATTAGCTCCCTTATTGCGAAACTTTTGCACGACGTTAGTGATGCTGCAACGTGTGATAACGTAAACTATTTCATTCTCTGGACTCTCGTTATACAAATATTTAATATTAAGCATATTTCTTATAGAGTGCACTGTATAATATTATCTGGGATTCAGGATTGACGGATATCCATATCTTGAGCAGGTTGTAGTACGAATTTTACGGATTGTAGTACGGATAGGCGAGAAATAAATATCTAGAGTTTCATTTCAACGACCAGAAAACACGTCACCTTGTACCCAGGGGTCCTTCGTTCGATCCCTATCTCCATCAGTATGTAGGATGATCCTTAACTTCTGAGATGTTTTAAACCAGAAGCACTGCAAAGTTGAGCCTTTGGGTGCTCCTATTCATAAAACCACATAACAATAATTCAACCCGGTCTAGTACTGGTTACTACCACCGAACATGCACAAAAAGATTTCATATTATTGTAAGGACACTTTGGTTTGCATGTAGTTGGGTTAAATCATCCTCATACATTGCAACACACACAATGGGTGCTTAAAATGCTCAAGGTGTGCATCTATGCGCAGAGTTAATTGCAGCACCTTGGAATTTGGGACTGTTTGGAGAAGTTGGTGCTATTTTTCTCTACAATTTTACTGTGTTTTCTACTGGTGTCTTGTAAATTAAATTCCTGCAAATTGTCCCCATAATATCATGAAATTCATGCAGCACATAATGAAATTTGAGCATATAAAGAAGGTGACGCATATAATGCCATTCATACATAATAAAGTGATTTTGATACACCATATAAAGACAAAGTCGCATATTATGTTAAAGGTTTACACATAATACAATGCCTTTAGTATATCATTCTATAAGAAACACACATCATATAGTAAGAAGTTTCATTATATAAAGAGAATGATGCACTATATAAAGACGAAGGCTCATGATATAGCAAAGTTGACGCATTAAACAATGTCATTAGTGCATAGTACAATATATACCAATCAGTGTATAATGTCATATGAGCAAGGTATAATGGATTTCACGCACCGCACAATACAACTGCTGTAACAAATGTTTTGTTTCATACCACCAGACAGCTTTGGCGTTCCTTATACGAACTCTTAATTAAAGGAAAATACATGCGTTATGTATGAAAATGCATGTGGAAGCTGCTTAACGCGCGCAAATGTTTGTGCTTTGATCATAGTTTAATACATAATGTTAGATAAATGAAAATGAATTTATGCTAAACTCACAACATGTAAATTATATACATAAAATGTTTGGAAATGTCTAAATTCACTCTTAAGAACAGACAAAATTTTTAAAAAAAAATGTGAAACATGGAAACTCGCAATTAAGTTGAACACCTTATTAGTCTTGTAATGGATATACTACTTTGTACATGTAAATCAGGAATGGCGGGTTCGATATCTTTTTTCTCCAGTCTATGTGACAATTTAAGCCATCTCAATTTGGCATTGCTACTGGTAGGATGTCTAATACAGGTAACTTATATTTTACAGGTTAAAAAGTGAGAAGCAAGTGAGTTTAATTGTTATACATTGAAAATGCATTTACGTGCCTAACACAAATTGTTTTCTTTTTTCTCAAACAAATATACGTGTATGTTGTTGGTATTCAGAAGAACCGTCTCATTGAAACGGTCGTTTTGACCACCAAAACATATGCTATAACTACTATCTAAGTAAATATTTATAATTGATGTTTATTTTTATGCATTGAATCTACATTCACGTATTTCTGACCAAAACATTATACCTTAAATAGTTTTATGTAGGTTTTTACGTAAAATATATTTGAGCGCTTAGGGGTCAATGGTAAAAAAATCTTACCTATATTTTGGTTGAGAAATAAGAAAACTATTTTTGTTGCCCACTCTTAACTAAATGCCTGGCCCTACAAAATAGCGCAACAATCAATTTTGGAATTCTAACTCACTCTTGGTACATACATTCCTTAAAAATGCAGACTGGTTTTATGTTCATCTGTCATTTGGCATCAGGTAGGCGGCTTTGGTCAATATTCGCTGAGCAGTTCTAAAGAAGAGAAATGTGCGTCTTAAATTATCACATGACAGAGATTGCTATTCATTCCATTCAGAAGAATTGATAGGTTGTTTTTTTACTTTCAGTGAGGTATTAAATGTCAGGAAAATTACATCAGATTTGAGCATTAACACCTTCAAAAAAATAACTAACGATTCTTTTACCTACAACTTCTTACCTTATTCTGTCTCTTTAGTATTCTGAGCATCCTCAGTCTGGTAGGATCCTGCCTGAATAAATGCTGGTCCTTTGGATTACCATAGACCAACTATCGAAGTATCTGATCAATATGCAGGCTGATATGAATCTATGACGGTTCCGACATAGAGAATGATCTATAGATAAGAGGTTGGGGCCTGATGTTGTGTCTGTGGTGGGGCATGCGGGGGCTTTACTTATTTTGCCCCAGTATTCAGTTGCATTTACTGTTGAGTCCTTATCGTTGGTTAATCTCCTTTTTATATTTCGACTTGTATGTACTCGGAGACAATACATCGATAGGTTAGGGATTTTTCATGCGAACCAAACATCTATATGTCTTGATCGACATTATAAATAAAGGTGAGGATGTTACCGTCAAACATGTTTAAGCTTTCCAGTAATTTTCTTACTGACCATTCAAAGGCGGTGCATGTTTTGCGGATACTTTTGTTATTTCTGTTTTGTGTTTGACTGAAAAAGTTTGTCATACTGAGTGGTTTGTTCCATGCAGCCCTTGTGGTCACCTGTGGGGAAATAACTGACCTCTTGGCTTTCTTGTATGTAATGTGTTCTTGTTATATTTGTCACGTTCGCATATGGTGTCCTCTGTTATGTGTGGTACTTGATTAAATATATTCCTGATCTTTTCCTTTCATTGCTTAGATGGGCGCACATGCCAACTTCCCAGCCAGCACGAATGGCGTTTCGTTAGGGGCTGATGGCGGCCTGAATTTTGATATTAATCAGGTTGTACTTTTTACTGGACACTGCCTCAAATGATGAAAATTATAACTGCATATGTTTTTTTTCTGTTTCAGAGCCAGACAGATAAGGAAATCATGACCAAGCTAAATGAAAGAAAAGTTCCTGTAAACGCCGAGATGCAACATAACATGATTACGCGACTTTAACGTGACAATGACGTCACTTGTCGTTTGACACATTAGAGTGTACATTTGAACATCAAATGTGTGAAATTCTATTTTTAACAATGTAATGAAAACAGGAAGTATAACTGCTGTGGATAAATATTATTTTATGCATTGTACTTTACCTCCCTTGAGCTACACAGCGCAATACTTTTCTATTGATTGATAAAGTTCGTAAAATATAAAATATGCATTTGAAAATAAGTAAGGTTTTACATGTATGTAGTATAAGTAACATGTAACGTGTTGTTTCAACTGATATAATCAAAGAATGGCCAATAACATGAAGTTGTATAGGCCTTATTAACACGTACGAGTAAATATCGAACACACTTTGTCAATATCACATAGCTTTGGTATGTTTAGATATGATTAAAACAGCTAACTCATGCTAGAAATATACTGCATATATAATGCCTTTTAAATGAAAGTTCATACAGGTTACTTGTTTTCGTGTTCAAAGAAAGAAATTACTTTATTGATTTAAATAAACCATTGTCTTACACTGGGTTTATCATTGGAGAAAAATTATGTTGAAATGTTTCATTTTTTTCAATTTCTTAGATTATGTAAACGGTTGCCATAGCTTTATACAATAGCATCCACGAGAAGAAAAACATATGGTTTACTAGCTTTTTGTGTTAAAGTATGGACATCACTTTCTTGATTTAAATGCACTACTATCATAGGTCCGTCATGGGAGAGGAAATGCACTGAAATTTGTCATTTTTCCAATTTTATTAGATTTCGGAAACGATTACAGATACGTATGCCAGAAAAAAAAAAAAAAATATATGCTTCCCTTGTTTTTTTGTTTGAGTATAGACATCACTTTATTGAATCAAGTGTATCACTGTCTTACATTAGGTCCATCTTGGGAGAAAATATACTGAAATGTGCCAATTTTTCAAATTTCTTAAAAGGATACCTATAATTTGTCAATACAATTTCGATCCAAATTTTATAAATCGCACATTGTCCATAAAATAATGGGGATCATCACAAATTTTCTGACATGAACACAAATTATATATGTTAGGCTGCTCAGAAGTGCAAAATGCACGTTTCTCATTACAAGCAAAATGAAGTGAGCCCTCTCTGTTAAAAGTTTGTTCCATTATTTCAGTTCATTTTACTTTGAATAGAGTGTGAGGCAATGTTGTATAATGCGCTGAGAAATCATATGTAAACAAACTAGATGCTAGAAAACCTTTAGATTTTAATTTATTAAGTATCCCATTTGGATTTTTAATAGACCAAAATATAGTATTACCATTCCTCTCATAAACTGTTTTCCCAATATTTTATAACATAGTTTTTAATCGCAGTAAGGCAAGAAGTCAAAATGATAGACAACTAAGTAGTAGCACATGAGCTGGAATAAGCAATAACGCCTGATTTAAGTGTTTTTATGAAGTTTAGGTAACCAGTGAAATTTGTTAAATACATTAAATAACACGTGAGCATTCGCATACGAATGCCTTCTATGTAAAACCCGACGTTGGCCACCGAATAATAAAGATAAAATAAGCAATGGCATGTCAAGACTAACATAATGAGCCATTCTAAGAAAATTTTCTTCTGATTGTCGTATCAGTGTACTGAACATGCCAGCAATGGCTAGCTACGTCATACAGACAGCAATTAGACCAGGCTGGACCGATGTTTGGGTTGTTTAATTTCATAATAAATTAATCAATTAAATGGTCATTTGATCTAATTTATCATTCACAAGTTGTTAAGTAATCACGCATATATGGATATCAATAATATGTATTCATGTTGATACAAGGGACATTACTAATGTTCATAGAACTGGGTTGTATCTCTACAAATATATAATTTAATAGGGTACCATAATTGTATATTATAAAAGGTCTAGCTTCTGTTTACCAATTGATTTTGATTTTACACCATATGCCTTTAGTTCAGTCAAGATACAATCAGCATAAAATTAGATGCAGTTAAGATTCATTCGCTATGGTAAAATAAGTATTTGTCAAGCCAAGTTTTCTTTGGCAACATCAGAATTATTCAGTCAAACGCTAACCATAGACAGGTCAAATAAAAATATAAGTATGCTATGTGCTCTTCTATTGCAATTTGAAAACACTATTCAATATACCAAAGAGAATAAAATACCTGTAAAAGAACGATTATAAATATCTAGTTTTGCATAGCCCATAATATATGTAATTATTAGTCAGCAATTATATTGATATACCAATTAAGTGTGTATCTGGTAACTTCTGGTGCTGACATACCTCTATAAAGGTGGGTTGAGTAAATCAACCCCAAGTGAGATAACAATTAGATCATCTACATAATTGTCTTATTGCAGTGATCTTACCATCTGTGTAAAGCCACAAACGTGTTTGTTTTCTAAATACAGTACTTAGTACAAACAAATTGATTTTACAAACCATTGGCTATTTGTTTTGCAGTTCATTTGCAATAAACAAACAACGACAGAAGTATTTATTTTAATTTGGGTTAAAAGTAAACACATTCGTCCACCTTATTAACAAAGAAAAAGTACTGTAAACCTTACACATTTAGTCACATTCCCACCCTTTCCCAATAAAATGTCATATGTCTACTGTACATTTTGCTGATTCTGTAAATCTTCCATAACCTATACTTATTGCGAATATGCTATAATGGCCATATAATATTGCAACACTAAGTATCATCTTTCCGTAGCCAAAGCTTCAGAAGCCATGTATGGAAATTGACCCATTTTCATGCAAACGTTTTAAACTTTGTGTCAGACACAAAGTCCAGTATTGTCATATTTCTACCATATCTGCAGTGCCCAGATTTAAGGTCTATATTTGCTCTTAGAAATCTTTGAAGTAATACATTTTGAAATATTTAAAGTTACATCTATATATAAAGCGCAATATTACCAAATTTACTTTCGTTGTTTTTCAATAAAATACTAGAGAACTGATACTAAGTGACGTTTCACTTCTAATTATTATGATGCAAAGGTATATATCTTATTGCATCATGATTTCTTTTTCTATGCTCCTTGGGATTTTTTTTATTTCACAATAAAACATAATCATCAGGACCATAGAAAAAGAAATATCCAATTTAAAAGACACAAGCTGAATCTTAAATTCAAAGATGACCACCAGACAGGTCTGATCAAATAGCTCAGGCTATCAAGGGCATGCTCACCACAGGCGTTTTAGACAACAGCAATCACCAGCCCTACTCTTCGACTGCAAAATCAGCTATCACGGAGCATGCATCAACATTTACCGACACTTTTTCTCAGACACACCAGTTAAGAGTGTTGTCAACAACCCCAATTCAGCCGAAATGGATCAGAAAGTTGTTACGTCTTTGCCAGTCAGCTGCACAATAGTGCATATGCGTATCACACTACCAAATGACTAAGTAATACGTGTTTCTGCCCTTGGAACCGACTGCCATCCTTTTCTAGTTTTTGATCTTAACAATATCCTCCGCGATGGCTACACATGGTTGCATACAATGAAGAGCATTTTGTTTAAACAGACTTTAGAAGCAAATGTATGGATCCCATGGACAGCATACAATTTAACATCACAGAACCTCCTGCTACTTCCCTAACCAAGTGATACATGCTACCCTCAGCCTCCCAACAGCCCTGCAATGGTTATGTTATGAGATAAAAGATCTCTGCCTGGCCATCCATTACATCAGTCCAGGTGAGACACCAGGCATCGCGGTTATAAAACTTGAGTTCATTCTTAGACTCAAAATAAAGCGCAATGATTGGCTACTTGCGGACACGTGTCCAAAAGCAACCAATCATTGCGCTTTATTTTGAGTCTGAGACTGTACTCAAGTTTTATAGCCTCGAGGTCTGTCATGATAGCGGATCAACACTAATTCAAGCTGACTAAGAAACATCAGATAAAGTATCCACAGACAGCATTGCGAGGACTCCTGTCTAGTGATATAGGGGGCAATGTACACTGAGAAGATGCTATGAACTGTGACTGGTAAATTACTGGACGGTAGTGACTGGATTGCAGCACTTACTAACAGTGTTATCTCAACTAGTGGCAAAGCTGAATCCTTCATAAGGAAACACCACATCTGCAGATCTAGATACATAAAGCAGGTGTCTGTAGCTACTTTCAACATGCTTATGAAAAAAGCTTATTGTCATTATGTTGAAAAATGCCAAACAATGATGACGGTGCACTTGTTACTGTGACATTTGACGCATGACTTAAGTAGTTGTGTGCATTACAGTCCCAATGGGATTACTGGTCCAAGTCCACGCCAAACTAAAAAATGAGAACTCCATCAAGGGGTGAGAATCTTCTCACTGTTTAGTTTGTAAAGTCGTGCAACACTGCTGATTTGTCAGTATATATGGAGACTCTTGACTCCCTGGTGCTATGTGTGTTTGTGCTAGATCATACTCACTATTTTCGGAACCTGCCCATCTATCTCAATGACATGTAAACTCTTGAAGAATGAGATTCTGCTCTGTATGTGGATTTCGTACTTGGTCACCGCATGGTCAAGCGTCACGACATACGGTTTCTATCAACTAATTATTGGTTCAAGAATCATGCTGGCGCCAAATACGAGGGCTGTCCCACTAAATCGTGGACTTGGCTCATATTTAGTTCATTTGACATCCGATCGTCATTAAATTCTAAAAATACATTCCTCCATTTAATTTCAGTAAAATTGATTCATAAATGGTAAATTTGTATGAACAATTTGAAAATTGTGCGTCATCGATTAGGTCAATGTATGCGTACCCGGCGCAGCCCAAATAAAGACATTGAAGTTATCAGCTGAATGTTCATTAAGATAATATTTTTTCAGCCAAGTTACCGTTTAGTGCAAAACAGAACTGTCTGCTTATGGCAACGTTAAATATGACGCCATCACAAAAAAATTTCAAACGTCAAATGTTATTTGTTTGAAAATGGCGCACCTTTGTCCATTGGCCATTGAAGCAACAACCTAGTGAAAATGGCCACGTTAGAGGAAGAGAAAACACGCCGAACGGCGAACCAGATGTGTATGCAGAATGTTGTGACCCAATAGACACATACTTGCAACTGAGATGCATTGACAGATACAGTGCCTTGTTTTTTAATGGTATAGTCGATTTAGTGATGGTTGGACTCAAAGTGCACAGCGTGGGCGGAAACCAAACATGAATACTGGTAACGTTAAGGCAACGAAGGACGTCATTGACGGCGACAGGCGTAAACAGTAAGAGAAGTGGCGGAGTGTGCTAGGATTAGTAAATCTAGTATTCAGCGGATAATAACTTCTCAGTTAAAATGAATTTAATAAAGTAGCGCCCTTAGCTATCGAAAACATACAAAAGTTAAATAAAATAACAAAAGGTTCTTCACGGTGCTTAAATGTCTGTGTTTTTAGGGTTTTTTTTTTTTGACCATACGCTTGGACCTCATGATCGCAACGCACAAGAAGTACCCAGCCCTGTACGACAATACCGACTATGTTATTCTTCATTTGAAAAATGCGTTCAGCCATAGCGCTGTTGAAATTGCATTTTTAGGGTACCCGTTTTCAGGACAGAGTAGAGTTGAACCGGTCATTAGATAGTGGATGAATCGGTGACATGTTCCTATTTTAGTTGGTAAAACGAAATCGAAGTGTATCACACAAAAAGGAGAATACTTAGAAAAAGTGTAAAATATTATCTAAATGACGTTGATTGTTAAGAGTAGGCGACGTCGTCAGCGTGCAACGGGTCTGCATACCTTAAAGTTTTGTATCGTGTACAGAGATGTTATCTGTAGGTATATTTTCCTGAAAGTTCGTATGTACACCTAGAACATGTGTATATTGTACGCTTGAAAATTGGAAGCTTGTGCAATGGTTACTTTTTTATGCAGTTAGCGCAATCCACGATTTACTGGGACAACCCTCGTACAGGTTATTAGCCTAGAGCTGGCTCGTCTAGTCAGAGAATTTGAGAGAACAGATGTGTCAGATGAACGTGTACACCGTCCTTTAAAATACCCAAACTTCCAAAATGACTGTCACTTACTGAGACAAATGTCAGAAACGAGTAAAACTTCCGTTTTTGCAGGATTGAAGCTGATAAGCCATTTAATTGTTCATTCTTTCAATTAGTTAAAGTTGTAATTTATTAAAGTTTCTATTTCTGCTATATTAAAGATGTGGATTAATTTAGAGAAGTATCATCTGCATATAAATTAAACAAGTTAGTGAGTATGATCAAGAAATACCACAATCACATACTACATACCAACCGATGACGCCAAACGGAAGAGCCACAGAACACCAACAGTCACAAGAGATCAGGAATATAATTAAAACAAAGCAGCCAACTCTCTCGTCCTCGTCAAGATCATTACAAATCTAGAAAGAACACTAAATAATGCATGACAAAGCAACGACCAAACACAGAACCACCACAAACAATAGGAGGTACATAAAACAATGAATCAACAACAACACAGTCACCGCCTTAGAACGGACAGCAGTCTAAGCCGAGGGGGGAATAAAGTATGTTTAACTGGTGTCAAAGCTTCCCCATCGATTGTGTCGTTGTTAAAACACAAAACACTGTTTAGCTCGCATGAAGGCTTCCTTACTTATGCAATGCATCATCACAGAGAAGCAAATTAAATTATTAAATTAGATAATAGTAAAACATCAGGGCTCTCATGGAGTCTGAGGCATGACCCACTGTCGCGCAATTAAAGTGATAACCATAGCTTTAAACCGTGATGGTGTTTACAACCAAACGTGCAGACTGACGCATGGTATTTATTATGTACCCCCCTTTTTATAACGTTTAATTGTCTTTTTTTAATTGATCTCTTAAACTAGACTTTAAAACAATTTTTTTAAATTTATAAACTAAATCACTATAAAATACAGGTTCTTGTATGCCTTGCTGCAGAATAGATTTTCACCAATAGTGTGTTTAACAATCAAATCTAAGTGTCTGTGATATAATTTAGAAGACACCACACTGCAGACCATCTCACGGCACCGTGCGGAAGAACAACATAAAACTTATTGTCACAATAAAAAAAGCAACCAAAAGTAGTAAGCAAGTATGATCAGAAAATACCACAATCACAAACTGCAGACAAACCCATGGCACCGCTAGTAAGAGTCACACAACAATCACGACACACCAGGAAGACAAACTAAATAAAGCAACCAGCTCTCTCTCTCACCATCAATATGATTGCAAAACTAAAAAACTAAAATGGACATAAAGTAACGTACAACAAACATAGAACAATTACAGAAGACCACAAGGGGTGTAGCAATCAACAACAAATCAACAACAACAGAACCACCATCTATTAAGGGACAACAGTCTAAGGCACTGGGGGGTTGAAATGCATTTTACTGATACCAAACGCTTTCTTCTTAATCTAGAAAGGACACTGAGTAAAGCATAACAAACAAAGACCATACACATAGCTTCAACAAAGAATGGGAGGTACATAAATCGACAACAACAGTCTCACCGCCTTAGAAGGGACAACAGTCTAAGTCACAAAGGCTATTTTTTTTAAAAAAAAAAAAGGCTTGGCGGTAAGTCCTCGACTTAGATTCTGTCTATGTAAAAAGACAAACACTCGTTTAGCTCGCATGGAGGCTTCCTAATGTATGCATGCATCATCAGAGAGAAACGTAATAATCAAATTAACACATTAAAACTAACGTGCGTTTTGTGATGAAACAAAAAGCTCATAACTCCTAGATAGTCAGAGCTAAAGAAAATCTCAAGTTGATCCACGGTGGGCCAAGCAAAAGCGATCATCAGGTACCAACCAACTGATTTAAGCTTTACATCAGGACTGTCTATGAGTCTGATGCCTGACTCACCGTCGTGTAATTAAAAAGCAAACCGTAGCTATAAACCGTGATTGGGTTTACAACAAGGCATGATTCCTTGTTGTATCCCACGTTTATATAACGTTAAATTATCTTTTTTAATTGATCGCTAAAATAGGCTTTCCATCAATTCTTTAAATTTATTAACGTAATTCACCATAAAATACCTGCTCCGACATGCCATGTTGCAGTAGAGTTTTTCAGCCAATATTGTATTTAAACTAATATTGTATTTAACATTCAACTCAAAGTGTCTGTGATAAAATTAAGAAAAAGCTTTATGAAGTTTATGGTATCGAAAACCTTGTTTTAATAACTTAGAAGTCCAAAAATGGTTTCTATTGTTGAAGTCAACATTAGAACATTCTCCCGCAAACCGAATAAGCTGCGAAATGTTTTACCATAGGAAGAGGAGCGAAGATCATCTCCACCATTACAAAATTTAAATCACCCCGTTTATCATAAATTCAGATGAAACTATGTCATTCGTTAAAAAGGGGGGCTTAAGAACCAAAGGAATTGCCTTATTTAATTGATTATAGTCAGAAAAGGACAACATGAAGTATCTCTCATATCGAAACAAAATCAAATCTGCAACAAGAGGAGCACAATTAGTAACCATTGATAAACCTACAATATGTCTATATAGTTAATATTTATCAAAAATAATATGTGACGAAGAACCGACCCTTGATGAACTCCTGCATTCAATGGTAGCTCGTCTGACAGTACACCATTTACAAACATTTTCGGTTTTCTGGAATGTAGATAGATTTTAATCCACTTTAGAAAAAATACCCTTGATTTTATATGTTTTCAAATTTATGTAATAAACCCTATGCCAATGCAAACATGGTCAAACGCTTTTGATATATCACAAAATACCTGACAATTTGTTTCGTAATTTTCAAAGAGACAGGCACGTAGTATGCACTAATTCAATTAAATGACAAACAGTAGAATGGCCGGGCTGTAACCCTGATTGATAATTATATACAAGTTCATTATCTAGAAAATGATTCTACAAATGTTTGAAAATAATTCATTCAAAAAATTGCAAACATTGCTTTTTTCGATGCTACAGTACCTGGTTATGGGTCAATTATAAAGAAATGGTTCGAAGGGTTGGTTTTATTAGATAGAACTGATGAAAGTGATTTTCTGTTGTGTTTGAATACAGAGGAAGCTGGGAAGCGCTCGTCTTTCCTTCTCTCTATAGCTGACACAAGACCAATATCTTCTGCCCCATTTAATACAACTCGCAAACAGTTTTAACTCTGTGCGTGCTTGATATTTTACATGATTTTCTGTCATCTGCAAATGATATTTTCAACATTCTGTTTTGTTAAAAATATTCTCTCGTGATAACGTCACAGTAGACAAGGTAGGGTCCAGGCTAGGTCAGACGTCTGTCTGGCCTATTCTGGGTCCAAACTGTATGCAGACGACTAAATTCACCACTATCAGGTTAAGACGTAAAGAAACCTTGCATCGATTTCTGTAATTCATATCCGCTAAAAGACAGACAAAAAGCAACTCAGTCATCAAAGTTTGTTTCAAAAACAAGCTCCAATAAAATAGCGTTATCCTTGGCGTAGACTGCACAGCTGTGCAGACGCAGGTAATAAATGTGTAAAAGACCATCTTTTTGAATGTGCTTACCCGGTTTTAGCTGAAGATAACACTCGGTTAGAGTTTGTAATTGAAATAACTGCAAGATTAAACTGATTTTAATCCATTTATGCCGAATGTATTTCCCATCCGGATCAATTGGACGCATCCATTTCCAATTTAAGGGTTGTTGGGTGGTATTTTACATTTTTATTCAAATCTTAAAGAAATTTCTGTAAGCAAACCGTGAAGAACCTGATCTGACGCCACGTTTTGCGGCGTCTGATCTGGTTTTGTACAGCTTGCCGATGTCTCACAAAAAGGGCGCTAGGCTTATATGGGTTATGTTCAGCGTGACACCAGGCTCGACGTAAAAGAAAGTTTCTTCATGCTCAACTTAACTGAGTATGACATTTATCATGCTCATAAAATAATGTTAAAACGCCAATATTTTGTACATTTATAACCAAAATAAATAAAATAGCTGAAGGTTTTAAATAAAGAATAGTCTTTTTAAGCATTGTGGCTTTCATAGGCTGTTTAAATTTCATGCTTGGCTGAGATGAGCAAGAAAGCACTTATATAACCTCGAGGCCAGTCCAAGTATATGACAAGATGTAGCGATAAGTAACCATTGGGAACACATACATATTTATGTTTTGAGAAAAAAAATCAACCTTAGTTAGCATGATTAGAAAATACATTGTAACTTAAGCTTACATATAGCATGTCCAGCATACGACGAAATACGACGTAAGTAAGAGGCAAAGATCAGGAATCGATACAATCAAGTACCACACCTGACCCGAGATACCAATGGGAAAGTGACAAACTCACAGTTATACACCAGAAACGAGAGCCAAGAGGTCAGCCCTTTCCCAGCAGGTGACCACAAGGCACAAATAAACAGACGTGCAAAAAGGCATAACAATCACAAGACATAAAAAACATAAAAGATCCACGGAGCGGCCTTGGAGCGGTCTATAAAATAATTTACTGGGGGGCTTAAACAAGTTTAACGGCTCCAACCTCGCCCTTAGTTCTGATGTGGACCAGGACACATTTGGGAAAGTGGCAAAACACAAAAAACACGACAGCCAAGAGGTCAGCAGGTGCCCAGAAGGCTACAAAGAACAGACATGACAGCACAACACACACCAACACGAAGCATAACTAACATAAACGATCAACAAAAGAAGCACTGCCTTGGTACGGCCAGTAAAATACTTTTGCTGGAGGGCTTAAATCGGTTTCATGGCACCAACCTCACCCTAAATTCAGATGGGGACCAAGACGCATAGAAATTTGGTTTGCATGAAACACCCCTAACTTATCAATGCATCATCTCCCATAACATGTAAATCAAGATATAAAAAGGAGATAGAGCAAAGATAAGGTCTCAACAGTAAATAAAACTGAATACTGGAGCAAAAGAAATCCAACAGGTAAACCCGGTGGGCCGGACAAACAGCCAAAGCATCAGGCCCCTACCATCTCATCAATAGATAAGTCTTTAAGTGGAAACCGTCATAGAGTCTGAAGTACGACCCACCGGCGTGCAATTAAAAGCAATTATTTTAATGAACTGCGCAAAACATTATTAGAACCAACAATCTTCTTCTATCTATACATCAAGTCACCATATAATTCAGGTTCCCAAAGTCCTTGACGCAAGAGAGATTTAATTCCAACTTGGAATTATGATATCAAATCATAGTCTATAAAATTTAGAAAAGGTTTTGCGAAGTTTATGTTACCGATAGCCTTGTTTAAGAAGTTTTTGAGTTAATAATTTATTTCGAGTGTTGAAGTCAGTAACATATCAAGATGCTCAAGCAAACAAATGAGTTAAAGCCAACAATCTTCTTCAATTGATACACCAAGTCACCATAGAATTCATGTTCTAAAAGTTCTTGACACAAGAGAGATTTAAGTCCAGCTTGGAATTTAGATATCAACTTATAGTATCATCTATATTATTTAGAAAAGGTTTTGCGAAGTTTATGATACTGATAGCCTTGTTTAAGAAGGTTCTGAGTTGACAAATTATTTTATTTATTGAAGTCAGTAACATAGCTAGATGCTCCAGCCACAGGAATGAGTTGAGAGATATAGACTCCATAGGATGTTGAGCGAGGAACATCACCATCTAAAAATTGGATATTGACAATTTCAAAATAAAAGTCGTCACGTTTATCATAAATTTTGGTAGAAACAATATCATTAGAAATTGACAAATGCATATCTAAAATGTGGTTTCTTTATCAGAGGTATTGGCTTTATTAAGTTGGAGCTCTGCTGGGTATATTTGACTTACCATATTGTCAAAATAAGCATTATAAATGTTTAAAATATCGTCTAAATATCTTGATGTAGTGTTAAATGCATCAATAACATCAACCTGCTTATCATCAGAAAGAGACATCTTAAAGTCCCTCTCATAACAAAACAGGTATTAATCGGCAACCAGAGGAGCACAATTAGTGCCCATAGGAATCCCAACTACTTGTGTATACAGCTTGGTGCCAACTCGAATAAAAATGTTGTCTAACAAAAAGGTCAGCGCTTCACATACATTTTGACATGACCATGCATGATATTTTTTTTAGGTTTTTCCGATGTATTAAATGCATTTCTGTCATGACATGCAAGGTAAAAGAGCCTTCTCTCTGAAAGGTTCTTTTAATAAGATCAAAAATGTATCTTTAAATAAATTATGAAGTAAAGTAGTGTAAATAGTAGAAAAATAATAAGTAGACAAACTGGTCGCATTGAAATCGCTAGCTTTAAGTTCATCTAAAATTTAACCATATTAAATTTGTAATAGACCAAAATAGGTTTTTACCAGATCTCTCATATACTTTTTTCACAGTACTTGATAAAATGCTTTTAACAGCTGCAAGACACGAGGTTATCAAATTTGATGTCGTACAAGAACTAGAATGAGCAATAAATCTTGCTTTATAGGGTTTTATGGAGTTTAGGTAACCAGTACAACGTAGGAACTTTGTCTTGGTATTCTTTTGCTTTGACCCCGAAATGCAAGGCTGTATGACAACAGTGCCCATCGACAATCACCCTCTCACTCAAAGAAGGCTGCTGTTTATAGGCATTTATGTCAACAATCTCACGCTCAAGAGTATTAATATAATACAATCGTCAAACAACTACAACATTGTTAGCAGGTTCATCTGCTGGAACCAAAACATAGTCCATATGAAAATCCTGGATACTTCGTTTAAGATGACGAAAAGAAGATTTAGGTTTAGGGGGTAAAAGATGTGTATTACGAGAGTAAAATGAAACATGAGTGTCAATAATTTTAAAAATGTAAGTCTTCCATTCCTTCAAGGCATCAGGTTCAACATTTTCCTGCTTGCACCAACAATTACTAAAGTCATTTAAAGAAGCAGCGATCTCTCTACAACATTTAGGGATTCAATATTAGAGGGAAATCTATATTTAGGACATTTAGAAAAAATAATGCAAACCCAAGCGTCAGAAATGACATTTAGATTACCTGTAATCACATGCCATGCAGAGGCATATAAATAATTAGAATTTTGACAATCTCAGGAGTCTGGAGTATTGAAATCAATATTTATATCAGTTCCAATTTTTTTAAAGTTAAATATAGTGATCTAATTGGTTTGTTATATTTATAACAAGTGATAGGAGTTTTAGAATCATTAAAGTAATTTGGAATAGATGAAATCACTAAATTAACCTTAAAGATACTATGTAAATGGAATTTTGATAAAATGTCGCACATATATCTAAGAATAAAAGAATGCAAAGATAGAGAATCGATACAATCAAGTTCCACACATGACCATATGAGAGAATAATAAAAACACAAGAAAACACAACACACAGGAGTCCCCAGATGTCAGCCCTTTCCAAGCAGGTGATCAAAAGACTGCAAAGAACAAACAAGACATCATAACGAAGACAAACAATAAGCTAAATAACAACAAGGATCCGCAAAAGAAGCACCACCTTGTTACAGCCATTAAAAGACATACTTGATGGCTTAAAATGTTTAAAGGTAGCAACCTTACCCTAAATTCTGATGTGGATCTAGCAATTTTTTCTGTATTCATTAAAACGCCAATAATATATTTTAAAATTATGTTCAACGGTTAAATGTCGGAGGTCCATCTATGCTAAAATTACTGGGCTATCTCACGTTAGTACTCGCATCGATCAAATAGCCTCATGTTGTGTTAACAGGATATTTGTTTTTATTGCTTGAATACAGTCTGTATTATGTACATTCTATAAATAGTGGTAACCCAAATCAACGTGGTAAATATAAAATTTCTAAAATTGTTTTAAAGCACATTCGATGTAAGTTCATGATATCTGTTAGCATGCCTATCATATTAAAAGGTTTAGATAAAACTTATTGAGGTAATCCTTGTAGAGGCAATGTCCAATGTCACAATTTTGCTTTAAATATCAACTCCTTTCTCCAATATCATATATGGGATATTGTTAACCAAATTTTATGTGAATGTTTCATATATGACCTTCTACAGACTTACTTTAACTAAAAGAATCCGTCAAAATATGAACGCCGTCCAGCAGTCGTGGGTTATTATGACTAATGCTAACTTAAACACCTCCCTCATATTGAAACCCCTGATCAAGTCAATTGGTAGAAATGATAACTAGCCGACCATCTTCACAACAACAAAAATAATGAATAAATAAACAAAACCATAACCGAATTTATAAGCCATCCTTAACCATGGCGCCAGTGGTGTGGCTTATAGCAGATACGTCAAACTATTAAATCTTTTCCCGAATCAAAAGCAAGTGTATTTCGCAAGTATATACATATAATTCCTATGGAACGCGGCTGTTTTAATTGATGTGTTTATTGCCATCTTTCAAGAACATGAACAGATTCAATAGAACCGAGTCTGATGTTTTCTAATATTTTAGATTCTCTCTATTTCGGAAGGATCCATTTTTCCAAATTATGTTGACAGTATAATTTCTGAGAAATTCTTTCCAAATAAAACTATTGGTTCATTCGATGCCATTGTGGATCGTAAGATACCATTATTTACGCAAGTCATATGGCGAAGGAGTTCTAGCGTTAAGGCGTATATTTTCCCTAGTTGACATGATTATAAACTCCAAATTTTCAAATCGCCCTAATGTTTTTAGAATTGGTGTAGTTTGACAGTAAGATATGCATAGGAAGCAACAAAATACGTTTCAAAGCAATTCATAATTTACAATACCATGAAAACGTGCACATTTTACTCCCACCCCTCATTTTACGTCTTTATACTGGGTGCCGTTTAGGCCAAACTTTGTGTAGATGCATTGCTAGTTTTGAAAAAGAAAAAGTGCTAAATGTTAAGGAAAGGAGTGCTCTTTATTTCCAACACCTTATCGTATTCCTTCTGCGCATGCGTACGAAATACACCTAAAATTGTGACGTTTGTCATTGGAAAGATGAAACTGGTGCCTTTCAATTTGTTTTAGATGCTTCTCCCCTATACTAAAACTGCCCTTTACATATGTTGTACATATTTATAGCGACATGTCATTGTCCAAAGGGCATCTTGGGTCTAGGTCATTTATTAAGTCACCTAGAATCTTAGATCTGATCCTTATGCGTGCAAATAAAGTGGAAAGCAATGTCAGATTAATGATACATGCCTCTTCTTATATGTCTGGCCCTTCGGGCCATTGGTACTCAAGTATATCTAGCAGATTGGATTTGTTAAAATATCGGTTACCTCATATAAACGTTTCAATGAAGCAGCTGATTCCGAATATGTTGGTATTTCGATAACTGGTGGATACGTTTTTCAGGTTACTTTGTCAACACAACAGTGAGAATATTTCCATTGTTAGTCACAGTCTATGTTTGTAATAAGAAATTAATAATATCAGTTACACTCTCAAAAATGTGGCAGCTGCAAAACAAGAAGACAATGTGTCAATGTGTCGCTCACCTGTGAAATACTGTTAATAAAGCATGGTAAAGTCGAATCTTGCCTCAACATTTTACACGAAACGGTTTGTATGGTATTGGGAAATGTACAGCTGATAATCACTAGAATGAGCTTTGCTTTTCCTCATATAAAAATCTGTTTTTGACGGGGAAAATTGTTTTTAACAATCTGTCTTAAAGATCATAGAAGAACAATCATTGCCGAGCTATTTTCAAATTGACCCAGTTTTGACACAATGAGAGTTTACAGAAGTAGCTTTATGTAACTATGCTTATGTTTCTCAAAGAATCAAGTAAATGGAACAATCTTGGTATAGGGTCACTCAAGGATCACTTGTTTCAATTTATTTAAAATTGGGTCAATAGTTTTTGCATGTTTTACAAGTAGTAACCAGAATTCTGTATTGAATAAATATTTTTTGAAAAGGAAAATAAATAAATGTAAAACATCCAAGAGATTATAAGTGAGTATGAACAGGAAATTCACACTTTGCAGACCAACCAAAGGTACCGTGAGCAAGAGACACAGAATACATAAGTCACATAGCACCAAATGGCAATAAAAGTAAAGCAAATAACTATCTCTCTCTTTCCCGACGAGATAATTGCAAAACTAGAAACAACACTAAGTACACTTATCAAACGTTCTAAGCGGTCATCTTAATATCACCCAGTATTATTCCTATTAACACGGCATTTGATTCTTCAATAATTTCACGTGAAACATCATGGAATGTCCAAAATCGTGCCAGTATCGACGTGTAAGCCTTGACTTTAAGCTGTCATTGAAAATTTATAATGGTTCGTATGTCCATCGAAGAACAGGGTCGTGCAGTGGGCATGGTGTCAGCAGGGTCGTCCCTCAGACAGGTTAGTGTTTTGATAAAAAATAAAGAAGCTTACAGGCAATTTGTTACTTTCTTCGGAAACGTATTGCCTTTCAAACTCAAAGACCTTTTGTATTTTGAGTTTGTTACATTTCAAAATTACAATGCCAAACAAACATTTAATGTCTTGATTTCCAGGTAGCCCAAACTCTTAAACGAAGTATATCGTGTATCAAGAAGCTGTGGGCAAAATTCGGGCAAATAGGGACCGTTGCTGATCAACAACGTCGAGCCAGAAGGCGAGTGACAACCAGGAGACAGGACAGATACGTCATTTGGTCACATCGACGCGCCCGCTAGTACTGCAAGGGGTATCATTGGTAGACACAATCGCCAGATTAGTGCCCAGACTGTCATTAATCGTCTTCGCTCTGCTTGTTTGTCCTGCCGTCGACCAGTAAGAGGGATTGTGCTTCATCAACGACACCGGATAGCAAGATTGGCGTGGGCAAGGCGTCACATTAGGTTCACAATGGCAGATTGGGCAAATGTTCTGTTTGTTGATGAAACCAGAATCTCGCTTCGTGGAAATGATGGCAGAGCCTGAGTGTACCGTGCGCGTGACGAACGATTCAATGAACACTGTGTGGATGAAACTGAACCCTTTGGTGGTGGCTCTATCATGATGTTTGCTGGCATATCGATGTACACCAAAACACCGATTGTTCGCCTTCAAGGAGCAGTAAATGCCATGCGCTACCAAAATGATATCCTCCTGCCGTTGGTTATACCACATATCAGAGCGAACAGAGGGATGATTCTTGCCCAGGACAATGCTCCCTGTCATTCTGCTCGCACCACGCAGCAGCTTCTACGAGCTAATAATGTCAGACTGCTTGATTGGCCTGCAAAGAGCCCGGATTTAAATCCAATCGAACATGTTTGGGACTTACTTAAAAGACGTGTAAGCAATTACGTCAGCTCAGGACACTAGCTCAGTTACAACATGACGTCAACCAGATTTGGAGGCAAATTACACAACCAACTATTCAGAACTACATTCGCTCTATGCTACAATGATGTCGAGCCGTGATAGATGCGAATGGTGGTCATACCAGGTATAAGAAAGACATGAATCCTTGAAAGCTACTTATGTGAACTTGGAAACTAGGGGTACTGGTACGTTTTCGGCCATATAATGACAATGATTAAGTTTTTCAGCATGATTTTTTGTATGACATCTCTCAATACAATATGTCAAAACATGAAATTAAAACTAGTTAAAAATGATTAAAAATTTTGTCAAAATTTTGGAATTGCTAGGTGACCGCTTAGAAGTTTGTGTGAGTGTATTGCACAAGAAAGCAAGAACCAGAAATCAGACAGAAGAGCAGGTGAGCTAATACACTGATTTCTTTATTTGATATTTTCAACGGAGGCGCTTTCACTTTTAAGACAGCACATACAGCATCGCCACTATTCAGCGTTACCTTAACACAATTAATTAGTAAGATTAATGACACTGACTGCTCTATCTTCCTTTATTATTATACCTTGATTGATATGTTATGTTTCAATAACCACATGTGTCTCTTATCGCCTCCACACGAGAGAAAACAGTTAAAACTACGACTATCGTCTTAACAGTTTCAATTCATTACGCCGTAAAGGTGTACTGCAGGATGCCATCATGGTCCCTTTGTTATACAGAGCTGTGATGTTTGCGATATAAAATATTTTCAAATATGTCTAGATATTAATGTCTTGTATCTATAGATTCATATGGCGTCTCAAAGAGCTCTCGTGCAATATTAGAACTGATTATTTTTGTTGACAATAGGTTGAGTTATTCATGTGGACGGATTCATCTATTACTCAGGTAATATTCTCATCAATATAACAGTGTCTTTTGTTTGTCGCCGCATCAGTATTCTTAAGTCGTCTAAAGCATGGGATATCCATTAACTCGTCGTTATTAACGTTGTATCTTCTGCTCACAATTATCAATGATTTTACGCCTTTAATGGTGATTTCAGGACATGTCAGTGACATTAAAAGCTCGTTTATAAACCACAAAGAAGAAAAGAGAAATGAACATAATTTCACTATGAGTTTCGTTAACTCAACGACTAAAAGATAAGTTTACTTTGAGTCAACAGTATTTTGCAATCAAATGAATCAATCCGTAAACCATCATACTGTAACGAAATGTGTGTGTCCATGGACGGCTATACTGAGGAAATATAAATAAGTGGCTTTATCAGCTGAAAGCTGTGGCTCTACTGAATAACAATTCCATACTCAGAAAAACAATTGCATGGTATTGAAATTATTTCGATTTCGTTATATTTAAAATGATATTTTCCAACAATATATATTTTGTGTATCGATGCGATTCAACATAATGCCTAATAAAATTAATGATTCATTGCTTACAATACATAACATCGCTAAATGTAACAACCCTCCCTAGCAAAAATGGACAAACAATGAGTATGACCAGAACATATCACAATTACACACTGTATAAATGATTTTAAAGTAGCAAACTCATAAATTTGTTACCTTGCAATTTCCTGGTATATTTTAATATACTCTGAATGCTTGCTTTTTCAACATCAAGGCTCGGCTACGAAAAAGCATAGGTTGTGAGAAGAGGTCGAACTCTGCGTACTGATATTGACGTCACCAGTAGTTGCTGAGATGAGCAATTTCTAGTCGAAAGTTCAGCTCCTTAAAGGCAATATCAAAACAGATATCAAAATCATAAAGCAATCCGTCATCTTTTACCAGTGATTTCATTTCATTTCTAAGAATCGTGCAACAGAACATGTAAATATAACTTCTTCGACCTCCTACAGATCAAACAGCATGTTTCTTGTTACGTTGACATAGAATTTTGACAGATCCAAAACCATAAGAATAAGCATCCCAGTGATCTTTTTGCTGACCGTTTCAAGTCGGTGCTTCTTTTGATTATCCTTTTTGTTATTTATGTTTCATGTTTATCTTTGTTATGCTGTATTGTCTGTCCCGTGTAGCCTTGTAGTCCCCTGCTGGGAAAGGGCTGATCTCTTGACTCATACAAAAAACACCCGAAGATCACCCTCTGGCATCACGAGGCTTGCCGTGCTTCAACTAAATAAAGCAAAATACATCTGATACTGAAGCCTCGTTTTTGGACCTGCATTTGTTCATTTCTAATGATATTGTTTCTACCAAAATTTATGATAAACGTGACGATTTTGATTTTGAAATTGTTAATCTCCCCTTTTTATATGGTGATGTTCCTCGCTCTACATCCTATGAAGTTTATATTTCTTAACTCATCCGATTTGTTAGAGCATCTGGCCATGCTGCTTACTTCAACACTCGCAATCAACTTTTAACTCAGGAACATCTTTAACAAGGCTATCAGTATCATAAACTTCGCAAAATTGTTTTTCTAAACTTTACCGCTGATACAATGATTTAATATCTAAATTCAGTATTCGACTAAAATCTCCCTTGCGCCAGGGGCTTTCAGAACAAGAGTTTTATGGCGACTTAGCGTATGAATTAAAGAAAATTGTTGGCGCAGTTTGCTAAAATAATTTCTCATTATAAGAAAATTGGTTATAACATTAATGTATTGCAAGAAACTGCATGCTTGTTAGTCAGCCAAATCACGGTTGGCAACTTCGCTTTCCTCTTTAATTGCATGCCGGATTGTATCGATTCCTGATCTTTGCATTCTTCCTTTCTTTAGTAGCTACAATTTGGTACCAATAAAATGAATTTAAGCCCGACAATAGCTTAGGCTGTTCTCCGTTCTAAGGCGATGTTTCTGCTGTTAATAATTCATCTATGATGGGTGCTTGTTTTGCTATTCAGTCAATTGTATCCTTCTGGTTTTACAATCATCTTGATAACGAAGAGACAGCAGGTTGCTTTATTTTAAAAGTCTTCCTGAAATCCTGCTTTATACCATGGAAAACCGGGAAACCAAGTTTTTCCAGGAAGGGGGCGGTCCAAGCTTTTCCAGTGGAGGGGTCCTATTGCTTATTCCTGTAGAAACTGTAGCCTTTTTGATTTTCCTGGGGGGAGGTAGGGACACTCTGTACCTCCCTCTGGAACCGCCCATGATGCGTTTATGTTAAAATATGCAGTTGTTGATGACTTGTTGTTTATTGTTACTCCCATTGTGAGAGTCTGTAATTGTTCTATTATTTGTTGTACGTTACTTTATATCCATTCTAGTTTTGCAATCGTCTTGGTGGGGAAGAGAGAGCTGGTTGCTTTGCTTAGTTTGTCTTCCTGATGTCTCGTTATTGTTGTGTGGCTCTTCCTCGCTGTGCCATGGGTTTGTTTGCAGTTTGTGGTTGTGATATTTCCTGATCATACTCACTCACTATTTTGGCCAGTATAGTCAGGGCCCCTAGGGACAAAAAATAGGTCCCGTGCGAATTGTGTGCCGATTTATGGTGACCTATATCAAAACCTTCAATGGAGTCTTACCTTTGATTTAAAGGTGGTCACCCATCTCAAATCCGCGTCTGAGGCTAGTTATGACGTCATAAATATGGCGACCATAATGAGAAACCGCTCGTTAATAAAAGCTATGGTTTGTGTTGGTATGGTCATATTTATCCAACACGAAACGTTTTTTTAACATAATATCAATTATTTTAGTCATATGATGGTTACATAAATGCTTTACCTGACTTTGACAATGAATTATTTCTCGATAACTATATTTTGCATGCAAAATACCATAGATTTCCTATAAATACCCAGCTTATCGGGCCACCTTTAGACTGATGGCTGAGAATGTTATTGCCCCCACCCGGGAATTTCGCAAACTTATCCTATCTAAAAGAAGATTTCAATCTGTGTCTTTTAATAGATGTTTGCACTATGTTCACCGGGGCGTTAGTCTCTGACAGCTGGTTACACATGTTACCATATTAAATTTAGAAAAAAAAGAAAATTAAAAGTTTGAGCTACAGAAAGAAGGCTAATTATTTAAATTACTCATATGGTCTGCATATTGACTACTTTAGCTACATATAAATTCTTTTGGAGCAAAATTACAGCTTCCTGTGGTGATATGTGTGTTACTTTAATTAGATTACCCTTTAAACATGAAAATTGTGACCAATATCATTTACTTTTTAGCTGATATGTGCATTTTCAAAAATGTTTTGATAATTTTATACTAACAAACTCATCTGGGTTAGAGAAAATCCAAAGTTTGCTTTTAACCTTAAGATAAAGTGTCTTATACGAGCAATTATAAAAACAACCCAAAGGCTGCACCAAATTTCAAGGAGCCGAATTTGGTAGGCATCATTTAAGTAAAAATATATGAAAACATTTGCTGCTGCTGGATATCTTGCATTTTTGGGATTGTCTTGCTCATATTATAAAGAATTATAGATTTTGCAGGTTAAACAACAAAATTGGATCGCTTGTTAAAGGCTGTAACATATGTTACATGACATAATAAATGAGCAAGGACATTGACTTGATGTAAGAAATGATATTTCAGGAAAAAATGAATATAATTCGCATGTTTTCCTAGCTAAAGTCTCTAGCCTCTGGTGCTTAAATCTTAGGTATTAATGATTATTAAGCCCCTGTACCTTTGGTCAGATGTTATGAATATTTGTTTTCAATATTTCTTAATATGAATAATTCTAAAATAAAGATACTTCCTAGAGGAACATAGGAAAAAATCTTTTCACATTTAAACAGTACAATTTAGTAAATGTTCCTTTCTAATGTAAATATTCTGAACTAATCCTTATCCAAGTCATATACATGTACAATATCGATTATTATTTTTGCTTCTCTGGTAAAATAATTTTCCTCCTCATATCATAAAAACCAGAATAATCATCAAACAAGAATTTGACTGCAAGCTGAGTAATGACCTGCTCCATCCCAAACCAATTTAGACATATTCTATCGTATGTACCGATTCAAGGCGCGTCGAATAGGAGATGTTTGCACACTGTAAGCATGGGTGTTAGCCTATATCAGCTTGTTACATATGTTATTTTATCAATTTGAGAATAAGAAAATTGAAAGTTTGAGGTACAGAAAGAAGACATTAAAACTAGCTAATCAATGAACATTCTAATAGTCTGCAAATTACTGGATGTCTTTACTACATATGACAGCTGTTTAACATAAATACTGCTACATGTTGTATTATGTGCGTTAATGAACTGAATTATAATTTAAAAGTGATATTTTGGCTATCGTCATTTAGTTTAACGACTGATCTGAGTTGGTTTCAAACCGTTTTAGATTAAATTTAACAAACATGTACTCAATTGACGAATACAAAACCAAAGTTTGTTTTTCTATCTTAAATATTTTGTCTTATATGAGCTAATGCACAACCCTACCCCCAGTTTTGCAGAGGAGCAAATTTTATGTTCGCCGCTTAAATAAAACACATATAAAACAATTGCAGAGTGTTGATATTTTACATTTTCTTAAACAGTCTTGCGCATATATCATCAAGTTTCTAAGATCAGGACACTTATTAAAGATGTCAATGTGCCATGATGCCACAACCAGGGCTCTGATCGGATTCCATGCACTTTCAGGTGCTGGTATTAAGTAGTTCAATGTCAGGAAAGAGCAAGACATCATATTGGCAGGCATTTAGCTATGCTGGAGACTCTATCCAAGAAGCATTCTTTCACCTCGGCTCAGTGCTCTTAGAAAGCACTGTGGCGGATGCACTAGAGTAATATATTTGTAAATTGTTCTGACCTCTTGGCTCTCGTTTGTGATGTCTAACTAAGAGTTTGTTACTTTCCCATTGGTATCCTGGGTCAGGGTGTGGTACTTGATTGTATCGATTCCTGATCTTTGCCGTCTTTCTTATTTTGCATTAGCCAGTCACCGATACTCACTGCGTTGAGGTGGTGGATGTTTTAGAGAAAAAAGCTGAATTGCAAGAACTACCACTTCCAAGAGCTGTGTTTCTCGAAGGTGTCAAACGTGCGCAGTGTCAGTGAATCATTTGGAAAACCTCACCTGGCATTAATCTCGACAAATCAGTGCCTGACAATTATGGTTAGAGGCCGGACTGTGATAAATGTTGTCCCGTTATGATGACATTGCCCATGTGCGGATCCAGAGGTGAATAGGGGGTCCGGACACTCCCCCTGGAAAATAACAAGTACGTATATGGGTTTCTATAGAAATTAGCATTTGTACCCCCCTGGAAAAAGTTGGACCCCCCGCCCCCGGAAAATAATGGACCGCCTCTGGATCCTTTGTAAAGTATAAGTATAGTTTTATCAGCAATAAAACCATTAGAACCCCTCTTTAAACTGTAAAATAAGCTAAAGACTAAATAAAACTGACAAAAATTCCTGGATCCTCTCATGTTGCCTCCTGCCTCCGAAACCCCTCTGCAGCTGATAAAATGTGGTTGCAGCATGTCTGTATTTGAAACATCTCGGCGTAAGTACAAAGCAAACCATTTATATTGTACTGATTTGTGTTGCTGTGGAGCAGAAGAGGACTCATGTAAACTATTGCCAGTGATCAATATGCTTATGACTTTTGAACAACTATTTTCATATGGATTCAGATATTTCTTTAGCCGTATCGACAAGAATGCCTTATTGCCCGAGTTTGACCTTTGAAGAAGCATGCGAAAGATAATTCAGATCGTAATAGTTTTCTAATGCCCTAGCTATCGAAGTACAATGGGTCACTTGTAGAGGGGTTTATCCTTATTTCCATATCATGAACTATTAAGTAGACTCTTTTAACTTTTGATCCATCAGTGGTCGAAATCGGACTATAATGAGTTTGGTTGATAATGTATGCAAATGATTATTACTACTATCTTTTATTTGGGTGTAGGATAAGCAGCTACAGATAAACAAAAAGCTTTGAAGCGTGACTCTATTTACAATATTGATATGTTGTTCTAGAAAAAAGAGTTTCAGGCATTTATTTACATTTACTATAAAAGCTTTGACATGCACATATTCTCTAGCCAGACTGGCTCATTTTACATATTCTGCATCAATCGTTTAAAATAGAAAGGCCCAAAGGCCATTGGTCAGAGGTCGTAGTACATCTATATATATATATATATATATATATATATATATATATATATATATATATATATATATATATATATATATATATATATATAGAGTGAGAAATAGGCTAATGCACCAAACGAGATATCTTTCCTGTGGCACTGGATCCAGTAAAGGATGCTAAATTGATTTGAGAAATAAATATAAAAGGATATAAATCAAAAAACAGTGCTAAATTTATTTTGAAACTAAGCGCTTTCGGCTTTCGCCTTCATCAGAGTTTCAAGACACAATAGATTAGGTGAATAGTTAACAAAATATAACTATATACATGTATTATGTGATAATTTAAGCCCTAAAAAGGGCCCAGCTATTGTACGTGTATTTTCGCAAATATGACTGCACAATATTAATATATTAAATACAGCGTACAAAATTGGCGTTCTGGCAAGAAATGTCTTGTACGAAAATATGTGTAGAACAGAAGTCTAAAAGATCGTCAACAACAACACAGCACACCAAGTGTTCTACTATATGACCAGATAGAGTCAGTCACCCTTGTTGATGCCAAATGGACACAGGGTGTTCAGACGCCGAATCCAGTAGCTCTCACGGAGTTTCCTGGTCGAATCTGACCACTCCTTGAAGACTTCTTGAGTAATGCCTCTGTCTGCTGCCTTGAACACAACAAGGAGTGGTCAGATTCGACCAGGAAACTCCGTGAGAGCTACTGGATTCGGCGTCTGAACACCCTGTGTCCATTTGGCATCAACAAGGGTGACTGACTCTATCTGGTCATATAGTAGAACACTTGGTGTGCTGTGTTGTTGTAGACGATCTTTTAGACTTCTGTTCTACACATATTTTCGTACAAGACATTTCTTGCCAGAACGCCAATTTTGTACGCTGTATTTAATTCATTAATATTGTGCAGTCATATTTGCGAAAATACACGTACAATAGCATGGCCCTTTTTAGGGCTTAAATTATCACATAATTCATGTATATAGTTATATTTTGTTAACTATTCACCTAATCTATTGTGTCTTGAAACTCTGATGAAGGCGAAAGCCGAAAGCGCTTAGTTTCAAAATAAATTTAGCACTGTTTTTTGATTTATATCCTTTTATATATACATGTTTATATATATATATATATATATATATATATGTATATATATATATATATATATATATATATATATATTATATATATATATATATATATATATATATATATATATATATATATATATATATATATATATATATATATATATATATAAGCATAAGAGATTATATTTCACCGTTTATAATCAAAAAAAATGTTTTCATTCAGTCCACTGTCTTTTTATTCGTAAATCGTGACAGCATTTACGTCCCACCCTCGAACTGACTTCACCCTATATTTTGTATGTTGCGATTTAAAAGAGTTTGCATTCAGTCATGATAAGGCTACCAGTTCATTAAAGGAATATTTCCAAGCGTTGGAAATGGACAAAATGCATATATATGTGGTAATTACATATAAGGCGTCATTTCAATGACGTCATCTTTTTGTTCTGATGCGAAGACAATATGGGCGACATGTAAATTTTAATTATTTAACCCCTAAGATAAAATTTGGTGCATTTCGACTGAAATTGGCACACAAAATGCAAGAAAGTCCTGATCCCCATAAACAACAATGGACATACCGTTTAAATTGCACTGATACAATATACGCTATTTTGATGACGTCATAATGACGTCCAGATGTGAAACCCAGATAGGTGACCAGGTGATTTTAATTAGTTATCCCCTAAAGTTTGATTTGGTATAGGTCACCATAAATCGGCATCAAATTCGCACGGGAGTCCCAATCACCCCTGACTAGTAGATACATTCTATAATAATTAAAAAACTTTTTCACCCAGGACCCTTATTTGAAATAGTGTTTTTAATGGTATTTGTGCTAAAACAAAAACGATCTGCTATTTATTTGGAAATTAAAACCTGTTCCCTGAATATATGCCATGGATTAACGCAAGCTTATCGACTCACATCAGAAGGAATAAACTATTAGTACATAAAGGGTTAAACAATACAATTGACTTGTCCTTAGTCAAGCATACATGATATCTTTAAATATTTCTCGATTTCTCTTTTATAAAAATATTTATTTGACCCTAGGGATGCGAGGCAATATTGGAAATGATGTTCATTTGGTTAGGATACTTCATCAGGCTGCCTTGTCGACGGGATACAAACATTTCCCCTTAGGGATGCTCGTGTAACTGCCAATTTCCGTACAATGACAAATATAATTTTGTATATCAGTCTTAGTTTTTAATATGTTCTTATAAAACAACATACTATAGATATGAAAAATTCTTACAGAAATGGTAGATTTTGTTTTTTTAATATATTTTCAAATACTTCTTTTCGAAACACGTTGCTTTTCCCGAGAATATAAATCAGATTCCTCCTAATGTATTTTTCCGATTGACCGGTCAAAGAAGCATCTTGCCATATGATCCTGTTAGAATATAATCTCACCATGTCACGCTGGACTTTATAAACTCATCTTTTTAGCGTCTCTGGTGGTTTACGAACTAATAAATATAATCACTTCAATATCAGTAAGATAGGACGATTTACAGATCATAAAACAGAACTAATTTGATTGCTCTCTTCTGTCGAGAACTATAAGAGACGTCGCTGCTTATAGAGACGTTTCAATTTTCTTGATTACAGCTGTACGAAAGGTGACAAATTAAATTAAAGTCTCGTGCGCATGTCAGTATAATTGGACCTACTGAATCGTCACAATATGTTTTATAGGTGCCCGCTACTAAAATATACCGAAGAAAGAACATTCTGCATGGGGACTGAAATAATGTTTTCTGATGTCTTAACAAAATAAATTTATATTCTGTTATCAATTATAAATCTAGTCTTTCCATTAACAGCGCATAAAAGTACTAGCATATCCAGCAAGTCGTGACACTTTAAAAAATTATGGACCCTCTATTTTAGTCTTTTGATTGCAGTTGATATTAAGTATATGAATGTGGTCATTAGTTTCAGGTCGAACAGCCTCCATGCGAGCTTTTAACAACAGCAGAATCTAGGGTGAAGATTTGACCAGCAAAATTAATTCAAGCACCATCCTTCTCCCCAGTGGCTCCGACTGCTGTCCATTCTAAGGCGGTGAATATGTTGTTATTTATTCATTGTTTGTTGCTGCTCCCATTGTTTGTGAGAGTTTAATGTTATGTCCTTGTTTGATATGCAGTACTTTTTGTGTTTTTACTAGTTTTGCAATTTTTTAGTTAGGGAAGAGAATGAGCTGGTTACTTTACTTTTATTGTGTTCTGGATGTCATGTCACTGTTTTCATTTTTGCCTCTTCCTCGCAGTGCCCTCTGTTGGTCTGCAGCATTTTCTACCTTCTAAACCTTAATTTCAACGGATCAATATTTCTTGAATTATCTTGGTAGATGGTCACCCATAGGACCGTGAGTGCCAAGTAGCTACTGACATGGTAACCGAACTTCTGCATGGGATCGCAATCTTCGAACAACTGTAAAAGGGGGCCATCCAATGTGGTGAAATTCCATCTAGTTGCTTAGGAGGAGAGGTTGTTTGAAGCAAACTGTTGACTGATGGACGGATAACAGACGGACGACGACGAACGACGGAAATCAGAGGATCACAAAAGCTCACCTTTAGCTCATGGCTCATGTGAGCTAATAACAAACAAAAAGTCACACGTTCGTTCATTGGCGAATAAGAACGCGAATGGTACATGTATGTGACCTTGCCTGGAGTCAATTGACGTCATTGTTATCTTAAAGTGACGTCATCGCGTTATGTTATATTCTCAGCGTACCAGGAACGTACGCATGTACGTGCGCTTTGTTTTAATAAAAATGCGAAAATGGTGAGCAAGAAAAAAGAAGCCATTATTTGTGCGCACATGCCAGCTTGTATCTTATGCTGGATTCTGGCCCATTTACAAGGATCTGTGAAATCACAATGCAATGAATAAACTGTCATGTCTACAATTCATCAGTCACTTTGAACATATTTTCTCTCAATCACATTCTGCAATGCATATGCTTTCAGTATATGAAAATAATTATCTTCAAACAATATTGTTAAACACTTTATGAATATTGTTAATATCAATATTGTTAAAATTTCAATATGACATATGCACAAAGCAATACCATATGCTTGATGTTTCAGTTGATGAAACTGTAGTTTAGGCACTGTCGCAAGAAAAGTGAGTTTTGTCATACGCGGATATCATGAAAGTAGAGCAGCATGCATATCTACACAACATTATCTGTACAATTGCTGTTCGATTGGTAGAAAGCAAATAACATAAATGCTTACTGAATTCAAATTTACCCGAATTTATGCAGTCTCTGTAACTGAGTTCATTCTGTATTTGTCGGAAACACAGACGTTTTCTAATAGTGATGATGATTTTGACCGGTCAACGTGAAAAATGTATTTGTCCACTATGCATGAAGTCATTCTTTAGATATGCGTGCTAAACTTTCCACCAGCCTTGGTGTGTAGTTGTTTTGCGTGAGTCTTAATTAGCCCAGATACTTTAAGTACGCGATCAGTTAAGGTTCTGACGAGACTGCGCCGATGCGCAGTCTCGTCCGAACCTAAACTGTTCACTGATGCAATAAGTACCCATTCTCCAGGACGTTCCTCATTTGTCAAATGAAGTGTGGTAACGTTGACTTTCTCTTTGTGATATCACTGAAGGAAGGATAATAGCCTGTCATTATCTTCATATTATTGGGCCTTAAAATACCAAAGCACAAAAAAGACAAGTCAATTTGTTGATGCTGATCATGATAAACCACACAAATATGTTTTCACCCTCTCTGACTAATACACTCGTATATTAAATGTGATTATTGGATGCTGCCTTAGTGAAATTTCCAGTATATATGATTTTGAATTTAGAGTGCTGCGTGAACATGCCCGTTGAACCTTTTATAAACACTTTTCATCAACCAATCATAACGACTGTTACAGTAGTAGGACATATTTAGTAACTGCTGAAAAATATACACACTATAAGGCCAGAATGTTTTATAAGTTGATTTACAAACCATCCTTCTGTAATTTTCCGGAAAGTAGACAAAAAATCAAATTTAATTTTCTATTTTTTTTATTTTATTCACCGACTCTCAATATTATTTGTTTCGTTGAAAAAAATAACATATTTTTGAGGTTCTGTCTGTGACTTTTTGAGAGTGACACTGAGAAAAGTGATTGTCCTGTCCCAATTTTTTGAAAAATGATGAAATATTTAAAGATTTAATGCAGACTGTTGGTTTACCCTTCTAGTTATACTGTTTTTTTCAGGAGGTAATAAAAAAAAACTTTGAAAAAAAGAGCTCTGAAAATTTCAAAGCTTTTTTTTCTTCTTTTTTTTTTCGTCCCCACGACCCTAAATCTGAAAAAAATCCGTAAACCAACTAATAAAACAATTCGGGCCTAAAGTGCTAAGTTCCATAGCTTTTTACAATACTCAGAGCATTCTAAAGCATTTGCTGCATACCTATCGTTTTAAAAAATAATCTTTAGTGCGAAATCGTATTAGTATCAATTTGGCAAATATATTTTACCCACTATCACAACAGTTAAACAGCGCAAAAAATAATAATTTACAAAATGATACCAGTCTGACGTTATGTTTATACTTAGCATCTTTACTGCAGACATGTTTATGTTTTAATCGTATTAGCACTTTCAAATAATTGAATATCTCTATATTGGCATCGACTCTAAAAGGTCTCACTGTACTAATGCATTTTCCTATATAGTTTAAGGCTCAAAATACACGCGTATTTATACAGGTCATCTCCTTAATCATTAACAACACTTTTTCCTGTTCAAAAACGCAAGAGAAACAGTGAAAGTCCAGGTTTCGCGAGATTGATTTTCTAAAATATAATAGAGACCGTTCTTTTTTCTCAAATTTCCTGCTGCTCTGGCCCAAAAATACACTGGCCTGAAAAAATCTCTTTTCCGAAAGTGGAAACAATACAGAATTGTTGTTGACTTTTTGTTTATTGTTACTCCCATTGTGGGAGTCTGTAATTGATCTATGTTTTGTTGTGCGTTACCTTATGTCCATTCTAGTTTTGAAATCATCACGAAGGGGCAGAGAGAGCTGGTTGCTTTGCTTTGTTTGTCTTTCTGGTGTCTCTTGATTGTTTTGTGGCTCTTCCTCACGATGCCATAGGTTTGTCTGCAGTTTGTGATCGTGGGTTTTCCTGATCATAATAACTTACCAGTTTTATACTCTCTCATGTATGCTACTAGAGGAGAACATGTAACACATATTCATAATTGGAATACCTGCAATTTGTCTATACCGTTTCAAGCCAAATTTAATTCAGAGATATCTTGAATCAAGATATCTTTCGAAGTAGAAAGAAGGAAAAGATCAGTCAATGGAATTATATCGCTTCTCAAAAATAACAAATAAAGGGGTAATAAACCCTTTTAGGTATCACTGTACCATTAGACGCCGTGAGTTTGGATTCAAAGGATTTATGAGCGTTAGAAACAAGTCCAGGCGTACTTTGGCCATCTGCTGATACCTGGTCATGATTTATTTTACATACTAGAAGCTCTACTTTAGCCAGACAGCTCCTGTAAGTTGCATATAAAAATAGTAAGTGAGTATGATCAGGAAATACTACAATCACAAACCGAAGACAACCCCATGGCACTGCGAGGAAGAGCCACCCAGCCACCACGACACACCAGGAAGAAAAATTAAGCAAAGCAACCAGCTCTCTCTTCCCCATCAAGATGATTGCAATACTAGAATGGACATAAAGTAACGCACAACAAAATATAGAACAATTACAGAATCCCACAATGGGAGTTACAATCAACAACGAATCAGCAACATCAGAACCGCCGCCTTAGAACGGATATCAGCCAAAGTCTCTGGGGGGGGGGGGGGGCTTAAATGCATTTTATTGGTACCTTTTCGCCCTAGATTCTGCTAATTTTGAAGAACAAAAAAAATGTTAAGCTCGTATGGAGGATTCCTAACTATTGCAATGTTTCATCAAAGAGACATTTAATCAAATGAACGCACTAAGGTGAAACAGAGAAAAGGGCTCACGACTGTCAGATAGTCAGAGCTAAAGAAAATCTCATTTTGAGTCACGGTGGGCCCAGCTACAGCTAAGCATCGGGCACCAACCCATCGATTTAAGCTTTACATCAGAGTCGCCATTGAGTCTGAGGCCTCACCCATCGTCGTGCAATTAAAGAGGAAAACATATATATATATAAACCGTGATTGGGTTTACAACCAGGCATGCAGACTGACGCATGAAATCCAAGTTATATCCAACTTTTTTTATAACGTTTGATAATCTTTTTGAATTGATCACTAAAATTAGATTTTCCAACTATTCTTTGGAATTTATAATCTAAATCTCCATAAAATAGAGGTTCTGATATGCCCTGTTGTAGAAGAGTTTTTAAACCAATATTGTATTTAATAATTAACTCTGAGTGTCTGTGGTAGAATTTTGGAAATGCTTTTCGAATTATATGATATCGATAACCTTGTTTTAATAACTTAGCAGTCAACAATAGGGTTCTGTTGTTGAGGTCATCAATATTAGAACACAAATTGCGGAATATATACATCATAGGAAGAGGAGTGGGGAATCTTCATCAAAATATTGGAAATTTACTATTTCAAAAATCAAAAGCATTCCATTTATCATATATCTAGATGAAACTATGCCATTCGTTATGGACAAGTCCAAGTCCAAAAGCGAAGCTTATGTATCAGCAGAATTCGCTTTATTTAACTGAAATTAGGCGGGATATATCTGACTAATCATTTGTTCAAAATAAGGATTATCAATATTAAGTTAGTCATCTAAATATCTGTAGGTAAATTAAAAAAAAAATAATATGAGTTTGATTATTGTCTGACAGAGACACCATGAAGTCTCTTTCATAACAAAGCAAAAACAAATCTGCAACAAGAGGAGCACAATTAGTTCCCATTTGAATACCTATAATTTGTCTATATAATTTCGAGCCAAATATTATAACTATACTCTCAAAAAGATAATGAATAGCATCACACATTTTCTGACGTGACCACAACTTATATTATTAAGATTGTTCAGAAGTAAAAAAGGTACAGTTCTCATTACAAGCCAAATAAAGTGAGCCCTCTCTCTTAAAAGTTTGTTCAATTAATTCCGTTAGTTTTTCTTTGATTAAATTATGCTTATTCGCCTTTTGCAAGATTATGTTCTAATGTTAGTATCCCCCCAAAAAAGGATAACTTTTTAAATCATTTTTAAAAAGGTTATTAAGATCAAAAACTTTGTAAATAATTCTAAAAACTACCACATACACTCAGAGTTCATAGATAACTACAATATTGGTTTATAACCCTTTTTCGTATAAGAGCTAATAGTTTTTTGGCGACTGAGTTTAAAAATTAATAAAAAAATGTTTCGAAAGTAAGAAAGACGGCAAAGATAAGGAATCGATACAATTAAGTACCACACCTGACCCAGGATACCATATCAGAAAGTGGCAATATACAATCACCACAAACGGGAACCAAGAGTTCAGCCAGTTCCCAGCAGGTGATGACAAGGGAGCAATGAACAGACGCGAAAACATGAAATGACATAAATAACACAAATGATCCTCAAAACAAGTACCGCCTGGGAACGGTCAGTAAAACTATTTTACTGGAGGGCTTAAAAAAGTAAGTGAGTATGATCAGGAAATACCACAATCACATACTGCAAACCAACCCACGGTACCATGAGGAAGTGCCACAGAACATTTATAGTAACAATACATCTGTAAGACAATAATAGCAAAGCAAACAGTTTTCTCTTCCTCTTCATGATGATTGCAAACTAAGAAAGAGGGCAAAGACTAGAATGGACACTAAGTAATGCATAACAAAACAAAGACAGAACAAGCAATGTGAAGTACATTAAACAATAAATCAACAACAACAGAACCATCGCCTTAGAACCGAGAGTAGCCTAAGCCACCAGGGGCTTTAATGCATTTTGCTAGCGCTTAATCTTCTCCCTAGATATACTGTTGTTGTTAAAACACAAAATTGTTTAGTTCGCATGGAGGCTTCCTAACTAATGCAATGTATCATCACAGAGAAACACTCAAATCAAATTAACACATTATGATGATACTAAGAAAAGGGCTTATTACTCCCTGAGTGTCAGAGCTAAGGAAAACCACAAATTGAGCTACGGTGGCCCCAGCCAACGACAAGCATCAGACACAAACCAACGGATTAAAGCTATACGTCAGGGCCGTCATTAAGTTTGAGGCCTGACCCACCGTCGTGCAATTAAAGAGGAAACCATAGCTATCAATCTAGATTGGGTTCACATCCAGGCATGCAGACTGTCGCATGATATCCATGTTGTATCCCACTTATTTATAACGATAAATAATATTTTAAACTGATCACTAAAATTAGGCTTTCCAACAATTTTTTTTTAATTTATAAACTAAATCGCCATAAAATACAGGTTCTGATATGCCTTGTTCCAGAAGAGTTTTTAAGCAAATATTGTATGTAACAATCACGTCTGAGCGTTGGTAATAAATTTAGAAAAAGCTTTACAGAGTTTATGCTATCGATAACCTTGATTTAGTAACTTAGAACTAAAAACTGTTTCTGTTGTTGAAGTCATCAACATGAGAACATACTCTTGCAAAACGATTAATTTGTAAAATGTATTTAAATCCTAATTTAGTGATCAATTCAAAAAAATAATCTAACGCTCTTCAAGAATGGGATATAAAATGGCTACCATAGGACAGTCTGTATCTTTGCACAGTTTATAGCTATGTGATTTTATCTTGTGTTGATTGCTAATATATATTGATATACAAATAAATTGAAACTTAAAATAGAAGTTCTGTCAAATAAAATATACTTTACAAAATTATATAAGGGACATATTTTTAATCCGATAGTACACTATATTTATCAAGAATATTTATGTCGCCCATGACTTCATGTCTTCATTACAGCATCTAAAACAAACTTCACAAACTTAAAGCGCGTATTTTTAAGTCCAGTTTTGACATTTAAATGATATGTCTGCCTATCCTAAATATAAGCCATTTTCAGAGTAATTTAGAAACCGGAAATTACAAAAATAGACTTTGCCAAATGCTTTGGCTGTTTTTCGGGCCCACCAGGGTTTACCTGTTGGATTTCTGTTGCTCCCGTATTCAAATGTATTTACTGTTGAGTCCTTATCTTTACTTTATCACCTTTTTATATCTTAATTAATATGTTCTAGGAGATGATACATTGATAAGTTAGGGGTATTTCATGCTAAATATCTATGTCTTAATCAAAATCTGAATTAAGGGTGAGGTTTGCGCCGTGAAACCGGTTGATGCCCTCCTGTAAAATAGTTTTACTGACCATTCCAAGGCGGTTCTTCTTTTGTGGTTCAAATTATGTTTTATCTGTCTTGTTTTTGTTATGCCTTTGTGCGCGCCTGTTTATTTGTGCCTTGTTGTCTCCGGCTGGGAAAGGGCTGACCTGTTGGCTCTCGTTTGTGGTGTCTAATGGTGAGTTTGTCACTTTCCCATCGGTATCCTTGGTCGGGTGTGGTACTTAATTGTATCGATTCCTGGTCTTTGCACCCTTACTTACCTTATAACAGCACCAAGTGTTTTGTCCCTGTTTGTGAATGAAAATGGTGTTACCTATTTGATTAACCCAATGCTAGATTTTCTTGAGTTGAATTTTTAATTTCTACGGAAAAATGGTTTTGGGGGTAAAAACTGTTTTTACAAGCAAATATGCTTTTATTTTATTCTTTTGTCATGTAAATGTTTCCACAATTAATTGATACATCAACAACCAGACAATCTTATGAACCTGGCTTAGGAGATTTTTATGTTTAAAGTTTAACTTCCACTGATTTGAATAGATGTTACCCTTATCAAATTTGAGTAATAATTTGATATTAAGATGTGAAACTATTTCAGAAAAACAGTATCAAAATGACCCTAATATCTACATAAAATGCAGCATCAGAATTAAGGGTGAGCTTGGTACTGTGAAACTAATTTAAGCCCTCCAGTAATTTTCTTACTGGCCGTCCCAAGCAGTTCTTCTTTTATGGATTTTTTTTATTTTTGTATTTGTCTTTGCCATATTGTCTTATCCGCGTGTTGTAGCCGTGCTGGGGAAATAACTGACCTCTTTGTTAGCCTGTATGTGACATTTTGTTGTGATTTGGTAACTTTTCAATACGGTATCCTGAGTCAGGTGGGGTACTTGGTTGTATCGATTCCTGTTATTTACCTTCTTCCTTACTTGGTATTGCAATCCTGAACTAGTTTTTCAATCGTTGTTCCCTTTTATATATACATGCATCTGACCTGTATTGTTTAAATGAAAAGAGGTATATATTATTAATAGGTTGACACTACTCTCAGGTCATCTCCATTCAACAATAAAGTTACCAATGCGTTTGTTTGTGTCCCTTTTGTGTAATATTTGCTAAACGTATACTCGCACCAAAGACCACCCTTTAGAGATTGGCAACATGAAAGAAATTCCATTTCATTCTCCATCTACTAGTCACACGAGCACCGTCACGCGAATATGACATTTTATTCATTTGCGGAATAACAATTTCTTCATCGTGCCTTGCAGTTGAAATATCGATATCGATACTCCATTCTTCTTCATGATCGTATACGATGTTAGTACTTCCTTTCTCTGAAACGAGCAGGCGCTGATCAGTCTGCGCAGGTGCGCAGACTGATCAGCACCTTCACGTTTCCAATACATAAATTGGCATGTTTTCATTTGACAGAGCTCATATATAATACAAAGAATTACTTTTAAGACTCCACTGATAGTTATTAATGATATAAAGGTTTGTATTCTAGTCAATTTCAATTAGATATTTTATTTTGTTTTGTCATCGTAAAAATGAAATAAACGCGCTTATTGAAGGTTGGGAACAGGCAAGCGCCAGCTTTCTTGCCCATCATTATAGCTGATAAAATGTATGCTCAATGAAGAGACATATTAAATGAGTCATCTAAAGAAGAATAAATTTGAAACTTTTATGAAGACGTCAATTTTATATATCATGGACTATTAAAGAGGAATGTTTTTATTCAAAATTTTCAATATTTTCTGTTTCTCACCAAAATCATTTTCCATACGTAGAGAAGTAAAACCCAGGGTGACGTTTTTTTACAAGAAAGTGTAGAAGGCAGCTAGAGTTAGCTTCAATCTGCCTATTCTGGCTAAAGTAGAGAAGAGGGCAAATATCAGGAATCGATCATCCAAGTACCACACCTGACCCTGAGTACCATATCGTAAAGTGACAAAAATACAAGAAAACACAAGAGGGTAAGCCAATAGGTCAGCCCTTTCCCAGCAGGTGACCACAAGACTGCAAAGAACAGACAAGGTAGCTTAACAAAGACAAACACGAAGCGTAAGTAACAAAAAGGATCCACAAAAGAAGCACCACCTAGGAGCGGACAGCAACAAATTACTGGAGGGCTTAACATCTTTATTACGGTACAAACCTCACTCTTAATTCTGATGTGTATCAAGACACATAGATGTTTGATTCGGATAAAAGATTTCTAACGTATCGATGCATAATCTCCAAGTGCATACAAATCAAGATACTAAAAAGCAGATAAAACAAAGGTAAGGACTCAACAGTACCTACAACTTAATACTGGGGGCGAATGGAATCCAACAAATAACCCTGGTGGGCCTGACCAAAGAAAGGACATCAGGCCCCAACGCTCTCATCTACAGATAAACATGATTGGATCTATAACCAGGCATGCAGACTGTTGCATTGCATCTATATCCCACTCTTATATAGCGATGCATGTTCTTTTTGAATCAATCCGGAGAAGAAGTCTTTTCAACGATTCTTTTGAATTAATAAACTAAAAACTGTTATACATTATCTGTTGCCTTGTTGCGGAAGACTTTTTCTAAACTACATGTAACATTACAATGTAAATGAGCTAGCGCAAATGATAACGTGTATTAATTTTGAACATAAATGCTTCTAAATTGTCATTATTGTCGCAAAACGAAAACGAAGTGATACATATTTGAAACTCAGCCGTCTTTCATTTCTTTAAATGACATTATAATTCACTCGTATTTGCCCCCACTCTTTCTTGTCGCCACACAGTATTATTTCAAAAATAAATTATTAACCTATATTATCATTCTATAAGACGAAAGTAATAAAACCACATCATACGATATCAGCTAATAAAATATGATATATTAAACGTTTATCATTTTCTCTCTTCTTTCTCGAATCAGATTATACTTCAGGAGTATAACCCTGTACCTGGTCTTCAAACTCATAAACAATTGCCTCTCTACAGGTGTACGCCAAAATATTGCATTATTAAACAATGGGGATATAAAGTGAGAGGCGCAATGTTTTCTTGCACATCTGATCGGGATTTCCGTTGTTATTACCTATGTGAGATACTATTCTATGACACATACACGTACCAGCCCGTGGGGAAGATAAAAATCTAACAGCCGCACGTCGATCCGTGACGTAAATGTAATTTTGAAATGACGTCACCATGTCGCATCTCAGCAAATTCAGGATTTTTAGGAAGCCTTTCTCATGTTTTTTTTTCGAATATAAAATGAAGTACTTAGCAATAAAAAAGAATTCATTATTCGGTGATCCGCGGAACGGATTTTTCTATCCCATCCTCACATTTATGATATATCCTTATTATACCGTATCTGTTTCTCAAGAGTACCTTGGATCGCTGTGTGTTGTTAATTTGATTGAGTAATGAATTTCATTTTCGGATGTTCATCAACATGAAATTATGAACCCTACGGGTTTAATCTAAATCTGGTTGCTTTGCTGTTATTGTCTTACAGATGTATTGTTACTATAAATGTTCTGTGACTCTTTTTCACGGTGCCGTGGGTTGGTCTGCAGTGTGTGATTGTGGTATTTCCTGATCATACTCACTTACTTTTTGATGTTCATGAAGGGATACACCACATGGGTGTACTTCAAACATCCGTTCATGAGCCTCTGTATTTTTATGTAGAATGAAGAATTAAGGTTGAGGTTGGTACCGTGAAACGTGTTTAAGCCCTACAGTAATTTTCTTACTGACTTTTCGTTTGTGGGTCAATTTGTTTGTTTGTGTTTCATGTTTGTCTTTGTCATACTGTCTTGTGTGTTCCTTGCAGCCTTGTTATCACCTGCTGGGAAAGTGTTGTATGTGATGTTTTCTTTTGTTTTTTTCCCACTTTCCCACATGGTGTCCTGGGTCAGATGTGGTACTTGATTGTATCGATTCCTGAACCTTGCCTTACTTTGTTTTGTAAGTTCGGTCACTTGGTAGACTGGCCAATTTAGTTAAAAAGTGCAACGCTCTTGAATTATTGCATAAATGAATACATAACACAACACTCTTTGTTTTTAACTTGTTGGATATGTTTAAGGTCAATAATTTTCTAATTGTTTTTTTAATTCCATTATAATCTTTAAAGTTAAGCTTTAACCTGCTTCATTTCAAACTTTACCTATTAGAGAAGTTTTCAAGCTTTTGTTAGAATTACATTTAATAGCGTGGTTTAAAATTTGTTTGTTATTAATTTTAGATACTTTTTGAAAGTAATTGATGTTTAGTTTATGAGAGTTAATGAAACGTCATAATGCACAATTTGCTTTCAATATTTGATAAAGTGGACAAATAACTTGTAGGAAATTCTAGCTGCGAAAGGAACATGGAATGTAGATGAAGACTATGTAACTCGTATTGTTTGAGCTGCTTCAATGGCTGAAAGAAAGAAAAGAATACATTATATGTGGGTTTCAGCCCGAAAATAATTTGGCAACAAGCGGAGATATTAAATGCTGAACATCCGCCCATACAACTTATTTCTAGACCCAGTGCTACTTGCAAAAATATTCAGCTTTAAGTTATTTAATAAGCTTAACCTTCTGAAACAGAACAAAATTGGACCATGATTTAGATGAAGATACTTCATTGCGAAAACGTGATATAATAGTCCATATCGATTTACTTATGAATATAAATACTGACTTTAACTCCTTTCATGAAAATTGGGTTTCAAATGCTGTGACATTATGTGAATATCACTCTTATATATAGCCTAATCTTATATAAAATGGGATGTTGACAAGAATTGCAGCACACCAAAATCAAAAGTCTTGAAATATGTATGAATATTCTAAAGAAAAATTCTATATGACATGAATGATAATACTGTACGTCTGATCTGGTTCTGAAATGTTTGAGTTAGTAGACTGGTTAATTTTACTTCATATGATGTCTTCAATCCTCTTTTATTGCTCTGGCCTTCTTCAGCATTAGAGAGCTAAAAGTAATTCATGAAGTGAAATATATTTCATAAATATCTTTTAAATTTAAAAATAAAAAAATATAAGAAGAAAACTTGCATAAGTCTAACTAGATAGCTGCTCATACATGTAGTAACGAACCAAAATATCATGAATGTATCCCTTTTCATTCTGGATATCGGTTAACAGGTACTTTTGCATATATACTCGAGGACCAGATGTAATGCCATATAAGACGGCATCGAAATCCTTCGTAGGTCAACGTATTTAAAATGCAAAAATGACTAGTCCATACTTATGGTATCAATAGGTATGGTGGATACAGTTCATCAGAATAAAATTGTTTAAATTAGCGCCAATTTATGTGAAGACATTTTAAATGACAAATGTCATGAACAAAAGTAAAAGGTACACATCACATAAAACGTGCACTTATCGCATGTTAGGCGGCTTTGTTACCGAATCGAGCATGTACATTCGCACAGTCTAGCTTGAATCTTCCCTGTTACCTAGTACAGTGTTTGGAAATTGATGAATCGTCAGACCAACACTTAGAGTACTAGCCCCACTAAACAGGCTAGACGTTAAAAATGCCCAGATGCCAGTGTGAAAAGTACCTTTTTTCACATGCTTAGATTCAAATTATCCTGATAATGGCTTCTAATTGGCTACGAGATACATTCCATGACGAATGCCGATTGGTTAAAATGTTGTCAATGTCCAGCTGGTTGAGACGAAATTTTATTGATCTCAAAATGATAGCAAATAGATCAATTTTTACGATGGTTCATCAACATTTTCTATAATAAAGATCGAATCATTCGTTCAAAGGTTGATCATACGTTTCACCCACGACTGCGTAGATGGCATGCAAAATAATTAGGCAGCCTGGCTCTGTTATTGCTAAAGCTGAGAGGGACGTTCAATCCGCACTCGTTTACTTGTAGCTAGAAATAAGTGGGCGTGGCATATTATTCACAACACAAGGGTTCGCATGTTCGATCCTGCTCTCATCCTTTCAGATCAGACTGCAAAACATGAGCCTATTTTATCGAAGCTATTGACGGAATGTAAGACGATATGATAAAATGCATAATATGTGTAATGTCCAATGTATTGCAGCTGCTGTGGTTTCAGTTTTGGAAGTCAGTTACATTATGCTCCGTCATCATAAACAAAATTGACGTCATGCGTATTCATAATTGGCATCATGTGCAAAAAATCTGTAATGCTTCGAAATTGTATAAAAAGGAAAATACAATATTTGTCAAGAACATCTCATGAATCGAAAGGAACAGAATATTTCAGTGCCCTTTCATGAAATATACGTGCTTCGCTTCACTCAATGAAATAAATGTCATATTCATTCCGAAAATGTGAATATCCTTCATGTATTAGTTCTTTACTGCAAGTTATTTAATTGTGTGTGTTTTTTGTCGATGAAAATTACAAGAATGACTACTTCATTAGTTTGAGCTCGTGAAAATATATTATTTGAAGTACTTTGACAATGTACCTGTCAAACATTTTTAAGCCCTCCAGTAATGTTCTTACTGACTGCTCTAAGACGGTGCTTCTTGTGTGGATACTTTTGTTATTTAGTGTTTTATGTTTGTCTTTGACATACTGTCGTATCTGTTCCTTGCAGCCTTGTGGTCACCTGCTGAGAAAGAGCTGGCCTCTTGGTTCTCCTGTATATGATGTTTTCTTGTGATTTGTCACTTCACTTTCCCATATGGTGTCCTGTATCAGGTGTGATACTTGATTGTATCAATTCCTGATGTCGCATTTTCCTTACTTTGGTGATCAGTCAGGTGCATAACCTCCAAAAGTTAAAAAAATATATCACTTAAAGCAGTTAACTTTTTTTGCAACAAAAACAAAAAGTAACCTGTTTGAGTGAACGTGTCTTTTTTCATCTTCATATTCCCGAGTTACCGCAATTTTCACGGCCATGTGGGTAATTTCATCTGAAAGACCTATTACATAACTTTACGATTTTGCAATAAAATTTTGTACGCATCGTCTATAAATAAGTACGCGAGGTCATTGAAGTTCAGAAAATAAGCTACTTTTTAACCTGAATAAGTTATATTGTTGACGGCTTGCAATTTGACCTTGGCCTAAATAATTTCAGATATAACTAAATAAGTTACTTTCTGTAGCATTACTTAGAAATTATTGTTGGAAAGGCACAATTTTAACTTCCTCAAGTGATATATATTTTAATTTATAGAAGTTATGTCCCTGACTGGTGATAAATGTTAGTTAAACCGAAAATACAGACCTATGGGGAAAATGCTATTACTTGGTGCTATTTTTGATCAAGTATAATAAAACTGCACAGACATTCTTAGTAGTTTAACCCTTTGTTTACTAATGGAGTCTTCCTTCTCCTTCTGGTTTGATACACTAAATTTGGGATAGTCCGTTGTACATATCTAGGGGTGTTAGGTTATTTTTCTTTAAATAATGTATCTTTTTTTTTGTTTTTGTACAAAGATCGTTTTTACCTTGACAAACATTGTAGACTCTAATGAAATGCAGCATTATGCTACATTATATCTGGGTCTTCACTGTTGGTAAGAGTACTCGTCTAGGGGTTCCCCGAATAGATAGAGGATATTCAAATCTTTTTCATGAATGTGACATTTATTTCATCGAGTGAAGTGAAGAATGCATATTTCATGAGTGGCGAAGAAATAAATGGCATAATCATGACAACAATTTGAATTTTCATTTTAGCACTAAATGACGTCATACACGTTCACACGTTACATCATATAAATAATGACGTTGGATAATGTGCAATGTCGGCCAAAACTGAGACCATAGGAGCAGGAGGTAGAAAAAGTGAAAAATTCAGCAAATCCGAACAATTTAATTACCAAAAATTTGGTTGTGGTCTAACTAGGAAAATGAATACCCACATTTTGTGTGTTTGTCCACTACTATGAAAGTTACAGACGTTTGAAATTCTTAAGTGAGCTCAAGGAGCAGTAGACATCCAATTATCACCAGTGAAATACAATTTATATTTTCACGGCTGTGAAATACAGCTTTTTTTATATTTTCACGTCTGTAAAATGCAGCTTTATTAAAAAAAATAGGCATATTATTCAGTAAATATTTTCCTGAATTTCAATACTTTGTATATTATAATAAGGGTTAAATTAAACATGTTAAGTTGATTTTTGCATGGCAAGATATTTCAACATAACCATTAAAGCAAATTCAGCATCTCATCTAACGCTTTGAACTCTTACTCATCACTTATAAATGTAATTTAGAAACATTATCCTAACTTAGTGTTTATAAAAGGAATATAGATAATAAAGCAGGGCACATAAATAATAAACGTTTAAATTGAGTTGTTCTTATCGTAAGGGTATTTGACGTTTACCGTTCATGACTTAGATCTTTGATGCTGGAACAGGAGACTGATGCGATTAATGATCGAACATATTTGGGTGTTCAAAGGGTCATTCAAACATTCCTGATAAAACATTTGATGAAATATGATGAAGGGCCCACTTATATTACGGTTAGTTGCATCCGAAAACAATTGTACCAACAAGGTGAAGAATAATGTTGAATCAACCGAACGGTCTCGCTTCCCGCTTGATTTGTGGAGTTTATTTTCAGTTTAATTATGATCACACTAATATTAATATAGATACTCTGACACCCTTCTGAAAGCTAAAATTGAAACAACAAACAGAGACAACAAACAGTATGTCTAAAGTGTTTCGGTTATCTGAGAGCACACTTTCTTATAGTATTAGGTATTGATTTCGACCTACTTACACTTTTGGGTTAATTCCAATCAACCTACTGCAATTTTCTTTCCATTTTCCACAAAAGGGAAAAGCGATCCAAATTGCATATTCACTGGATTTCGTTGTTTGGGTGCATATCTCCTTTCTTTAAAACTGCCAAGAAACTCCGGATACACTAAAACAATGCTTCAAAGAATAAGCTGAGAAAAAATAAACAAGAATAAACTCTGTCTTGGACCTGTGTCGTCAAAATTCTGATTGTAGTTTGGGATATCTATTAGGAGAGGGTGTGAAAAATTTACTGCATCCCCCCCTCAACACTTCCACGTGCCAAAGAATTTTGATGATATTTGTGTTTCTGCAAGGTTTGTATAAAAGCAATGAAAGCTGTTGGCGTTACAGATTACACAAAGCAGGCACCCCATAAGTGTTGCGGATGTAAATTAAATGTAAAGTTCCACGTGTTGTGGACGTAAAAAATGTTCTAAGTTCAGCATCCATTATGAGAAAATTAATATCAAAACTGCACAAAATAGGAGGGGCACATCTTCAATATATCAGGAATCGGAAAAGAATATTTGAATAAAAAGGAATGAAAACTATTGGAGGAACAGATAATACAGTGTTAGCGCCCCAAAGGTGATGTAGGAAGTTATAATGTATAAAAGTAAGTGAGTATTATCAAGATATACCACAATCTCACACTGCAGAACAACCTACAGCATCGTGAGGAAAAGTCACAGAACATTAACAGAAACAAGACATCAGGATGACAATTAAAGCAAAGCAACCAGTTCTCACTTCCACAAAAAGATGATTTCAAACCTAGAAATAGCACAAAGTAATGCATACCAAAACAAAAACCAAATACAGAACCCCTCCCCCCCAAACAATTGCAGGTACATGGAACAATGAATTAATAATAACAGAACCAACGCCTTAGCACGGTCAGCAGCCTAAGCCACTGAGGGGTTGGTACCATGGAACTACTTTAAGCCCTCCAATAAAAATATTTTACTGACCGTTCCAAGGCGGTGCTTCTTCTGTGGATTATTTTCGTTAGGTATGTTTCATGCTTGGCATGCTTTCTTGTCTGTTCATTGCAGCCTTGTGGTCACCTGCTTAAAATGGGCTGGCCTCTTGGCTCTCTTGTGTGTTATGTTCTATTGTGTTTTGTCACTTTACCACGTGGTGTCCTAGGTCAGGTGTGGTTCTTGATTTTTGCCTCCTTACTTACTCTGAATGCATTTTACCTGCGCTACATTTTCGCCCTATATTATGTTGTTGTTAAACAGAAAATTTGCTTAGCTCGCATTGAGGCTTCCTAACTAATATAATGCATCATCACAGAGAAATAACCATATCAAATTAACACACTATGCTGAAACGAACAAAAAGGCGCATTGCTAACATATAGTTGGAGCTATAAAAAACCTCAAGTACAAGTATCAGGCACCAACCAAATGAATAAAGCTTTACGTCAGAGCCGTTATTGAGTCTGAGGCCTGACCCACTGTCGTCAGTTAAATTGGGTTTACAACCAGGCATGCAGGTTTTTGCATAATATCCATATTACATCCCAATTTTTATAACGTTTAATTATCATTTTTACATTAATTGGTCACTAACATTAGGCTTTCCAACAATTATATTAAATATATAAACTAAATCACTATAAAATACTGGTTCCAGTATGGCGTGTTGCAAATGAGTCTTTAAGCCAATGTTGTCACTGAGTGTCTGTGAAAAAGATATAAAAAGCTTTAGTTGATGGTATCGATAATATGGTTTTAATAACTTAGAAGGTAACAAAAGGACTGGTATCTTGGCTCTCTAGAGTGTGTTGTTTTTGTGTGCGTTTTGTCACTTTCCCATGTGTTGTCCTGGGTCAGGTGTGGTACTTGATTGTATCGATTCCTGATCGTTGCGTTCTTACTTACTACTATTGTTGAAGCTACCAACATTAGGACATATTAGCAAAATATCAGAGAACAACTCCAAAATAAGATCAATAATACATACTCTCACAAATCAAATGATTTGCGAAATGTATACATTATAGGAAGGGCAGCGAGGAACATCTCCATCAAAAGAATTGGGAACTATTTCAAAATTAAAACCTCCCTATTTATCATAAATTGTAGATTAAACTATGACATTCGTTATGGACAAGAATGGCCTTCAGTCCCAAAGGAATTTGCCTTATTTTACCGAAATTCAGGAGGATATATCTGACTTACCATTTTTCCGAAAAAAGAATCATAAATATCAAGCATATAAATTAGATATATTGAGGTAGAGTGAAGTGCTTCAACAACATCAGCTTGAATGTTGTCAGAAAGAGACAACATGAAGTCTCTCTCATAACAAAACAAAAACAAATCTGCGACAAGAGGAGCACAATTAGTACCCATTGGAGTAACTACTATTTGTCTATACAGCTTCGAGCCAAATCTTATAAAATCAATATATTTTCAAAAGATAATGCGGAGCATCATGAACTTTTTCTTTAAATTATATCTTTTAGGTTGTTCAAAAGTGAGCTATGTGCGTTTCTCATCACAGACCAAATAAAATGATCCCTCTCTGCTAAAAGTTCATTCAATTATTAATTCATTCAATTTTTCTTTTATTGGATTATGAGGCAATGTGTTATAGAGAATAGAGGAATCATATACTTAAGGAATAAAGAAACGCAACAAACACTTTGAGTCATTGTAAGCATACAATATGATGCAATTATTTAGTGCAAATGATATTCATCCATAAAAGCAGTATGTGGCCGTCAAATTACAGCAGGTTCAACGTAATTATCGATTACGTAATCATTTTGGTATGCACGTAACCAGCCTGACCCCCATAGTAAACTGCTGAAACAGGGTCAATAAAAGCAAAGTTTGAATCGACCATCAGTTTATTGTTTTAAAAAGTCTTGGAATAAATTTCAGATCAAGGAAATGATCAAATGGCGACGTTTCTGTAGGATTCTGAAACGGCTTAACGTCATTAACGTCGACTCTGAATACTGCTCGAAACGCGTAAACTTTCTTTTCTGCTTGAGATTTATTCATAACAAGGACGTTTTGTTCAAGAATTTTGACTTGAGATCCTCAGACGTAAAAAAAAACTCAATTCTGACGTCAAAATTTGATAGCCGACGTTTTTTATGGTTTCCATGATGTTAATGTGTTTTTCTAATGATAAAATGATCCAGTGTTAAAGTTTAGGTTACAGTTAATAAGTTTGATGTTCACTCTCGGCATGTAATCAGATGTTTTCTCTTGCATTATGCCTTGTTTTGTTTGGCTAACGTCAATATAAACACCTTACCAGCGTATTTCTACGGTATCTGAAAGGTCAGTTTTTCCCAAGAAAGCATGTTCTGATGTCTCTAGGTTTATCTTATCCCGTATATTCCCAAGCGACCCAACCCTGACGGCTCTAAGTTACGTTTATCGTTTATTCACTACCATTGTGTATCTTCTCATTCAAGTAGCGTGTTTTGACGCAATATTTGACTGAGTTACGAATATGTTTGGACGTTTGTTTAATTTACACATTGACAAGTCGACGCCAAATAACCAAACATGGAAAAGACGGGGTTTCTTGATCTTTATTCTGACGTAAACGTCATATTTTACGTTTTCATATGTTTTTATCTTGTAGCGTAAAATGTAGCGTTAAAATGCCGTTTTGGTATTTCATCACATGCTATAAATACTCAATAAGAAATTTTCAAAAGAGATTTCACCAAACCGTCACTTAAACACGCAAAAATTATATTTTTGTCAGTTGCGTTTCTTTATTCCTTAAGTATATATAGACTCTCAAAAAGTAAATGAGTGTGATCAGGAAATACCACAATCACAAACTGCAGATCAATCCACGACACCCTGGCGAAGACCCACAGGACATTTATAGTAACAAGACATCCGAAAGACAGTAAATGCAACGCAACCAGCTCTCTCTTCCTCGTCAAGATGATTTCATCACTAGAAAGGACATAAAGTATTGCACACCAAAACAAATACCAACAAAGAACCCCCCACAAACAATGAGAGATACATAACACAATAAATAAACAATAACAGAACCACCGCCTTAGAACAGACAGCATCCTACGCTACGGGAGGGGCTCCGCTGGGGCATCGCCGTAAAAATAAATTTCCGTGTATATCCGAAGTTACACCTCCCCAAATGAAAAAATTAAACATAGTTATCCCCTAAATGTTTTTCATCATCAAGTGCAAGTTTAAATCTGAATTTCAATTCTTATATACATTTTATATTTAAGATTATCAATCAATTATGCCATACAATCTTACACCTAGAACAATTGTTGCCCTTAAAACATATGGGCCTCAACGTGAGAAAACCTGTCTTCGGGGGTTTGCGAACTACACAGGCATCCGCGCAGTCTGATCAGCGCCTTTTTTATTCGTTTATTTGTAAGTATCATATCTAGACTTGCTACGAGCGAAATTTCAATTTTCTAGCTAGTCTCAGGAGCTGAGGAGACTGGTTTGAAACTCGCTTTGTCGGAAACCCGGAAGACAGGTTTTCTCGCGACGAGGCCCATATATTTTATTCTAACGCGGTTGTTGGAACAGTCAGACAACAAAACCCTTGTAAACTATGGAAGGTAAAAAGCGACATTATTCAATGCATACATCTTTGTTTTTGTATGTTGGCAATTTCATTCTATTTTGTAAATTGTGTCATTATATCATGCAAATTGTCATTTAATAGTCGTTTCACTCGTAATCAGATTCCGATCATGTCATTTCTCGGTTTTAAAAAGGCAGAACTAGGTTGTAAAATGTCAGAACTACATTTGTATGTTGTAAAAAGGCAGAACTGGGTTGTCATAATACGAAAGTGAATATGCTTTAGTATTTTGACGCCAGAGGGCGCACCAATTTTACTGGGAATAAATAATTTCTCCCATGCAAGTAGAACTCGCTGCAAACGGTGTTAAGGATGAATTTTTACCAAGAAGTTCCCCCTACGTGGTATTTGATTCTTTACGTCCCATCAACAATTTTTCAGTTATGTAGGGACAGGTCTTCCTGGGTTGAACCAGCACAAAGCTAGGATCAATGTGTCTTGCTCAAGGACACATCGCAGTGACACCGGTGAGGCTTGAACCCGCGGCCTCTCGGTCTCGAGTCAAGCACTCTACCACTGAGCCACTGCCCTCCCCTTACACATATATATAAGAGAAAACTTCGTCTCGTCCCGCCAAGCTTGCACACAGCCAACAAATGTAGATCTATTACTGGGTCCGAGCTACAAGTGAAGGCAGAACATGCGCGGATACAGAGAGGGGATAGGGGGTCCGGGGAAAATCAGAATTTCGATAGGTTTCTACAGGAATTAGCATTTGGACCCCCCCCCCCTGGAAAAAAGTTGGACCCCTCCCCCACCCCGTAAAATGTTGGACGCCCTCTGGAACCTTGGAAAATTATTGTTTTCCAAAAAATAAACCACCGGACCCTGGGATCGGTCCCCTCTGTAAAACTGTTAAATAAGTTGAAGGTGAGGACTAAAAAACAGCAAAAATAACAAAAAACGCTGTCCGAGCTTTTTACTGTCAGGTGGGCCTGGACCCTCTACCCCCTCCCCCCACTTGGTGAAAATTCCTGGATCCGCACATGCAGATGCAGAAGACACATAATACCGCATTAAATACGGTCATGTATTTGCCCTGTTTCTTACTTTGAACCATTTCTCCTCAAATCGCCTCCCTTTAATAGTACAACTGCATCTTATTTATTTTTCATGCTGTCATGAAAGCTGATGTATTTATAAAGTATAAGATTATATTTGCAGATTATAAATAAAATAAATTTTAGTTAAATAGAGGTGCTTTCTTCTTTTTCAGAAAAAAGAATCACATCATGATATTTGTAAATTCATAAGTATTTAATAGTTAAAATGTGCATTGACAATCGAAATCTTTTTAATGTATCGTCAATTCCTAGTTCTCCCATTCTGTCGGATGAGACTTCAAGCCATTTGCCCCGTCTTCTGAGACGTTTTAAAACCAGAACCACTGCCGGTTGAGCCTCCAGGAGTTCCTGGGCAAAGAACCACAAAAAGCATAAACCCACCCGGCCAGTACTGGTACAGCCAAGGAACACGGCCACAAACAATAATTCCTAGTTCTCCAGAACCACTTTCGGTTAAGCCTTTGGGGTTCCCCGTCCTAAAATACACAGACAAGTCATAAGCCCTTCCAGCCTGATGCTGGTTACTACCCAGGGAAAGTCACTAAAAGTGGTAAAGTGGAAAAGTCACTCGCGCTCGTTGTACCCAGGGCTCCATCCCCAGCTCTTCCAGTCTGTCTGACATGACTTAAAGCCATCGTCCTGTCTTCTTAAGCCTCGTTTATATGCACAATTTGCACCCTGGTGCAAATTTACTCCCGGGTGCAAAATTGCACCCGGGAGTAAATTTGCATCCCCTTATGTAGCGTTCATATGTCAATAAATTGTGTTCATATGTTATTGGATTTGCTCTTTAAACATTTCACAAATGTTTCACTTTTACATTAAGGAGAAATTCGATGTGTTAAGAATGTTTCGATTATTAGTCAGTTCAAGATACCGTCGTGTGAGAATAATGCAACTCCATTTGGTTTTATCTATTTTGTTTATTTATACAATATTTAAAGAGGATAATGCACCAGTCATTTGTATCCACGGCCCCCACCTACGGGGATAGCCGTGGAATAGCCGGGGTAAGGTGCTTGACAATGACTTTTCGATTGTCCCCGCAGTGCCATGGAAGTGTGGGGGTATAACATTGGGACACCTACCCTGCTGGTATTCTGTTGTGTAGAGTGGGGCAAAGAGCAGGGTTGTTATCATCAGCTTGTCCCCACAGGGCGTGGCTTATACCAGGGCTCTGGAAAGTGAAACCATTATCCCCGCCCATCCCCGTAGGTGGGGAGCAGTGGATACAAATGACTGGTGCATAAATGGCACTTATAGAAGCTGTTGCAGCAGTACTAACTAAATATATGACTATCTGGCCAAGAGAGGTGTACGAACGTAGTGCTTGAGACTTATACATGTACTGATGATCCATGGCTTCCGACTGGCACGAGCTCTGCGACAAACTGGGCAAATAGCTGCAACGGAATGCGCGTGTTCCTTAAGTTGTTTCAATTGAACTGCTGGTGATAGTTTGGCTTAAGACTGCGCAGAGCTGGACAATTGAGAACCTCTTAATTCCTAAAGGCAAAATAAACGTCTTGTGAATGTGTGAAACGGGTTTTGTCTTCTCTTCTAAATCTCTGTTAAGTTTCCGAAGCGAAATGGCTCAACCGAGGTTATCAATGGCTACAAGAGGTTTGGATTCCAATATTGGGGGGGGGGGGTAAGATAGAAGGTAGACATATTTTAATTATTGCTATGTCTGAACATCACGTAGATTATATGAATGGTAAAGGTGGTCACTCCTTATTATGCAGGGGGGGGGGGTATCTTTTCACCGATGTGTACATCAGATAGCATGGACTCGGGAATGGCGCCAAGGTTCTGGCAAACTATGATTTCTATTGCTGAGGTTAGGAAGAGATATTATTCGGAAATAGAATCGTGCAAATCGAAGCCCATAGACCTGAAATTCCAGTTGTTCTGCGTGGCGACCCGGCATAGCCGATGAAGTAGTGACTACAGAGAGAAGCCATGACCTTAAGTTTGATAAAGGGACTATTTATATAGTTTATTTTCTTACAAATGTACATGTTCATATAGAAAAGAAGGTAATTTATCAAAATCTAAGATAAAATTGTACATATGTGATAACAAGTTGCGTTCATGTGCACAATTTGCACCTAGGGGTGAATCTGCACCCGGGTGCTAATTTGCTCCACGGATTTGCACCACCTACAAAGGTGGAGCAAATTAGCACCCGGGTGCAGATTTGCACCGGGGTGCATTTTTCATAAAGCACCGTTTACATGACCAAAATACACCCCAGGTGCAAATTTACACCCGGGTGTATATTTGCACCGGGGTGTATATTGTGCATATGAACGAGGCTTAGATGAACCGCTGCCGGTTTAGGATTCGGGATAGATAAATACAGCTTTTAAGATTCGGGCATTCGGGCGCATTCCAAATTATATAGTGCACATGTCTAAAAGCTATCTCCGGGGGCTAGAAGTGTTTTTTCGGGGGCCTTAGCCTTGACCCCTCTATCAAACGATCAAATTCTTACCCGAATGCCACCCCCCTGACCCCCTTAAGAGTGTTCCTGTCTGCGACAATTGTCATAACGCGTCAACTATATTTAAGGATAGCAATAAAACACTTGGGCCTCGACTCGAGAAACTCTGTCGTCTGAGTTTGAAAACAACGAAGGCCCAGACCAGCCTGTGCATCCGTGCAGACTGGTTAGCGCCTTTGTTATTATATCATCAGTCGCTTTCCTGAGGCATTTTATAGAGTACGCACTCTTGAGGGGGTCAGGGGGGCTCTCCCCTATATGGGTCCATGGGTGAAGCCATGTGGCAGAAAATGGTTTTTGTGCAATTCAAAGGGCTAAAAGAAACCCTTAAGCACGCTAAGACACGCAGCTAAACACTATTGAGGCCCTGGAAGGGGTGGGGGATCCCAGTATCCCATATCCCTTTAAGTATTTTGAAAAAATATTCCACATCCCTAAAAGAAAAATGGCAAATATTCCCAAATCCAGAAAGCATTGTATCCCCATATCCCTAGAATTGATCAAAATATCCTGTATCCCTTTAAATATTTACAAAAATATCCCGTACCCCTTTATGCTTTTTGGTCCATATCCCTGTATCCCTAAAACCCCTTCCAGGGCCTAACAATTTGCTGCATTTTTGTTCCAAAATATCTTATTAAATACAGTAAAAACACTCAAAAAGACCAAAACTTGGTTTTCAAGACCGCTTATCACTTGAATGCAGGTCAACGTATTACAGAAGGCTCCGAGAGGAGCATTCTACAATACTTTCGAGCTTCATTAAGCTACCATTCATCATTAAGACCGGGTTGTTGTCCATTTTTGAGTAGCCTATACTGGCTGTGTCAAGTTATACACACATGCATATTTGCATACACGTAGGTACGCCCCTGATCATATCTAAATTTGCTACTGGCGAAATTTGAATTTCACTGTTTCTAGCAATTTTGATCCGCGTTCGTCGATTGTTAAAAGCGTTTTCGATTGCCACCAATCCGGTGTGAAACAAAATTATTTTTAACAGACAAATGGCAATCAAAAACACTGTTTCTAGCGACTTGTGATCCGGGTTCATCACTTGCTCAGAGCGTTTTCGATTGCCGCCTCTCCGGTGTGATAAAGGAGCCTATTTTATGGTAATTAAAAAGGTTTGGTCATTTCTCCATAAAACATTAGCGACGATATGTTAACTTGCAGACGATGTCCTTGAGCGGGCTTAAATGGCATTGAAGCCCTGTTGAACCGCAAATTTCACATTTCGCAAATTTCACACTGTGCAAAATTGGTACCAATTCTTTACAGCGTGCGCGAAAAATTGGTACCAATACGTCACATTTTTCATACCAATATTTCACATTTTGTGAAATTTGCGCACATAGTGAAATTATATGTAGCATACATATAACATTTTTTGACATCTATATATGAGCCGTGACATGTGATTTCTAATAATGTGGCATTTTGACAAGTGTAGACTCAGACGTGCCTGTGCAGCCTCCTTTTAAGCTAAAAACCTCCAAATGATGTTCACTCAGTAGCTTAACACTCATAGAATCTTCAAGGGACTAGCAAAGGCTCTGATCAGACTGCCCATATGCGCAGGCTGATCTGAGACTTTGTTGGTCGAACATACCACATTGTTGGAAATCTCATGCCCCGGCTCATATATGAATGGGGTTAGTTTTGAAATTCTGGGCTGCTCATCGGCACCAATATGACTTCCAAGTTACCCCCACCTTTTTTGCTTCAATTGGATCACATGTTCAGAACTTAGTAAACAACTACTGAACTTGAAATGCATGATAAAAATTGAAAAAGATGGGCTTTATATCTCAGCTTTAGATAATGCAAAAACTGTTGTCCAGCAACTATAATGCTCTAATCTTTTTTAAAAAGCCAAGCTTTTACATGAAATTCGTGAATTGTTTCCCTTAAAACGGAAGACATGCATACATTTGCACATTTTAAATGATTTTTTAATGTTCATTCTATTTATTTCGTTAAAGTTTTAATGCGCTTATATTTATGAGATTCTACATGGACTTTTTAATTAGAGATTGCATTTTGAGTCCTTTAACAAACGTTTACAAAAAAGACGAAAAAAAAAGATTTTTTTTGGTTTATAAGTTTTTTTTTACTCTAACCACTTTAGAGATAAACCATTGTAGCTAAAATCACTCTAATCACCGATTTACGAAATTAATCGACAACTACCGAATAAGGGATACTCTGTAAATTATAAATGAAAGCGCGCCCTCTGGCGTCAAAATATCTAGCATTGAAAGAAGCGGGGAATTACCGCCAATAATCAATGCGTCAACTTTCTGTTTTGAATGAATGGAGTGTCATTTTATAAAGCTGTTAGTGCTATTCTCTATTTCTAAATTACTTTGTATTATTTGTAATTCGTCAGTATGCATCCGAAGCTGTTATCATACTACAATTCACATGATATAATGACACAATTTACAAAATAAAATGAAATTGCCAACATACAAAAACAAAGATGTATGCATTGAATAATGTCGCTTTTTACCTTCCATAGTAAACAACGTCATGAAGCTACGTAAATGACAACACGCAAGCGCCGACAAGCAAAGAAAGTTATTTGCTAACTTAAACGTTAGTCCTTCCTAAGGCGCATGGTCGATCATGTGATTGTTCTTTTTTGCATCAATAAATGCACGCTTAGGGATGTCTGTTACAACGCAAGGTGGTTCTGGACGACAATTCGCTACAGGCCCATGACGACTGCTTACTTGTGCTGGACGACAGGTAACGGGTTTTAGGTGACAGATTTAGGGTTTTGGACGACAGTGAAAATGGGTAACACACACAGACGTCGCAGAAAATGATTATATAGTATGTTTGGCTATTTTAAATCATTTCTGTCATATAAGTGTGTGTAAGTTCGGCATTAGAAGTACAAATACCATAGATATTTGTAGTTATATTGTAAAATTCTGGTCTGGAATAGAAACTTCAGAAATATGTAATTTGTAATTAATTACTTGTGTCCCATCATGAAATAAGCATAAACTGTCAGACAATAGATCTCATATGACTTTTCAATTGATTTTAACATGTCATCCCTAAAAGAAAAATGAAAACCTAAAAATTTCATTTTTCTAATGTTACTGGTGAGAAAAGACTGTGTAACAGGCAATAGACGACGTCAGTTTTTCTGTTACAGGTGTGAGACGACATTTTTCTTTTGAACATACTTAATAAACAAACATCTATTAGTTATTTGTTTGTTTAATTTGACTCTAAACGTCTGAGTCAACAATTTTCCAGTTATGTCAGGACAGGCTTCCTCTGTTATAGGGATCATGTGTCTTGCTCAAGAAAACAACGCAGTGACGACATCTCCTCAGTCTCGTGTCAAACACCCTACCACTTAGCCACTGCGCCCCTCCGACATCCATTGCTATTCACTAGAGTGAATTTAAAGCGACATCAAATTGTACAACGTCAACAATTTGATACAGTATATTAAGTAGAGTAGCGTAGTTTTTTTTTAAATATTTGGGAGGGTTTATTTCCGAATCTACGGTGGGAATCCTGCTTGATGGAGAAAAACAGATAAGACGACCGCTCTGTAAACGTTTGCCTGATATTTGTGTTTTGGTATATGCACAACCTATGCACAAACTATGCAAAAGCAGAGAGGCGAGTTCAACGATGCGAGCGCTGTTGAGTGCTCTTTGTACTGGTGCCAGGTTTTACAGGTAGACTTTACGAATAGGTACCGGAACAACATTCGCCTGTGAACATCAGTTGAACTCGCATCTGGCTAACTTGGCTGAAAAAGCCTTGATCTTGTTCACGCATTATCCTTCCATTATCATTTAGTCGATTATATAATGCTAATTTCATGTTGAAAGCTTCAATAAATTCCATAGAATCTGTCATTGTCACATTTTCACATTTAAAAGTAGGAATGACGGCAAAGATCAGGAAAGTTGCAAAATTTAGCCTAGTTGTAAAATAGGGGAAAAGTCAACACAGGGTTATCATTTTATCAAAATGTGATAGTATGACCTTGACCTGTTTTACAGCAAGGTCAAGTTTTGTAACTTAATACTATAGCAGCCATTCGACATAGACTACAACGTAGCACATGCCTGAGGCTCATGGGCAAGATGGCGTATTGCATTTTAAAGTAGATTTCTGTGTAAATATTGTGTCTGTTTAAAATTTGGAGCAGTACCGGTAGCTTGAAGTAAGGTATTCAGTGGTGTGCTGTATGGGGGGATCAGTATATTACGGTACAGTATTTTGACCCCCCCCCCCCCAATTTAAAGTATACTTTTATGTTAATTATGTAACTTTTCGGTTGCTTTGTTTGTTTGTTTGGTCGTTTGTTTTGTTGCTTTACGTCCCAAGTCAACAGCTATGGTCATGGTGAGACAGTCAGTTCACCTAACCACACTTTTTTCCTTGGCAAGCTTGAACAAGCAAGCAGTTAACCAGTACTTCGTGCACATACTTTCGATTGTAACTGACAACAATCCTTCTTGAATGATTCAGTGGAAGGGAGGAGAATGACGGTAGAAATTATTTATAATCTATCTCCACAGAAGTATGGGACCGGGCCAGTATCAAACTCGCCACCCCTGAATCTGCAGTAAGACATGCATCTGTTGCCAGACACGTTACAGACTGCGCTACGTGGCCTGGTTCAGTTGCTTTATCCTAGGCGAATTTGAAATGCTGCATCATGGTTTAAGCTTGAAGTAAGGTATTTAGTGGTATGTTGGATGGAGGTGGGGGGTTAATATATTATGGTATAATATTCTGACCCCCTTCCCCCCTCATTTAAAGTATACTTTTATGTTAGGCATGAACTTTTTTGGTTGCTTTTACCTAGAGAAATTGGAATACTGTATCATGGTTGAAAGCTTGAAGTAGGGTATTCAGTGGTGTGTTGGATTGGGGGGGAGGGGGCGGGGGGAGGGGGGTTAATATATTATGGTATAATATTTTGACCCCCCCCCATTTTAAGTATACTTTAGTGTCATAATATTATGACCAGCAGGTCACTTTTAGGCGGGTCAAAATATTATATGACACTGGCATTAAATCTATTAAAAACGTTTATTTTGCCAACATACTTTGATTTTTCTTAAATACATATGCATTATAATTGTGCGATGACCACCATTTTGATGACGTCATTACTCGGGCCAGACATGGAACTCAGATGGGTGAACTGGTTGAAATTGTTGCAAGTACCCCAAAGTTTAATTTTATATAGGTTACCAAAAAATCGTCACGAAATTTACAGGAGACCATTTTTTTTGGCCCATTTGACATAGACTAACTGTCGTCTCCACCTGCAACGCTGTCGACAATAACCTGTAACAAAATATTTGCAGTCGTTACACATCTGTAACATGGAAAAATGACTGCAGAACATTCGTTTGGATTTTAAAAACGCATTTGTCTAAAGTAAGCGGATTTATAAGAAAAATCGTTCTTGGTCTATGTGATGGACAATGCAATATCTAATCGTATCAAGTCATAAAATATTCAAAGAAAACGAAATTGAAAGTACTAAATAAGGATATGCGGACATGTGTAGTAGTAAAATACAGTTTCAAGAATAATAATGTATCATATACACGTTAACTGGATACAGTCGCGAGGCTCTACAAGATTAATTAAGTTTAGATAAGTATTGTGGACAAATATGGAAAGACAAAATAAGATTCTTGCGGTTTATTGTGTCTTAAGTCTCCCTAAAACGATACACATTCAAAACCACAAACCTATATTTAGAAATATTTCGTCCTGGACCCGTAACGTACTGTCGTCCAGAACCACCTTGCGTTGTAACAAACATCCCTAAGCGTGAAATGCATGTAGTTGAAATGTTGAGTTTTAGCTAAGGCAACAAGAAGAGAAATGTAAAACATACAGGCAGCCAACAAAACTCAGAAAGGACACTTCCTAAACACATGGGCAACTTTGTTGGTATCGAGTCTTAGATATATATACGTCACCTTTTTCTTCCTAGATTTAGCAAATACTTTCAGCAATTGCTCATTTGGTCTTAGTTGTTGAAATACTTTCCCCGTGAAATAGTTTCCTCGTGATGAAGCCAACAATTCATCATTAAGAACCGTTTAACCCCTGTAATTTTAGTTGACTCAGGACAGTTAAACAAGTCATCCTTTTCATTGAACAGATTCATTGTCGACTTTATGACAACGCCTCGCCTGATCTGCTCGCATTAGATACCAAAATTGTCATTTTGCACTTAATATGAAGCGATTGTACCCTTATTGGATAACATAAATAGGGTCGCATGAAATTGAACAGAACGTCATATGGACATATTAGACTGTTCTTGACTCTTTACAATACACAGAGATTGTTTCTGTCGACACTGATGAGCCGCTGTCTTTTCGGCACTCTTTCATCTTCATTGGCCCATAAAATTTAATTAAGGGTAAAGTAAAATGATATTTTTACAACTTATTTGCATGAAAACTTCATAGTTTATATTTTACTATGAACAATGATGTTTTTTTTCATTCATCATTTGGCAAATTTTAACTGAGCAACGTAGAACGGTGTCGTGGGTTGGTCTGCAGTTTGTGATTGTGGTATTCCCGATCATACTCATTTACTTTTTGAGACATACGTTTATCACATGACGAATCCATGTTTTAACATCGTTGATCATTATTGCATTTATCATATGACGTCGCGTCTGGAAGTGAAAAAACGCCATGCATTAAAATCGATAAACCACAAGTGATATACAGATTTTCGAGTACGTTATGAAATGACGAAACTCTTACGTTTCCACGCCAAAAATATGATTTGAATAAATAAGTTAATGTCATATGATAAATAGAACCTAACATTCGTGCTCCTGTATCATTGAATTTAAATAACTCGTTGCGCAAAGGAAATAAAATGCTCGGCAAGCCTCGCATTTTATCTCTTTTCCTCAACTCGTTTAATAAATTCAATAAAACATGAGCATTCATACAATATCCTCTATTTATTTGGGAGCGTGTCGGTGTTACATGTATGTAATGACAGCGTTAATATGGCCAATATTTAGAGTTTAAGATTCAGATTCAATGACGATTCCGTCATAAAGCTTTCACCGGTTGGTCGGTGCTCGGTGCTTGTCTTTGCCTGGGCCCACCGTGGCTCACCTTGAGGTTTTCTTTAGATCTAACTATCTGTATGTCATGAGTCCTGCTCTTTCACTTATCATAATGTGTTAATTTGATTAGAATGTTTTTTTTCTGTGACCATGCATTGTATACATAAGAAAGCCCCTAAGCGAGCCAAATATTTGACGTCAGTAAAATGCATTTAAGCCGTTGCTCTCCATTCTAATGCGGTGTATCTGTTGTTGTTGATTCATTGTTTATCACTGACAGGTACTTGCTTAATACAGGTATTTTAAAATGTATTTGCCTTTTAGGGGGACTGAATTCTTGAATGCTTGCTTAATACAGGTGGCCACCAAAGCAAGTTTGCTCTACTTTTAATGCATTCGATGGGTTACAAATGAACACATAATTAGAAAATGTATGTGTTGTTTAGTGATTCCATGAGGATAAACTATACACTGAATAATTTTTACTATTATTTAGTAGCAAAACAAATGAAAATACTTATAAAAAGCACACGCAACAAAAATTGAAATGATGTTTTAACAATTGAAGAAGCGTAGCCGACTACAATACACTTCACTACCTGGTCCGAAACACTCGCACCATTTCAAGAAAGGACGTGTAACGGTTTGGCCGTTTTTTGGCCCACGATGGATTTGGCTGAAACTTAAATATATGATGGTTTGATCTTTGCCCTTTCACATGAGCATGTTTTTGAATTAACGGCCGCATATGCAGTCACATTAATTAAAGTTTCTCACTAGTGTGTATAAACAGAGGTCTGTTCATGAATGTGGATATTTTTACAAATGCAACAAGCAAACTGACCTCAAACATAATACCAAACATGCGTGTGTTTATACTCGTCATGTCTATGTCGTAATTTAAGCTAACACTACCATCATTAATTAAAATTATGCTAAAACTTGGCTAGATACTGTGTTAACGATTACCTTGATGATAAGTTGTTTTTAGGTGTAATATATATTGAACATTTAGTGTTTTATCGCCTTTTCGAGTTAATCAATAGCTCAAGCAAGCCTATTCCGGTTTATTCATATCAATATAATCAGTACATCATGTACACAAGCGTGCAAGTAACATGAATTAAAGTTTCTCACTAGTGTGTATAAACAGAGGTTTGTTCATGAATGTGGGTATTTCTAAAGATGCAACAAGCAAACTGACCTCAAACATAATTATACCAAACATGCGTGTGTTTATACTCGTCATGTCTATGTCGGAATTTGAGCTAACACTACCATCATTTATCAAAAAAATATGCTAAAACTTGGCCAAATACTGTGTTAACGATTACCTTGATGATAAGTTGTTTTTTAGGCGTAATATATATTGGACATTTAGTGTTTTATCGCCTTTTCCAGTTAATCAATAGCTCAAACAAGCCAATTCCGGGTTTTTCATACCAATATAATTAGAACGACATGTACACAAGCGTGCATGTAACATGTTAAACGCAGCATTACATGTGCAACCTTTCTTGCTGGATTGGTAATAAACATGAATATAAATAGTTATAAAGCTACATTAAATGATAATGGAAGCCTTGAACACTTTTTTTGCTCACATCCACAATTATTAAATAGATACATGTGAGTGTTGTATATCTGTCTGTTCATCTGTCAGTCCGTCTGTATGTTACACTTTTGCGTCTGTGACGTATCTTCCAAACGCCTGATTCGATTATAAGATTAATTCACAAAACTGTGCACCTTTTGTGGATAAACATGCAGAATAAATTAATACTTTAAGGCCATATGTCAAAGCAGGCGGTCATAGGTTACATGTACAGAATGCATATCTGCTACATATTTTACGCATGTCCCAGCTCAGATATCCAACAGTCGTGATAGCTTTGTGGTCTATATTTCTTACCTATTATCTTACGTGTGGCTAAGGGATCGCAGTTCACAATCCCGAAGAAACATATAAATTGTGTAATTGTGCAAGAGCCTTGATCTTCATTGCGTAATACATTTTCAACTGAGGAAACGTCATGACTGAAATATGTTTCACTATAACGTAAAACAATGACGTAGAGCATTAAAACACTTAGTCATGTTCAAGCATTTGTGGTGCAGACATCTTTTTCAAGGGTCACAACTTCCGTCAAAGCAGGGATTTCGGAACCGTTTGAACAACCTACATTAGGTTTTGATAAAGGTGAATGAACATCTGAAATAGAGTATTTCGATCCTTGAATATTAAATGTATGTGTTTGTTGGTACCAGTGACTAGTTACCATCTGCAGATAAGTAGTTGTTGTATATATACTGCATTATTTTAGCAAACACTTTACAAGAGCGATATTCGTTGAGGAAACAAACAGTTTAGCACAGATATTGTGCACATGTAAGCATGAAAAGCGCATTACACTCATTATGAATAAAATGCTTGGGGCGTCCGCATTCAGGCCATTGGCTGTTTTTATACATGCTTTCTTGCATAAATAACAATCAATTGAAAAGAACAAAACTAAATCAAAGAATTACATTGGTTTATTTGCGACAATATCTGCGCCACCTATATACATCATATATGTACATGAGGTGTTACGAACTTCAAAAAAATATAGATAGATGTTAGCCTTGAGGGTCAGTTACAATATATGTTGAGAGTGTGCATTTGTATACATCACACGAGCTCCTTTTTTGTTCAAATAACCTCACTTTAATAACAACACCATTAAACTGACAAAGTTCTATCAAAATTTTGATATCATATCAAATGATTTGGATATCTGTGCTGTGATTGGTAGCTTTTTGCTCTACCTTATGAACCGCTAAATGAATTTCATCGAAACTTGCACAGATATATTAATCTGGGACAGCCAAAAGAAACTATAAGATTTTGGTGATCTTGACCTTATTTACAAGGTCACCAGGGACATATATAATAAAACAAAGGCTTGTCTGTACTCTATCTTCCTAACCAATGACCAGATTTTGACCAAACTGACACAGATAATATATTGGGAAGACCTTAATGAATGACTAGAATTCGGTAGCAATGACCTTAATTCCAAGATCACCAGCGTCACATAACTCCTTTAAGTGGATGGGGGGACAACTCCATCCAATGTTATATACTTTCCATTCCTAACTACACTAGTGTGGCCATATTAAACAGTGTCTGCCCTGTTATTTGAGAATACCAATAATTGATTATATTTCCTCATGCTCCAAAGACTGATCACATAATTTGCCATTTTTGACAATCTTAATTCAAAGCGATGGGTCGTGCCAAAACAAAAGTGGCGATGAGCTGTCTTTTTTAAAAGCAGATTGTACCAAAGAACTGTCTCCAGGAATCTATGTATCAGTTAAAGAAGGAGGCACATCAAACTCTCTCCTTGCACCCTCTCTCTTCGCTGGTCTCCCACTCTCTCTCTCAAATTAGACTCGCATTTACTGAAATATTGTTGAATTTGCTTTTCAAACGCAATTTATCCAAAGACTGTTTGTAAGAAATAATATTGATACGAGCTTGCTTGTATGTACATTGTATTCCATTTTTGGACGGGAATCTTACGTCTCTGCAGTGATTTTAGTACTCACAGTGCTTTGATAAGTATGAATTGAATAGTACATTTCAGGATCAAATTTGCAGAAAAAGTCTTTTTACGGTATTTGCCGCATGCGGAACCAACTCAGAGCTACCATTTTATGGTATAATATTATATGCACAATAAAATGAGAAATAGTTTTATCCGGTTCCGCATGTGGGCATGTATGTAATTTAGTCACGAAGTCCACGAGGGTGTTTGGTTTTACCATAGACTTAGTGTTAAGTGTGGTTGATAGGGCATGCATTTAACCCTAAAAATTATCATAAAAATACATTTTAATGAAGAAAATAAATTGTCGACATTAAACTATAGACTCTTAGGTATCATTTTATAATATTTTGGAAGGATTTCTTTACAATCGATTTTTTACTGTAAAAAGTGGGCCATTTATAATACAAAACCGTTACACGTCCTTTGATCATTCGCTAACGTACAGACAGATCACAACTCTAAAAGACTACTACACATTCACATTTTTCCTTCAGACAATCATACACTGGAACGCTCTACCACAGCATATACCAATCCTGCCTACCTTGACACAGTTTAGCACAGCTGAGGCTTGTCAGATAGTCCACTCAACTCCTAAAATACCAGCAGCTGAACTAACTCTCTCGATCGCACTGTACATTCTTATCCCACCAACCTATTTCAATTTTTATACCGGAACACCACCTTACACCCTCCTGTAAAGGAAAATAGATAGATACAATAAATGGATATTGTTTCTCTAAAATGTTTTCACTGATGCTCTCACCAGAAAAAAAGCGATATAAAATAGAGACGGTTTTTGGAGATAATTCTGTTTTATATAAACGGCGGTTTTTCAATGTTCTATCACTTTACTCGCGTCTTGGTCAGATTGTGCTAAAATGATATTGAGTTTTATTGCAAGTAAAGATGACATTTTAAAGGCGAAATTGAGTGTAAAATTAAATTGCCACCGGAGTATTGTGATATGATGACTCGAGATTAAAGAATGAAGGTATCTTCTACGCTCATATTTAGCAAAATATATACTCCTTTAGATTGTTATCATCTAAGTAAGTCATTTTGATGAAAACCCATAACTACTGTACTGCCAACCAAGAGTGACAGTGACGTAATATTTTGTTTACAATTGTTAAGTAGAAACATTAGCTTGTACTCGCTTCTGAAACAAACGCGAATCGATAGATCACGTATGTATTAATCCTATCCTGTGGATAGGATTAATACACAAGTGATCTATCTATTATAAGTCCCTGATAACTTAGTAAATAAAACATGAAGGCACTGTCACTCTTGGCTGGCAGGACAGTAGTACTGCCAGAATATCAAATCAACATTATATCGGCCAGAGCACGAGGTTTCGGTACTTCTACCACCCTTACCAACTTTAGCACGAAATATCTCATGATATGCAAGGTCTACACTGATGTAGGTTGTATAAAATAGTTATATCATGTTTTTTCCATCTGTACGTAAGATAATTATCTACACGTAAAGGCGGACAACCCATGGTATAACTATTACGTATAGCATTTGCGCACATGCCTCTCATAAATGAATGACCTTGCCTCGGCCCATAGGCTCATGCTGGCGTATGCGTATCCGGCAAATCTAGAGGTCTATAATTCGGTCTGACCATTCATCTACAGTAAAACCTGCGTAAAACGGCCTCCTTAAAAAGCACCAAATGGTTTCCAAGACAGGTTATAGCTTAATGAAGATCAAAAGTATTGCAGAATGCAGGAGCATTCTGCAATACTTTCGACCTTCATTAAGCTACCATTTGTCATTGACCTTTGTTTTGTCTATTTTTGAGTGGCCGTTTTACACAGGCTATACTGTACATCACATTTTTGTCGGCGAGTAACGAATGCTCTGGCGAGTCTGTGCATTTGCACTGTTTTGCCAATGTCTCACAAAAATAACTCTAGGCTTATATGGGTTAATGATTTTAGTACTGTATTCGAAGTTGGTGTTTTTGTCACGCCTGGTGTTGATCCAAACTGTTTGCAAAGATTATTTGTAGGCGACACTGGCGGGAGAAAACACATTTTACTACTGTTTCTAGTGATTTTAACCAATTGGAGACCAGAAACCCCCAAACGGGTACATGTACAATGTACTTTGTCAAACAGCATAAACACAGGTCTGCACGGTTTGTTATACAAAATAAAGTTCAGAGAAAGAAGTATTATATATTTTGGAAATGATAACCAGTGACCCCTCATATATACAATGGACCACCCTGACTTAATGGGAAATTACATTGGTCCAAAAAGGGATAAACAAGACCGTTATTGTGATTTGGAAGCTAATTCAAATGCTAATTCCTTAAACTGCATGAGCGGTCCAGAGGGGGGACAGGGTGTCCAGACCCCGCCCCTGGAAAATCACAAGGCTATTGGGTTTCTTAGCAATACTGGTCCGGGTCCCCTGGAAAATCACTTAACTTCATGTATCAAGCCAGCATTCAATGTTGGGCCATTACCGCTTTTTAGTGGTATTTGGATCCTCTCTCCCCTCATCAGCAAAAGACAAAAAACAAAAGCAAGTTAGGTCTCCTCTGACATTACTTTCTGGATCCGCGCATGAACTGGATTTCTTCTCGCTTTTGTATGATAGTTTGGTACAATTATAAAAATATGATTCTAAATGAGTCTTTATTACTCTGAATGAATGGACGCTAATTTGTCTAAATACTTTAATTTAAACTAAACGCTAGACAAACAGTATGGCGCGTCTTATTGAACATAGGGCAACGCTGACACGACCTTTCAAAGTGACCTTTGAGCATGTCCAATTCTAGTCTTGATATTGAAGAGGCCGATAATGCTTTAGTTTTGAAGAGTTTCCGGTGGATCTGACTTTAGAATTGGATAAACCCCATATCGATTTCATGTTTGCCTTCAGGAGCAAGCCGAAACGGGTAGGAACAAGTATAAAAGTTAGAAGTAAATATTTGACTAAAATACTCCACACAGATAATAACAGCCGATTGAGAACCATTGAAATATATGTGAAAATGACCAAGACATGTCACAACAGAGAGAGAGAGAGAGAGAGAGAGAGAGAGAAAGAGAGAAAGTGAGAGAGGGGCTATCAATAAAAAATATCTGGGGAGTAGCAAATTGAACATTTAACATAGATCTAAATAGGCTGCTCTGACATTGACTGATCAATTGATCAGAAAAATTCGGCTTCTCGACGATTCGTTTGCATATATAAACGAAATTATCATAAACCACATAAACTACCGGTTCTGATGGACTTAGTTGCACAACAGTTGACACATCAACGTTATGCCCTTGCCAACTTTAGCACAAAATATAAATAGTTATTTTGTTATCATAAGATATGCACTATTATCTGTGTGTGTACTAAAAACAAGTGAGAATGACCAGGAAATGCCACACAACAGACCAACCCACGACAACGTAAGGAAAAGGCGCAGAACACTAACACTTACAGAAGCACATCAACAACAACAGCACTAACCAAGAAGACGATTAAAGTACAGCAATTCTCTCTTCCCCAGTGAGACGATTAAAAAACTAGAAAGGACCCTTAGTGTTGCATAACAAAACAATGAGCAAACATTTTCCCCACCCCACACCCACAAAAAAACAAGAAAGAAAACGGGAGCATCAAACACTGATGTTATTTTTATATATCTACCGACCAATGCTGGTTCGTTGCCACGTGCTTGCAGATAAATTAAATGTGTTTCAGAATTAAAATTCAAAATGTAAATGTAAACAAGCCTTCACGTTTGAGCGCTAACCTGTTCACATGTACATGTACTTTTGTACCTTCAATAATAAGAATAAGAAAAACGATGATATGAGCCACGACATGAGATTTCCAACACTGTGGTATGTGCGACCAGCAACGCTTCAGATCACCCTGCGCATACGCGCAGTCTGATCAGAGCCTTTGCTAGTCGCTTGAATATTCTATGAGTGTTAAGCAACTGACCTAACATCATTTGGAGATTCTAAGCTTAAAATGAGGCTGCACAGACTGGTCTGAGTCTACACATGTCAAAGTGCCACAATGTTGGAAATCACATGTCGCGGCTCAATTATTATATGGTTCTAGTGTTCATTCAGTGTTTAATGGTAATTTTAACAGTATTAGAGCCTCTTGTATTTAATATTTTGTGTTTAATGTTACCTGAGTTAGTATTTGTAACTACTCCATTTGTCCATTCTGGCCCTTACTGCGGTAGCTCTGGTGACATTTGACGACTTTAAACACCCATGAAGGGGTACGTTTACGATTTCTTGAGTCAATCTTCTGATCAACAAGTTTATTATTTGAGCACTATGTACAATAAAATTACCTTGTCATGTGAAATAGTGTTTTATTTGTACGTGAATAAAGACGACATAGATACGTCTACTTATCCATGCTGCATTGACAGGACAAAACAGTTTTAAGTGATCATGATCAGGAAATACCACAATCACATACTGCAAACCAAAACAAGGCACCCTGAGGAACAGCCACATAACACTAACAGGAAGACAATTCAAGTAAAGCAATCATCTCTCTCTTCCCCCACCAAGACGATTGCAAAACTAGAAAGAATACAAAAATATTAAATAACAAAACAAGGACCAAATACAGAAACCCCACAAACAATGGGAGCAACAATAAACAATAATACAACAGACCACCGACTTAGAACGGGACAGCAGCCTAAGCTACTGGGGATCGTTACTTGTTTAAAACTTATCTCTAAATTATTCAGCGTACACCAACGTACTTGCTGAATTTCTATTTCGTCGGTATACAATAAATCAACAACAACAGACCCACCGCCCTAGAACGGAACAGCAGCCTAAGCTTCTGGGGAGCGTAACTTGTTTAAAATTATATCAGCTTGCACCAACGTACTTGCTGAATTTCTATTACGTTGGTATACATTGGTACTATACATCGTAGTGTGAAAGGGCCTTAACTCAAAACACACCTAACAAGATGTTCAGCTACAGTGACTAGATCGAAACATTTGGTTTATAACAAATGCTTTTCATTGGTTGGTTGGTGCCTGATGTTTGTCTTTGGCCTTGTCAACCGTGGCTCAACTTAAGGTTTGCTTTAGCCTTAACTATTTCTGGGTCACAAGTCCTTTTCTTTATTTCATCATAGCGTGTTAATTCAGTTAGATTGTTTCTCTGTGATGATGCATATTATTAGTTATGAAGCCTCCATGCGAGCTTTACAATTTTTATGTTTTAACCTTTGCTGTTGTTAATATATTGTTTATTCTTACTCCCAATTTATGTGGGGGGGTTCTGTGTTTAGTCTTTGTAGTGTTATTCAGTACTTTTTATCCTTCTAGTGTTGCAATCATCTTGATGGGGAAGAAGCTGGTTGCTTTACT